>CM060442.1:96658602-97258602 GCA_030545235.1 Helianthus tuberosus
TCTCTCATGTCTTTTATAATTCATTTTGTATGAAGAAAGCAAATAATGAACTTGAAGAAGTAGGAGAAAAATGGCTGAATATTTTCGGCCATAACATGCCCATCCAAGAGAGTTTTTCAAGTTGAGAAATCAAGTGTAAGACTCTCTAACAATCGGGTCATGTATGGTTGATCTAGTAGGCTTTTTCAAGTTCATAAATCAAGTGCAAGAACTCCACCATCTCCTCTCATATTTTCGGCCATATGATGGCTTCAAGAGGGTTTCAATAGTGAGTTCATAAGTGTAGAAATCCTAGCTAAACACAAGGAGTTTGTTGGAAGGCTTGGGGTATACAAGCTTGAGGTCTTCTACACTTGAAGGCAACCGTTCAAGAAGCATCGTCATCTTCATATCCTTTACTCCTTGGAAGGTAGTATTCTAAACACTCTATGGTTGTGTTTCTTTTTGATAGCATGCATGTTCGTATATGGATCCGAGATTGGGATTTACATATAAAATGGTTTTTATATCTTGTAAGAAACATGTTTTAAATAAATACTCCGCTGCGTTTTAATTTTATTTGGATAAAATTACTTTGATAAACATGTACAAATCCCAACAGTGGCATCAGAGCCGCTTATATGAATGCATGCTTCATTGGATATGAAATTTTTCGGGTTTTGGGTTTGGGTAAAACCCTATGGCCGAAATTTTCACTATGGTTATCCCTTTGTTTTTCAAGATTATATTCTTACATGCATAAATGAATCTTGAAAAATTATTTCATTTGGATGATTATTTTGTTTGGACAAAAACCCACATTTTTCGGTTTTTCATTCTTGACCGAAAATTGTAGGTTGTAAAAGGGAACCGTTTTACTTCTTGAAATTAATATACATATATATATGTGGATATATATTTCGGTGTTCATAACCTAGCCATGACCTTGTATGAATATGTTTGTGTTTGTGATTTATATTTAATTATTTCAAAGGTTGTAATAATTATTAATTTGTCTTCCATTTGTAAAGATATGTAATTTATTTATTTTTCATTTGGCATGTAAAATAAATAGACTAGATGCATTTTATTTTACTAGAAAAAATGTATTAGGATATATTTTGTAAAAGAAGATGCACACAAAAATGCGGTTTTGGTTTTTGCCAATTTCGGGCATAAAGGACTTCATAGTTCTTAACGGGATTTTAGCCCGAAAACCAAAACACATTTTCGGAGCCCAAAGGAGTTTGGAGCTGAATTAAAGTACATTTTGGAAGCTCAAAGAAAGTGGAGAAATCACAACACAAAAGGGAGACTTGAAGCATTTGGATGCGGGATCAAGTGGGAGTTCAACGACACATCGCTTGTGTCATTTTTCACCCTTTAGGAAGGACTTTTTGGCACACTTGTTTCGGCTAACAAGTGTAGTCAAAATAGTTGGCTATGGTTATGCACCTAATGATATGTGTGTCGTGCTTGTGTGGTTGTTTATTTTGTTGTTTGATGATATTTGGATATGCATGCTTAACAAACTAATAATCAACAACAAGCTTAAAATTGGTTCTTTAAAAGATCATTAAAATTGGTTAATAAAAGGTTATTAAAAATTAATGATTTTTAAATAAAATGGGTTTTATTAAAGAGAACCTTGAAAATTTGTTTTCACAAAAGTACCAAGGATTTGAATGCATGCAAATGTATGGTACATAAAGTTTTCTAAACTAGAATTTTTGAAAACTCAAAAATCCCTTTTAATAAAACAAGTCAAACACCATCCTTTTATACAACACTCGAAACACTTGGGAACTCTTTTGTGGGATAAAGGTCACCTAACCACATTTGAAGGAACTTGTATATTCGAGGTGGGTTTACCATGTTTGTGGGATAAAGGTCACCTAACCACTTATGTGAATAAACTCACACGTGTGTGTAAGTTGGACGACTTGATTTGGAAACCATGAACTTAGGGTCACCGAAGCATGGGGAACAAAAGGTGTTGATGGGATTAAACATGCCAACTAAACATAAAGATGTTTAACCGATCCCATATGACTAGAAGTTGCAAAGAGTTGCAATTGTCAAACGTTGACTACCTTGTTAATTTAAATAGAGGGATAAAGGTCACCTAACCAATATTTAAATGTAACGTTGGATTCTAGATTTTAATTATTAATTGTCTATGAGACACAAAGGGTATTAATGATTAAAATATAATAATATCGAAAATACTAAAATTGAACCTTGTTAAATTTTGTAGATGGCCGCTAACAATATTACCCAAACCGTCCGTAACCTATCACTAGAAAACGATCCTAATCCCGATGAATATCTTATGGAAGATAAGGATGCCTATAACGATTGGATTAAGTGTATCGAGAATACTATGCAAACCTCTTGCCTCATGTTAGGAATTATGATTCCCGAGATTCAAAAGGATTTTGAACATCATGAGCATGCGACATGATTAACCAATTGTAGGAAATGTTCCTAAGGGTTGAACGCTTTGAAACGGTTCGAGCACTTCATGCATGTCGAATGGAGGAAAACCAATCGGTCTCATCTTATATCTTTAAGAAGAAAAGCCACATTAATCGCTTCGAAAGGCTCAATATGGGTAAAAGGGCTTTTATCCATTCTAACGATCAATGAGGGTGGTAACAAAGAAAGGGCATCACCCCGACACCAAAGCAAATGTTGCCAAAGGAAAGGGGCACATCAAAGGGAAAGAAAAAGAAAGACTAAAGCAGAACCACCGAAACCAATAGAAAAGAAGGCAAAGGTTGCCACGAACGATCCATGCTTTAAGTGTGGTGAGATAGGGCATTTAAATAGGAATTGTCCAACCTATCTCAAAGAGTTGAAAAACAAGAGGGATGCTAGGCAAACCTCAGGTACAATCTTGATGATACATATTGACCTTAATGTTATTTCTTCTAACACATGGGTATTAGATACCGGATGTGGAACTCATGTTTGCAATTCGTTGCAAAAGGTTCAAAAGAAATAAACATTACAAGAAAGGAGACTATGTTTTGAAACTTCCAAATAGTTTGGAAATTGTTTTAAAATGTTTTGAATACTCCTAGTTTGACTAGGAACATTATTTAAGTTTCCCTTTTGAGACAATATGTTTTGATTTAAAGTTTGTAAACAATGACATTTATATTTCGATGAATGACATGTTTTACTTTAAAACTATGCCTTCAAATGGTAGTTATGAATTGGTTCATAATAATACATCATTTGATAGTTCAATGTACCAAGCAATCACCAACAAACTCAAAATGGATTTGAGTGAGACTTATCTTTGGCATTATCGCCTTGGTCATATACACAGATGTCGCATGTAAACACTTCGAAAGAATTGTCTTTTGGAAACAAATGAAATTGGCTCATTTGATACATGCGAATCTTATCTACAAGGTAAAATGACCAAGTAATCCTTTAGTGGGAAAGGGCAATAGATTTCTTAGGTATCATACATTCGAATGTATGTGATCCTTTTAAGCCAATGACTAGGAATGGTGAAAGATACTTCATTACTTTAACCGACAACTATAGTAGCTATGGTTATGTGTACTTGACACAAAGAAGAAGTTTTGAAACGTTCAGAATCTTCAAAAAGTGAAGTACAAAATCAACTCTTTTAAAGTTCTTCGTTTTGATAGAGGAGGAATCGAACTCTATTAGATATGGTTCGATCTATGATGGCTAGAAGCACATTACCTCTATCATTTTGGGGTTACGCTTTGCTCTCCGCAGTCCGTATACTAAATATGGCCCCAACCAAGAAAGTAGAAAGGACACCTTTTGAAATATGGCATGGAAACCCTCCATCATTATCATTCTTAAGGGTTTGGGGTTGTGAAGCTTATGTTAAGCAATACACTCCAAATAAATTGGAAGTCCGATCTACTAAGTGTATCTTTGTAGGATATCCTAAAGATGATATAGGATATTATTTCTACGATCCAACCGAGCAAAAGGTATTTGTTGCTCGAAAGGGTAAGTTCTTAGAAGCTAAATTCCTTATGGAAGGAACTAGTAGTAGAACAGTGGAACTTGAAAAGGATCAAGAACCACAAGACGATACACGTTTGGTTGATACTAGCACTCAACAAGAGGTTGTTGAAAACGATCAAGAGGTTGATCAGAACACGCAAAATGTTCGCAGATCTGGTAGAATTAGTAATCCACCTGAAAGATATGGATTTTTCATGGATGGATGCTACGTGGTAGATTCAGATGAACCAACCACATACCATGATGCAATGTCAAAATCCGATTGTGACAAATGGCTTGAAGCCATGAACATAGAGATGCAATCCATGTATGACAACCAAGTTTGGGAATTGGTTGTACCACCACTCAACTCTAAAGTAGTTGGAAGTAAGTGGGTCTTCAAGAAGAAAACAGATATGCATGGTAACTTGGATACTTACAAAGCAAGACCTGTAGCAAAAAGTTTCACTCAAACTCAAGGGATTGATTATGATGAGACCTTCTCGCCTGTGGCGATGCTAAAGTCAATCAGGATATTATTTGCCATAGCTGCATATTATGACTATGAGATCTGGCAATTGGATGTCAAAACGGATTTTCTTAATGGATATCTTGATGAAGATGTCTATATGGTTCAGCCTGAAGGTTTTGTCGATCCAAAACATCCTGACAAAGTATGCAAGTTAAAGAAATCAATCTATGGATTGAAACAAGCATCTAGAAGTTGGAATCATCGTTTTGATGAAGAAATTGAGAATTTTGGATTCATCAAGTACGGTAATGAAGCTTGTGTGTATAAGAAAGCTAGTGGGAGCATTATTACTTTCTTAGAATTATATGTCGATGACATTCTCCTATTTGGAATAACATTCCAAACCTTGGAAGGTGTAAAAGCCTGGCTTGAAAGTTGTTTTTCAATTAAGGATCTTGGAGAAGCTGCCTATATTTTGGGAGTAAAGATCTACAGGGATAGATCAAGGCGCTTGATAGGTTTAAACTAAAGTGCATACATTGACAAAGTCTTGAAAGGGTTCAAGATAGAGAACTCTATGAAAGGTTTGGTACCTATTCAAAGAGTGGACAATATTGAATGCGTTTCAATGTCCAAGCTCAAAGGATGAGCAAGAAAGAATGAAAGGAATCCCATATACGTCATCTATAGGATTCATTATGTATGTAATGATATGTACTAGACCGGACAAGTTATGCGCTTTAAGCATGACGAGAAGATACCAGTAAAATCCAAATAACGGTCATTGGATGACTATTAGAAAGTATATTGAAATACCTTAGAAGGACTAAGGATATATTTCTAATATATGGATCTGGTGAAAAGAACTCGTTGTAAAAGGTTACAGGGATGCGAGTTTCGGAATTCGTTGTAAAGGGTTACATAGATACGAGTTTCCAAACTGATCGAAATGGTCCTCGATCACAATCAGGGTAGCATTGTCCACTACATAATCAGAATACATCGCCGCTTCATTGATTGTGATAATTCATATGGATCTGCCACTTGAATTATTGCCGATCTAGGGGTAGTCCCTACCATTCAGGACCCCTAGAGATCTTTGTGATAACGATGGTGCGATTGCTTAAATCAAGGAACCTCGTGTACATCGAAAGACTAGGCACATTGAGCGGACTTTCAACTACATAAGGGATGAAGTTAAAAAAAAGGAAAGATATGTATTCGCAAAGTTCACACTGATCAAAATATTGCGGATCCACTCACGAAGATCCTTGAATGGGCAAAGCATGAAAGGGTCATACTTGTGCCTTAGGACTTCGATATTCTAGTGATTGGATTTGATCTATTTTGTATTTGGATATTGGAACAATTGTTATTATAACTCTTTATGGTATGTTGAGTTATGTTCCATATTAGCATGTTTAAATCCGTGAATAAGTTACTTATTCTAAATGTCCGTAGTCGATCATAATTGTGGGAACAGATATGAATGTAAGACTATTATGAATTTGGATTGGTGGATATTCATTAGATATGAATATAGAGCAAAGTGTTGCTACCAAGGTTCATAGATATTTGTGGGATACAAATATTGGACTGACTCGCTCTCAAATATTACTGCATGGAATCATCTGTGATTGATCATAAGTAAATTTGAGTAAAGGAGAATATCATAGTATCCTCAGACCTGAGATACATATTGGGTCTTGATATTCACCAAATATTATGCCTTGACTTATTTCTTCGCTGTCAGTAATATGACAGTACATAAGGCTAAGCTCAGGTGTGGTACAAGGTGATTGTGAGAGACGTATGTAGTCAAGATGGGATTTGTTCCTCTTATTCGTTGAGAGTAAGATGTCTAAGGCCTGCTAAAGTTAAATCAACAGAGAGTGATCACTCTGTGTCTCTGGATTTGACATGACATCTGTAACGAAAGGATAAATGATAGATTCACCTAAATCATGTTCAAGTAAGGGACTTGAAGGGGATGATGTTATTGAATGGCACATATAGTCATACGTATTAGGGGTAGTAAACCGTAGTTAGGCGTTATTTACTACTTGCATCAATCTTCTATGTATCTTGTGCAAGTGGGAGATTGTTGGACTCTGTATGCCCAAGACACATATTAAATTGATGTGGCTAGTACGTAATGATCCAAGTTGAGTCATACCTAATAACAAGCTAGACAAACACTTATATTATTTATTTGTGATATGATCAAACAAATAAATATTAACACTTATAATATTTAGAAATTGGTTTTCTAAATAATTGCACTTGACAAACCAATAAATTATATGGATAATTTATTTTGAGAGAATATTTTATCTTGTTATTTAATGGGTTAAATAACATGATAAAAAGTTATATAAGTCTTATAACATATGATGTTATAATTTTATAAAAGTTATAAAATTAATCAAGACTTAAATTATTTTATAAAAGAAATTTGAATTTTTTTTTATAAAAAATCTAGGCCGCCACCCCCCCCCCCCATGGGGTCTTCCCAAAAATTCTTGTCCAATGAGGTTCCATGCATGTTGTCATAGTTGCATGCATTTTGATTGGATGGTCTTCCCTAAGTTCTTTGGCCAATCACATTGCATGCAAATGCATGTGTTAGATGATCTCCTATTGGGCAATGTGGGTGGCAAATCTCTCATGTCTTTTATAATTCATTTTGTATGAAGAAAGCAAATAATGAACTTGAAGAAGTAGGAGAAAAATGGCTAAATATTTTCGGCCATAACATGCCCATCCAAGAGAGTTTTTCAAGTTGAGAAATCAAGTGTAAGACTCTCTAACAATCGGGTCATGTATGGTTGATCTAGTAGGCTTTTTCAAGTTCATAAATCAAGTGCAAGAACTCCACCATCTCCTCTCATATTTTCGGCCATATGATGGCTTCAAGAGGGTTTCAATAGTGAGTTCATAAGTGTAGAAATCCTAGCTAAACACAAGGAGTTTGTTGGAAGGCTTGGGGTATACAAGCTTGAGGTCTTCTACACTTGAAGGCAACCGTTCAAGAAGCATCATCATCTTCATATCCTTTACTCCTTGGAAGGTAGTATTCTAAACACTATATGGTTGTGTTTCTTTTTGATAGCATGCATGTTCGTATATGGATCCGAGATTGGGATTTACATATAAAATGGTTTTTATATCTTGTAAGAAACATGTTTTAAATAAATACTCCGCTGCGTTTAAATTTTATTTGGATAAAATTACTTTGATAAACATGTACAAATCCCAACATCTCATACATGTAACTTTGTATTTTCAAGTCTCACTTTAGAAAATATATATGTAAACTCATTTTGTCTAAAAATAATGTATTTCAAGAAAATATATATTTTTCTCAAAAATCATATATCTTCTAAATATTCAAGAAAATATATTTTACTTCCAAAAATAATATATTTTCTCCTTGTCGAAAATACAATATTACTTCTTGTAATATTTTCAAAGATTATATTTTCATTTCTTGTATCCAAAATAATATTTACCAAAAATATATTTATAACGGTATTTACCGGAATATTTTGTAAGTTACGTCCTTGCGTTCGATTTCACAATATTATCTGTGTAACTCATATATTTATTCCTTGATTTTGGTAATATTTTGGATTGTAAATTCTTGGTATTATGTTAAGTTATATTATTTTACCCTAAAATAATATTACTATTTCACAAATTATACAAATATTCACACAAGTGTCTTAATATATATATATATATATATATATATATATATATTCTAAATATATATATTTACCCATTTTTATTTATAAAAACCAACCCCCAATATTTGTATTTTTGTTACAAAAATCTATGGCAAAGTTTATATTGAAAACCATGGTTAAAACTCACTTGTAAATACTTGTTTAGAAAATATTTTTCTAAGTGTTTGTATTTTTAGAAAATTTTGCCATAGTTTCCCCTAAAAATGGAGGTGTCCATGCTATTAAAGCATATCATTTTCTTTTCAAAAATCATCATAAACAATCAACAATCAATCTACACTTACCAAGTGCTAAAACAAAGCTATCTACATAATGATCATGAACTTGAGTTTTCATAAAAACTTATAGTAACTTGGTAGTATGTTTAGTAGACTTAGTTACCCTTTAAAGTGTGTTTATTTCTTTAAAAATCTCATTCTTGGAAGATTTGAGTGTTTATAACTTGTTAGATGATTTTTCCAAAAATCATTCTTTTGAATTTTTCTTGTAAACAAAGTGTTCTTATACTTGTTTTATCACCAAAAATAATGTATATTTAAGTAAGAACCAAGATCTTCTAAAAATCACATTTTGAACTTGGTTCTTTTAGAAAACCATTCATAAATCTTAGATCTATTAGATTATCAACTCACTTGATTACTATTTTTCAAGAAATCACTTTATTCTTCAAGTTCATGCTTAACACATGAGGATGATCATCTTGTTTCATCACATAATCATCCCCTTACTAGCTAGATCATGTGTTTAATCACAATATAGCAAGCTCCTTATGATGATCAACATCATAATCTCAAGTAAATAACAATCAAACATCATACATACACTAAACAACATAGTTTCATCATATATCAAGCTTATGTTCATGATTCATGTTTATGTCTTTTAGTGTTCATCAAGTTTATCAATGTACATCATCATTTAACCAACAACATATGAAGTAAATAAGGGTCATGAGAGTCTTACAACTAGCACAAAGGCTAGGGATGAACACAAGAAGATGATGATGGCAAAAGTGAAGGATAATAGCAAATGGGAGAGGTCCTTCAAGATCCACAAGCTCCAAGCTTCCTTAATCACCTTCTTACACCTTAGGATGGTCTTGGAATGGATGAGATTGAGTTGAAAATGATGGTGGTGGTGGTGCTAATTCTCGGCCGAGAGGGAGGTTGAGAGGAGGAGAAAGATGGAGTGTGTTTGTGTGTGTGAGAGATGTGAACTAATGATCCTCCATCTAATACTTATAACCACATTTAGAGGTTTATCCAATGGACAATGTGCTCCCTAAGTACACACCATGATCTTAACCAAATCAAATGAAGATTAAGAAAATCTTGGTGGGGTCACCCTTGGTGACCGTCCACTTACATGGGGGGGTCTTGGTTGGTTTTGAAAGATAAGTTAAGTTATTAGTTGAAATCCAAAGTGTATTGATTAGTGTTTAAGTCTATGATGTGTTATATAGTATGTTAGGGTGCTCGGGGATCATAACTAGCTCAGAAACACTAAAACAATGTTTCTAGTATAATTTTGGTGTTTCGGGAAATGTCCGGTTAGATACCGGTTCGTTAAAGTGTCAAACAATTCCGTTTAGTGATCTTTTTTTTTTGGGTAAAGGGTTACCCCGGTGATTCTATATATTCACAAACAAAAAAACCAAGTAGTATGGAACACCCATACTAGTTCTAACATGGGACATACCCCCATGATAGTAGACAAGCCGAAAACAGCAACAACATCCAAAAAACAACTCAAAAAACCACTAGACTATGAGCTAGAACACAAACTATCAAACTAAAACAATAATATTAGCCTCCATCGTTCTGCATTGAGTCTCCATGAATATCCCACACCTCTAGAAAGCGTCTTACTCTATCCGTGTTTTTTAATTTAACTCCCATAAGCTTGTACCGAACCGTCTGAAGAATCGTAGCTATAATCGCATCCGGTGGTCTCGTTTGATTTTTAAACAATCTAGCATTACGCTCTTGCCAAATGAAGTAAGCAGTCGCCGCAACTAAAAGCCGACTGGAGTAATTCGAAGCTGATTTGGACGAACCCCTAGCTTGAAGCCAAGCCATAACATCGCTACACTTAGGATCAATCCTTTCCATATTCACCTTATCCCTAACCGCACACCATATTTGAGAAGAGAACTTACAATCAAAGAACAGGTGGTCATGAGAGTCATAATTCGTATAGCAAAGCAAACAGCACGTCATATTCATGTTCTTCCTTCTAGATATATCCCACTGAATAATTTTATCCTGAGTCAAAAGTTTCCGACGCATGATAAGCCACATAAGGAATGCATGCCGAGGGATACATTGAGAGAACCAAACCACATTCACCCAATCCACTTCCGTCTCCCTAGACCTGATCGATTGCCACACACACGCAGACGAAAGCTCATTTAATTTGTTACCATCTTTCCAAAGAAATCTATCGCTTCTATTCGGAACTAACTGCACTTGATCCAACTGAATTAGGACCGGAAAAAGATCACGCCACGTCGTAGGCCAAAGCCAAGACCCATTCAACAAGATATCACTAACCGAAGCCTGAAGAGATAAACCTGCCGAAGAGATACGCCTTGGAGTTATAAAACTCGCCAGCGGACCACACTCACACCAACGATCATACCACGCTGAAGTCAGTCTACCATCGCCTAGTTTGGACCAAACATGATGTCTGATTAACTGCCGTAACTGAAGGATTTTCCTCCAACTCCAGCAACAGGATGAAGGAACTCTACACTCCCAAAAATTGGAAGTCCTTAACCTGTTAGAATATATCCGTTTAGTGATCTTTAAGTACCCTTTTGTGACACTTTTGATTCCCAACACTTAGGAAAGCATTCAGGACCATTTAGTCATATTTTTGCATGTTACTAGCTTGTTAATTTGCTGAATTTTGCTGAAATATGCTTCTCTGCACTTTATGTGGGTTTTAGGCACTTTCCGGCACTTAAACTATCACCTAGTGAAGCAGTTTTATGGTCCTTACTTCCCTACACACCATACTAGTGTAGTACCTTGTCCCTGGCCCATGCGGGGTCTCAAAACACTGTCTGTCTATGTACTGAACATCGTCAGCATTTTTCTAAGTTGTTCGCTAACTGTGCTAACTGTGCTTTGTGCATCATGTATGTCAATAAAGTTTGCATGTGATAATGAGATGACGTTATGTAATATGTGATGCACATGTAAGTATGTTGCAGTAATCAGAAAGCAGTTTAAGTCATTAATTGTAATTCAGCACAGTCATTAAGCACTAATCAATATTAATTAATTGTACGAATACTTGTAGTTTTGACGGTTGTCACATTCTCCCCATGTTAAGAAAATTTCGTCCCGAAATTTTAGTTCTGCTACTAGCTGCAGGGGTCTTGGGGAACAAATGTGGGTATTTTGCTTTCATGCGATCCTCACGCTCCCAAGTGAACTCTGGACCATGAAGCGCGTTCAAACGAACCTTGACGAGTTTAACACTACTCTGTCACGTCTTGTTAACCTTCCAATCAGTAACCTCAACAGGTTCTTCAGTAAAGTGGAGTGTGTCGTCAATGAGAACTTCGTCGGCAGGAATGACAACTGTTTCTTGAGTTGGACTCTTTTTCATATTAGATACGTGAAATGTATCATTAACGCCATTCAGTTCTGTGGGTAAATGCAACTTGTAAGCTACAAGACCAATCCTCTCTAGGATTTTGAATGGTCCAATGTATCGCGGGTTCAACTTCCCACGCTTCCCAAAGCGTGCTACACCCTTCCAGGGTGAAACCTTTAACAAAACCTTTAACAGGGACTCGAGAGATCATCTTTTCTTTGAATGCTCTTTTGCGTCTCAGGTATGGAACATTGTAAGGAGTCTCACCAATATGGAAGATGTGAATGGAGGCTGGATCGATATAATGTCTTGGATGAACCATAATTCGACCTTACAGAATCCCGACAATGTTGTTAGTTGGTTGGTAGTTGCGGCTGCAACTTACTTTATATGGCAAGAATGGAATAACAGGTTGTTTACTCGGAACCACCGTACGGCTCTGGTGGTATCTCAGGAGATTATTACTACTGTTCGGTTGCGGCTTATGTCTTTCAAGTTTAAATGGAGATTTGAAAATGGAAGCTTGGTGGAAAAGTGGAAGATTCCTAGCAGCAATTTAGAGATTGACCCTGGCTAGTGTAATTGTCTATTTTGTGTCTTGTTTATGATTTGGCTGTGTTTGTTTAGTGTGTGTGTTAGTGGCCTTGTTTGCCGAGTTGTGGTTTGTTTGGATGTTTGTTCCTAGTCTTGGTATGCCAAGGCTAGTATGGGTGTGGTACCTCAGCCACACTATTGTTTTTTATTGGTTTGATTTATAAAATTCACCGGGGTAACCCTTTACCCAAAAAAAAAAAACTCTTTTGTCGATCACAAGCCGCCTTAATGCGCTCTCGGGTCTGTGTAATCTTATCAGTCGTCTCTTGAACCAATTCGGGACCAACAAGTTGTCTATCACCCGCGTCTGCCCAGCATAACGGTGATCGACACTTGCGTCCATAGAGAGCCTCAAATGGTGCAGCTTGGATACTCGCATGGTAGCTGTTGTTGTACGAGAATTCTACCAAGGGTAAGTGAGTGTCCCAACTGCCACCCAAATCCATTACGCAAGCTCGTAACATATCTTCTAATGTTTGAATCGTTCGCTCGCTCTGGCCATCAGTCTGCGGATGGAATGCAGTACTCAGATTCAACTGAGAACCAAAGGCTTCTTGGAAGGATTGCCAGATCCTTGACACAAACCTTCCCTCTATCAGAAATGATCGAGAGAGGCACTCCATGCCGTGCAACTATCTCTCTCAGGTATAGCTCAACAAGCTTGCTAGTGTTGCCTTTCTCCTTGATTGGCAAAAAGTGTGCAGATTTCGTCAGACGATCTACAATTACCCAAATCGTATCATGACATCTGGGTGTCCTTGGTAACTTCGTTATAAAGTCCATTGAAATTTGCTCCCATTTCCACATGGGTATTTCAGGTTGTTGCAGAAGACCTGAAGGCTTCTGATATTCGGCCTTTACCTTGGCACAGGTCAAACATTTGCCAACATACGTTGCAACATCACCCTTTAATCTCGGCCACCAATAAAAATCCTTTAAATCTTGGTACATTTTATCCGATCCTGGATGGATCGAGTACCGTGACTTGTGAGCTTCATAAAAAATAACGTCTCGTAGACCACCGAAGAGAGGTACCCAAATGCTTCCCATGAAACACAATGTTCCTTCCTTATTGGGTACTAACTGCTTCTCCATCCCACGGAGATATTCGTTCTCAAGGTTCCCCTTTTTAAGAGCTTCTCTCTGCGCAGCACGTATGCGCAATGAGAGGTCCGTTTGAATAATCATTTCCAAAGCCCTAACCCTTATGGGCTTGATTCTTTCTTTCCGACTCAGGGCGTCTGCGACCACATTCGCCTTCCCTAGGTGATACTTAATTTCACAATCATAATCATTTAACAACTCTACCCATCGTCTCTGTCTCATGTTAAGCTCTTTCTGATCGAATATATGCTGTAAACTCTTGTGATCGGTATAGATCGTACAGCGCGTGCCATACAAGTAATGTCGCCAGATCTTTAAAGCAAACACCACAGCGCCTAGTTCCAAATCATGTGTGGTGTAGTTCTTCTCATGAATCTTCAACTGGCGTGAAGCATAAGCTATAACCTTCTGTCGCTGCATCAATACGCATCCCAATCCCTGACGCGAGGCGTCACAATATACCACGAAGTCGTCAGTGCCTTCGGGTAGGGATAAGATGGGTGCATCGCAAAGCTTGTTTTTCAACAACTGAAATGCTTCTTCTTGCTTGTCTCCCCATTCGTACTTCTTGTCTTTTTGAGTGAGGGAGGTCAAAGGTTAAGCGATTTTCGAGAAATCCTCAATAAATCTGCGATAATATCCTGCCAAACCTAGGAACTGACGGATCTCGGTTGGCGTCTTCGGAGTCTCCCAATTCTTGATCGCCTCGATCTTTGTGGGATCCACATGAATTCCATCTTTGTTAACCACGTGACCAAGGAACTGAACCTCACGCAACCAGAACTCGCACTTTGAGAACTTAGCGTATAATTTCTCTTCCTTGAGCAGCTCTAAGATAGCTCTTAGATGTTGCTCATGTTCTTCCTTCGTCTTCGAGTAGATTAAAATATCATCGATAAACACGATAACAAACTTATCGAGGTACGGCTTACAAACTCTATTCATCAAATCCACAAATACTGCTGGCGCGTTCGTCAACCCAAACGGCATAACCAGGAACTCGTAGTGTCCATAGCGAGTCCTAAAGGCCGTCTTTGGAATACTCTCCTCTTGGATTCTCAACTGGTGATAACCTGATCGAAGATCGATCTTGGAGTAAAAAATCGAACCTTGTAGTTGATCGAACAGGTCATCAATCCTTGGTAAAGGATACGGATTCTTAATGGTCAACTTGTTTAGCTCCCGGTAGTCGATACACATACGGAAACTACCATCTTTCTTCTTAATGAGCAAAACTGGAGCTCCCCAAGGCGAGAAGCTTGGTCTGATAAATCCCTTGTCTAAAAGTTCTTGAAGTTGCGTTGACAGCTCTTGCATTTCTGAAGGCGCAAGTCGATAAGGTGCCTTAGCTACAGGCGCAGCACCTGGAACTAAGTCAATGTGAAGCTCGACTTGTCTTTGTGGCGGCAATCCTGGCAAGTCTTCGGGGGAGACTTCAGGATATTCCTTCACGACTGGAATGTCTTCTAGCTTTGGCTCAGCGGCTTCCTTGTCCACAATGTGTGCCAGGAAGGCGACACATCCTTTCTGCAAACATCTGTGGGCTTTCAAGCAACTAATGGTCCTTAGAGGCGTATCGCGCTTCTCTCCATGTACCACAATTGTGTCTCCATTCGCCATCGGAATGCGAATGATCTTCTCGTGACATACAATCTCTGCTCGGTTGCTCGACAACCAATCCATCCCTACTACCACGTCGAAGCTTCCCAACTCGACTGGCAGCAGATCAAGCGTGAACTCGTGCTCTCCCAGTTCTATCACGCAACCTCTGATGACTTCATTTGCTTCTACTAGCTTTCCATTAGCTAGTTCTATCGAATATGGAATGCCTAGCTTACTAGCTACCAACCCAAGTATATTCTTAAACTCTGGTGATACAAAACTATAATCGGCACCAGTATCAAACAGTACAGATGCAAAGCGTTGGTTGATAGGGAACGTACCAGTAACTACATTTGGATCTTGGCGAGCTTCTCTCGCTCCGATGTTGAAAACCCCACCATGAGCTAGGTTGATTTTCAGGCATTCTCGCTTGAAGTGCCCAACGTCTCCACAATTAAAGCAACCGGGTCCTCGACCATTTCCATTCCCATTACCACCTCGATTGTTATTTGCTCCCCGGTTTCCACTACCAGCTCGATTCCCAACATTACCACGATTTCCATTACCGCCATTTCCTCCTTGCGGGCGGTTTCCATTACCACTTCCATAACCTCTCTGACCACCACGACCAGTACCAACCCAGCACGTTTCCTTCGAGTGACCAACTCTTCCACAAGACTCGCATCTTCCAGCTCGGCATCGTCCATGGTGATGCAACTGACACGCATCGCATTTGGGCAAAGTGCCCATATACCCTTTTCCTATGTTTTCAGCACCATTTTTGACTTTGGCTGGTGCGTTTGCCTCTTCCTTCTTGTTAGTACTGCTGGTACCCTTCTTAAAATTTGAGAACTTCCTTTTGTTCTCACCGGATGACTCAACGTGAGTCTCCTTCTCCTTCTGGTCAGAGATCGTGAACTTGTTCAACCTGATTGCCTCTTCAGTTAAAGCTACACTCAGATCGATAGCCTCGGTGATCGTAGCAGGCTTCGACGTTGTCACCATACTCATGATTTGGGGTGCCAATCCCCAAATAAAACGCTCAATACGCTTGAATTCCGGATCAACCATGTAAGGAACAACGCGAGATAAGTCGTGAAATCTCTGCACGTATTCAGCAATCTTCGGACCATCCATCTTGAGGTTCCAGAACTCAGTTTCTAACTTTTGGATTTCAGCCCTGGAACAGTATTTCTTTCGCATGAGTTCCTTCATTTCATCCCATCTCATGGCATAAGCAGCTTCTTCTCCCAAGGTCTGGACTTGAAGATTCTACCAGGAAAGCGCTCCGTCTAAGAACAATCCGGAGATATAGGTGACTTGGTGTTGCGGAGCACACTTGCTCATTCTTATCACAGAATCAGTCTTCTCCGTCCATCTGACAAAAGCTACAGCACCCCCGGTGCTGTCAAAATTTAGAGGCTTACAGTCTAGAAACTGCTTATAGGTACAGCCTGTACAAGTAACATCATTCACATAAAGCATTAGCGATCGCACATGGAATATCCAAATGAAACATAATGTTTCTTTAATGACTCAAACATTACCAACAGGTGGGTTGCTTCCCAAGGTACCTCCGCTATGCTCGGAGCGTAAGGCCTCGTGTTGTGCTATCGCTCGTGAAATCCGTTCTTGTAACTCGGCCTCAGTCGTAGGCAGTGTGTTGTCTCTTCGAGGAGGCATCTTCTATAAGAATCTTGTATAGGTCAGGTCTTATGCATATAAGTATGTAGTACGCATATGTAATAACATCTATCAACGCAAGTAAACACATAACATCACATGTCATAACACAAACAAGTAATCCAACAACGTATATAATGAGAATGTTGCGATTGAGCTTTCATATATCAATGACCACAATTATAGTTTTACATGTTTCACAAATGTACCATATATCAAAAGGGACTACAGGGTCACATCACCCTTGTCCATCAAACTACAACAATCAAAAGTCAAAGGTCAAAAAGTGGTCGTAAAAAAGGTTGGGCAATCTGGGCTCAATAGCTGCACTCTCACCAAAAGTATGCTACCTGCATAAAACCAAAAACTGCTATGCTGATGGTGGAGGAGGAGGAGGTGGAGGAACGAAAAGCAAACTGCGTAGATGCGCTAGCTCCTCCTCGAGGGTATGAACATGACGCAACAGATAGCTGATCTGCTACTCCATAGTAAGGAAACGAACATCAAAATCTGGGTATGGTAAAAGAGGAGCGGGCAGAGTCGCGAATGGTGACTGACAAGTGCCAGGTGGAGGACGCGGAATCCTCTCAAGATCCATGACTCTGCGACACAACATCTCCTGCTGGAGCTGTAAGGACAAAAGCAGATCATCTCTCGTGTATCCAGTGTAATGGAAGGGATGATATGGATCAGAAACAGGCATCGTGTTGGGCGGAAACCAAATCAGTGGCTCGCCTGATGGTGCAGAGGCAGAAGGTGCAGTATGTGTAAACTGTGGCATGAAAGGAAAGGCTGCTGACATAGGAGGAATATGACCGGGCTGCTGACTCGATGGACCTTCCCCCTAGATGGGGAGGAGGGATATCCTGAAGGAACGTGACCGGTAAATCAGTGCGGTGTATGTCTGACACATGTGGGTGAAACGAGGCAATGTCAACTGGTGCATGTGTAGGTGCAGGTGGGGGAGTAACAGGTCTAACAAAAGGAGGCAGGTCATCGTCATCTATCCACCCATTGCGGGTGAATGCATAACGGGGATCTATATGGTCTGCAAAAGGAGCATGGCCTGCGGGTACAGGTAGAGGGTCAGGTAACAGTGGTGCAACAACTGGAATGTCAACAGGGTCATGCTCCGGTAGAGGATCATGAGCAGATATGGGCTCGGGTGCAATCAAAGGCTCAGGGTCAGCTAGTGCAAGCTCAAGATCAGCGGGTATATCAAACAGCTGATCGTCAGGAACGACAGGTGCCTTAAAAGGCTGATCATCGGGGACAAACTCAATCTCATGCTCAGGGTCAAAGTCGTGTGGAAAGACTGGATCAAACTCATCATCAAACTCGAAGTCCTGCGGAGGAACAGGTGCGGCAGACATAGCTGTGTCGGAATCAGAATCTGTGGGATAACGCTGTAATCTCAGTGCGTGTAGAGTAGTAGATGACACAGACTCGAATGAATCAGGACCAGAATGGTCGGATGAAATCTCAATGACAGGAATCTCAATAAGCGGGATAGCAATGACATCGTCGACTGGAATCTCGAAAAGTGGAGCGACAACGCCATCATCGACTGGAGCTCCATCATCCTGGGCACCCTCAGGGGGACCCTCAATAAAAAGATCGATGTCGTCGTCGGACATGGCATCAAGAGGCAGATCCTCGAGAGGAAATGCAGCAAGAGGAAAAGGAGCAGGGATCTGAACAAGAAGTAGATCCTCGCCAGGAATACCATCAGCTAGCGGTATATCATCGCCAAAATCTGGTAAAGCAAACGGCTGGAAATCATCATCGTCGTCACTCGTAGTGTCAGATGTAAAAACCTCATCCTCTGGGATGATCTCATCATCCGAAACTATGGCCATAGGGTCTACTGTATCTGATACTCCACTATCAGAAGAGGACATGGTGTTTGTGACAAAACAATCACACATATGCACATATATCAACAATCATCAAATAAGCATATAAGTAGTAACAATGTAAGCATGTATGCATCCAAGTCTTCCCAAGACTATCCCACCCAGCCTCTCAGACTGAACTACTTAGTCTCTCAGACTAAACCTCCCAGTTTTCTCAAACTGAACTACCCAGCTAGTCTCTCAGACTAACTCCCCAGTCTCTCAGACTGACTACCCAGTCTCTCAGACTGACTACCCAGCTAGTCTCTCAGACTAACTCCCCAGTCTCTCAGACTGACTACCCAGCTAGTCTCTCAGACTAACTCCCCAGTCTCTCAGACTGAATTATAAACGAATTCTTTGAAATGTACTTTGTGTCTTTTATTTGTAAAAATGTTTGTTTCCTGGATCTGGACATTTTGTGTATGCAATGAAAACATGTGTGTGAAAACATTTTCGTGAGAGCCCTAATGATCGTAGTCTAGACTCGAGAAAGAATCCTAGTTCGCTACGATCGAAGCTCTGATACCAAGCTGTCACACCCTGACTTTTGCGGAAGCGTGGTTATTGGTGTGACTTCTTAATACCATAGCATTCAATCATAACAATGCTATATGATAAAAACCAAAAGATATTCATCCATAAAAATTAAGTTTGAAAATACCAAAACACACTTGTTTGAAACATCGACACCAAATTTAAGTTACAAACCATAACATGTTTTAATGAGTTCACGAAGACTCGACAACATAACTTAACCAACCCGAGCTTAGAACCATGTATCTCGTCCAGGAGTAAGATACATCTCCTAAACCTTACGACCACGGATGACATCTTTTATTTATAACGCAGCTTGAAACACATGCATACACCTGCTAGATCCACTTAGTTCCCTGAAATACATGTAGTTTAAAAACATCAACAAAAGTTGAGTGAGTTCATGTGTTTTGTATATGTATGTATAACCCTCTGTTAACAGTGTAAGTATGAAAGTCCTGGTATGATAGCAAACAAGGAAAAGATCACCAATGGTTTGCAAGGCCACTGATATGTGTGACGGTGTAGGAAGACTCAAACATAGCAAAGTTGTACCGGGCTTCCGGCTGGAAGACATAGTCACCCTATGGGCCACCCTAGTCCTCATGGGTGTGGGCTCGCTACACCCAAATAGATCTATCACTCATGCCCCTCGGTCCTTATACGAGGATTAATGGTCCCAAGTATCCGCCTACCCATTCACATGATCTATGGTTCTTTCCTAGGCTAACCATACCAATTGTATTTGTATGTAATCCTTTGTAACATGTATTTCACCCCCGAAGTAAATAAACAAAACAGTTTAAAGAAAAGGGGGACGTGAACTCACAATATTGCGTCTTCAGAATCGTAACCCAAATCTCTTTAGCAAACACGACTACCTACAATGTACTACTGTCTATTAGACAAACGGGTCGTGCCTTGGCTTAGACTTCAACGTTTTTAAGTTACATTTCTTATGTTCCCAATATTATTCCAAGTTATAATTACTTGTTAAAATAATAATCATTTTAACTTTAAATTATATTTAGTATTGGGATAATTGTTTAAGCAATGTTTCTGTATTAATACTTCTCAAGTATTTATTTTCGTATTTCCTTCCAAAGGATGGGGGTATCTCATACATGTAACTTTGTATTCTCGTATTGGTAATCTCAAAATAATATATTTTCAAGTCTCAATTTAGAAAATATATATATGTAAACTCATTTTGTCTAAAAATAATGTATTTCAAGAAAATATATATTTTTCTCAAAAATCATATATCTTCTAAATATTCAAGAAAATATATTTTACTTCAAAAAATAATATATTTTCTCCTTGTCGAAAATACAATATTACTTCTTGTAATATTTTCAAAGATTATATTTTCATTTCTTGTATCCAAAATAATATTTACCAAAAATATATTTATAACGGTATTTACCGGAATATTTTGTAAGTTACGTCCTTGCGTTCGATTTCACAATATTATGTGTGTAACTCATATATTTATTCCTTGATTTTTGGTAATATTTTGGATTGTAAATTCTTGGTATTATGTTAAGTTATATTATTTTAACCTAAAATAATATAACTATTTCACAAAGTATACAAATATTCACACAAGTTGTTGGACTCTGTATGCCCAAGACACATATTAAATTGATGTGGCTAGTACGTTATGATCCAAATCGAGTCATACCCAATAACAAGCTAGACAAACACTTATATTATTTATTTGTGATATGATCAAACAAATAAATATTAACACTTGCAATATTTAGAAATTGGTGTTCTAAATAATTACACTTGAGAAACCAATAAATTATATGGATAATTTATTTTGAGAGAGTATTTTATTTTGTTATTTAATGGGTTAAATAACATTTTAAAAGGTTGTATAAAGTCTTGCATTTATGTAGTGTTATAACAATTTACATATTTTAGAACCAGAAAAACCCTAATTCTCTCTCTAGCGAATGGCGATCTTGATCCTTCAACCGTAACCCTAGGTTTTCACCGTGATTTCTGATGCTGATTAGTTCTTTGGAAGTTTCTAACATCTAAAACGAAGTCGGCTTGCAGATCTATTCGATTTTCATCTAGGGTTTCTCTATTTGTTCTTCAATCGCCGCCCAAATCCATTCTTCATCGTATAGTTTGAGTTCTTTCTTTGGTCATCGGCCTGATTTCCCAAGTAAGCTATAAGATCTATTCGTATTCATGGGTTAGGGTTTCTTGCTTGTTTAGGGTTTTTGTTTGTTTCTGCGTTTTTGTTGGTTCGACGGGTTATCTGGTGATTTGTTTTGTCGAGTTTGTTTCTTCAATCGGTTAAAGAGAGTTGTTATCTGAATGGATGTGAATAACATGCATATAGATGGCGGCGACAGACCTTCCTACTCGTTTGGGGGTTTGGCCAGCCGAGTTATCGATGTGGATGGTAATACGTGGCTGCCTCGACGGGGCACAGTTCAGGCATCTCCAACTGAACCTCGTAAAATTAATATAATTGATGAATTGACAAAGGTTTCTGCTCCAATCTCTATGGAGAAGCTGCATTCAGGTTCGGATTATCCAGGGGTTGTTTATACTTCCTTGGGGTATGCGCCAACATCTAACTACATTGGATCATCTTTCTCGGCTGATAAAGGGAAACCAACAGTTTCTGGATCTGCGGAACGTTTATCGTTTGCTAATATAGTGAAGGAAACGAAAGAGAATGTTAAAGTGAACTTTAGGGTGATGGAATCGAGTGAGGCTGTTGACGGAGCTGATGTTGTTATTCCATTGTATTCAGTTAAACAAGTCTCTGACAGGTATGCGAACACTTTGTATGGGTATTTTCTGGGTAAACGACTGGCTTTTCCTGTGGTGGATTTCTTTGCAAAGAACAATTGGGTAAAATATGGTCTGTCAAGACTTATGATGAATGCACATGGGTTCTTTTTCTTCAAGTTCAAAACTAAAGAAGGGATGGACCAAATGTTAGAGGATGGACCGTGGATGATAAGAAATGTTCCCATAATTTTGAAAGAATGGTCGGCCTCTATCAAGTTGGAAAAAGAGGATTTAAAATCTATTCCAGTTTGGGTTAAGATGCATGATGTGCCCTTAGCGGCATTTACTGAGGATGGACTAAGTTTACTTGCATCTAAGATTGGGGTGCCTAAGATGTTGAATTCGTATACTGCCACAATGTGTGCGGAGTCGTGGGGAAGAAGCAGCTATGCTAGAGCTCTTATTGAAGTTCAGGCAGGGGTTGATTTAAAGAAGAGTGTAACTGTTGCAATCCCATCTTTGGATGGTATTGGTCATTCAATGGTGGAGGTTAAAATTGAGTATAATTGGGAGCCTTTAAGGTGTTCATCTTGTTGTGTTTTCGGTCATGAAGACAGCTCGTGTCCTAAGAACCCTCAGGTAAGTTCGAGTGGGGATGCTGAGAAGAAGAATAATGATGATTTTCTGGTTGTGGGTGCCAAAAAGAAGAAAGCTAATAATCAAGGGATTCATATGAAAAATCAGAAGCCTAAGTTAGTCTATAGACCAGTTGTAAACCCGAAACCGAAATCGTCTTTGAGGAATCCGGTGATTCATCAGGTCTCAACGTCAAACCCATTTGATATCCTTAAAGACGATGATGGTAATCAAGGAGGTTTAAATGTGGGTCGAGTGGAGAAGAAAGAGAATCAGTCGAGAGACATGCAGGAATCAGATGAGGAGGAGGTCGTTGAAGTATACAATGAAACTAGTGACTTTATGACATCGGGTACTCATTCTGTTTCTTCGAAAGCAGGGGCAAGCACCTCTTCCACAAAATTCTCAAATGGATAGGCGTTTGTTGGTTCGTTTGAAGGGGTTGCTGGTTTGCGGCAGCTTTATTTTTGATGATGGCGGTTGAGGATTATGTTTTTATTTTGCTTTGTTTGTCTACTAGGAATCTATTCATGATATTTAGTAGGCTAGGTTATGGGGTGTCATAGGTATTTTTTTGTTTTGATTTGTCTTACATATATGGGGCATGTCCTGTATATGAACTAGTGTGGAACTTATCCTCACTACTTGTACTTAATTGCGGTTGCATTTTAATAGAATCACCGGGGTAACCCTTTACCCAAAAAAAACCAAGACTTAAAATTTATAAAAGAATTTTTTTTTTATAAAAGCTAGCCCCCCCCCCCCCCCATGGGAACTCACAAAATGGTTTGTCCAATGGGATGACATGCAATTGTCATAAGCTAGAGACCATTTGATTGGGTGGTCTTCTCAAGATTTTTTGGTCCAATTAGCTTACATGCATTTGCATGTGTTAGAAGCTTGGTGATTGGCCCAAAAAGAGGTGCACATCTCTCATGACTATATAAACAATTTTGTGACAAAAATTGAGTGGAAAACTTGGATGAACTCTCTCAAATTTTCGGTCATAAGGGGTGTTTTTCAAGTGTTCGTTTTTTTTATCTTTGGTGTTAAAATCCTAGCTAATCTCGTGGTGTTTGTTGGAAGCTTGGGGTATACAAGCTTGAGGCATTCTACTCTTGAAGGCAACCGTTCAAGAAACATCATCCTTTTCATCATCCTATTACTCCAAGAAGGTAGTTTTCTAAACACCCTATGGTTGTGTTTGATAGTATGCATCTTCATATATGGATCCGGGTTTTGGGATTTTACTTATAAATGAAGTTTATATCATAAAAGTAACATGTTTTAAATATTATTTCCGCTGCGTTTTTATTTCATATGGATGAAATTGCTTTGATAAACATGTTAAAATCCCATCAATGGCATCTAGAGCCGCTTATATGAGTGCATGCTTCAATAGATTAAAAATTTTGGGTTTCGGGTTTGAATAAAACCCTATGGCCGAAAATTTTAACATGGTTAACCTTTTGTTTTTCAAGATTATTTTCTTACATGCATAAGGGAATCTTGAAAAATTTATTTCATATGGATGATTTGTTTGTTTTGACAAAACTTACCTTTTCGGTTTTTTGGACATAGCCGAAAATGATTAGTAAAAGGGAACCATTTTATGCTTTTTGAAATTAATATACATGTATATATTTGGATATATATTTTGGTGCATATGACCTAGCCATGACCTTGTGTTGAATGATTGTGTTGTGATTTATTATTTCAATGGGTTGTAATAATTATTATTTTGTTCTTCCATTTGTAAGATATGTAATTTATTTATTTTCATTTGGTATGTAAAATAAATAGATTAGGTGCATTTTATTTTACTAGAAAAATGTATTAGGATATATTTTGTAAAAGAAGATGCACACAAAAATGCGGTTTTGGTTTGGACCATAATATTCGGTCCAAAGAACTTCATCGTTCTCAACGGGATTTTAACCCGATAACCAAAACACATTTTTTGAAGTCCAAAGGAGTTTGGAGCTGAAAGTAAAAGACTTTTGGAAGCTCAAAGAAGGTGGACAAATCACAACACAAGAAGGAGACTTGAAGCATTTGGATGCGGGACCAAGTGGGAGTTCATCGACACATTACTTGTGTCATTTTTCACCCTTTAGGAAGGACCTTTTGGCACACTTGTTTCGGCTAACAAGTGTTGTCAAAATAGTTGGCTATGGTTATGCACCTATTGTTATGTATGATATGCTTGTTTGGTTGCTTATTTTGTTGTTTTAGATGATATGACGATATGCATGACTTAACAAACTAATAATCAACAACAAGCATAAAATTGGTTCTTAACAAAATCATTAAAATGGTTAATAAAGGTTTTATTAAAAAAATTAATGATTTTATAATAAAATGGGTTTTATTAAAAGGAACCTTGAAAATTAGTTTTCACTAAAGTACCATTAATTTGAATGCATGCAAATGTATGGTACATAATATTTTCTAAACTAGAGTTTTGAAATATTAAAAACCCTTTTATAAAACAAGTCAAACACCATCCCGTTATACAACACTCGAAACACTTGGAAACTCTTATTGTGGGATAAAGGTCACCTAACCACATTTGAGGGAACTTGTATGTTCGAGGTGGGTTTACCATGTTTGTGGGATAAAGGTCACCTAACCACTTATGTGAATAAACTCACACGTGTGTGTAAGTTGGACGACTTGATTTGGAAACCATGAACTTAGGGTCAACAAAGCATGGGGAACAAAGGTGTTGATGGGATTAAACATGCCAACTAAACATAAAGATGTTTAACCGATCCCATATGGCTAGAAATTGCAAAGAGTTGCAATTGTCAAACGTTGACTACCTTGTTAATTTAAATAGAGGGATAAAGGTCACCTAACCAATATTTAAATGTAACGTTGGATTCTAGATTTTAATTATTAATTGTCTTTAAGACACAAAAGGGTATTAATGATTAAAATATAATAATATCGAAAATACTAAAATTGAACTTGTTAAATTTTGTAGATGGCCGCTAACAATGCAAACCCGACTAACCAAATCGTCTGAAACCTATCACTAAGAACCATCCTTGAAAAGGATCGTCTCAACCATAACAACTTCATGGATTGGTTTCGAAACTTGAGAATCGTTCTCAAGCAAGAGAAGATATCCTATGTGTTGGACGATCCTATTCCCGATGAACCTAACGTGGAAGATGTGGAAGCCTACAACGATTGGGTTAAGTATACCGAAGACTCCATGCAAGCCTCATGCCTCATGTTGGGAACTATGATTCCCGAAATTCAAAAGGATTTTGAACACCACGGGGCATACGACATGATTACCCAGTTAAAGGAAATATTCCTACAACAAGCAAGGGTAGAACGCTTCGAAACTGTTCGGGCGCTTCATGCATGTCGAATGGAGGAAACCCAATCGGTATCATCTTATGTTCTCAAGATGAAAAGCCACATTGATCGCCTCGAACAGCTAAATTGTCCCGTCTCTAAAGAGTTGGCTACGGATTTGATCCTCAACTCTTTAACAAAGAAATTTGAGAGCTTTGTAATGAATTACAACATGAATGGATGGGACAAGAGCATTGGTGAACTTCATGCAATGCTTAAAACGGCCGAAGCTGGAATGGGCAAAAAGGCTTTACCCGTCCTAGCGATCAATGAAGGAGGTAACAAGAAGAGGCCCCACCCCGACTCTAAAGCAAACTATGCTAAAAGAAAGGGACACGTCAAGGGAAAGGGAAAAGCTAAAGCAGAACCCGCCAAACCAAAAGAGAAGAAGCAAAAGGTTGCTACGAATTCTAACACATGGGTACTAGATACCGGATGTGGAACTCATATTTGCAATTCGTTGCAGGGGTTCAAAAGAAATAAACATTATAAGAAGGGAGACGCTAGTCTCTTCATGGGCACCGGAGCAAAGGTTGAAGTCGAAGCTCAAGGAGACTACGTTTTAACACTTCCAAGTGGTTTGGAAGTGATTTTGAAGAATGTTTTATATGCTCCTAGTTTGACTAGGAACATAATTTCAGTTTCCCTTTTGAGACAATGCGATTTTAATTTTGAATTTGTTAACCAAGACATTTATGTTTCTATGAATGATGTGTTTTATTTTAAAGCTATGTCTTTAAATGGTATTTATGAATTAGATCATGATAACACATCATATTGGAAAATCTAGCAACAGTGGTACGAACCCTACTATTCTCTCTAGCATGGCGATTTGCTGTTCTTCATTGATCCTTAGTTTTTTCGTGATTGATTGTATAACTGTCTGTGATTAGAGGTTTGATCGTTCAAACATCTATAACGAACTAGTTAGCAATCTTGATCGGCTAGAACTAGGGTTTTCTTTTCTCTTGTTTTTGTTTGTTCTGATCGCCGCCTTCGGATCCAATCAGAAATCCTGACTTATTACATAGGTTGTTATTGATCGCGGTTAACTGTGATTAACTTAGCTTGATTGACACACCTGTATAATCAGTTAAGGATTAACGTTTTGGTATTAGGGTTTCGCAGCTAGTGTTTATATTCTTGGTTGGAGTTTCGGGTGGCTGAGGTGTGGCTGCATGGGGAGAAGTAGGGTTGACGAGCTGGTTCCTGATAAAGGGGGTATGTCTCCTTCACAAGGTGAGGCGAGTGCAAGCCCGGTTTGTGGTATTGGTTTGAAAATCACAAACATAGAGGGTAATCCCCTAATGGCGCGACGTGGTATGTATAAGACTAGTAACCCTTCGGTTATTGATGGATTGTATGAAATTTCAACACCTGTGGATTTGGAGTATAAGGGTGGGAATGTTGATGAACATCTGGGCGCAAAATTTACTGAACTTTCTTTTGCAAAACCTAAGTCGACCTATGATAATCAGAATGCTGGTGAATTGGACGCTGATAAGAATGCTGCAACTTCTCATGCAAACCCTAATTTTGAGTATGGCAGTCAGGAAAGCAGTAATCTGGCAAATGCGAGTAAAATTGACAGCAAACCTCTTTCTTTTGCCGAGGCTGTTCAGAATCATAAGGAAGTGCCTAAAGTAAATTTTCGGTCTATGGAAACACTGGATAAAATGGAGGGAGTGGACGTTGTCATTCCATTATCATCGGTGAAGGAGGTTAATGACAGGTTTGCTAATACCTTATATGGTTACTTTTTAGGGAAGCGGCTTGCATTTCATGTAGTGGATTACTTTGTGAAAAATAGTTGGGCTAAATATGGATTGACGAGAATGATGATGAACTCCAAAGGCTTTTTCTTCTTTAAGTTTAAAACTAAGAGAGGTCTTGAACAATTAATGGAGGATGGTCCATGGATGGTGCGGAATGTCCCGATAATTCTGAATGAATGGACACCGTCAAGTGTCTTGGTAAAGGAGGATATCACATCTATACCGGTGTGGGTTAAGATGCATGACGTTCCGTTATCGGCGTTTACTGAGGATGGTTTGAGCTTGCTGGCAACTAAAATAGGGGTACCCAAAATGCTAGACTCATTTACAGCTACAATGTGTTCGGAATCATGGGGACGAAGCAGTTTTGCAAGAGCACTGATCGAAGTTCAGGCTGGAAGGGAGTTAGTGAAAAGCATTAAGGTTGCAGTTCCTGCGTTGGAAGGTAATGGGCATTCTATTGCTGAGGTGGATATAGAGTACGATTGGGAACCGTTAAGATGCACGGGGTGTTGTGTATTCGGCCATAATGACAGTTCATGCCCAAAAAAGTCTAAAACAAATGTGCCAGAAAATGAGAAGAAGAATATGGGTAACTTTCAAGATGCTAATGCTAAAGGTAAAAATAAGAAGGTAGGTCAGCAAGGGTTCCAGGTCAAAAATCAGAAACCAAAACTGGTGTATCGGCCTCTTCATCAGCTCGCGGACCTGTTTTGAAACCTGATAATTCGGCCAATGTTCATGTATCCAACCCTTTTGATGCTCTGCGAGATGATAATGCGGATAATCTGGGTAATCCTCCTCCGAGTAAAGTGGAGAAGCAGCCGGTGGTGAATTCCAAAGATAATAATGAGGGTAGGGATGAGGTTCTAGTTGATCAAGTTGCTGTAGATAATCTTTTGGATGAAATACCAAGGTTCATGGATGCTAAACTGGATGAAAAAAAAACCTGAGGGTGCAAGCACACCCGGTAACGACGGTTGTAATGGGTAGTGTAGTTGCATGGAATATTAGGGGGTTGAACCGCTCCCTCAAACAAAAGGAGGTTCGACAACTTATCAAGGATAATCATGTTCAAGTGTGCGCTATTATTGAGACTCATGTTGATGGTTTGATGGTTAATGATGTGTGTAAAAGAGTATGTTCTTCGTGGAGCTGGGCATCGAATGCTACTTGTTGCAATAAAGGGACTCGTATAATGGTGGGTTGGGACGATAAATTGGTGGATGTAATGATTCTTTTTCAGTCAGATCAGGTTATTCATTCGCAGATTGAGTTCAAAATAGATAAAAAATCTTTCTTTTGCTCTTTTGTGTATGCTGATAATAACTACAAGAAAAGAAGAGAGTTGTGGAGAGATTTATGTATGCATCACTTGATTGTTCGGGATAAACCTTGGGCTATAATGGGTGATTTCAACTCTATTTTGTTCCTAGAGGATTCTCTTGCGGGAACCTCTATGGATAATATAGGAACAAGAGAGTTTAAGGATTGTGTTAATGCTATAGAGGTGTTCGATGTGAACAGTTCGGGGCTTCACTACACTTGGACGAACAAACAAAAGAAAGGGAATGCAATCTTTAAGAAGTTGGATCGAGTGCTAGGAAATACCTTTTTTGTTGACAAGTTTCCTGATGCGGCGGCGTGCTTCCTTCCGTATCGTATATCAGATCATACTCCAATTAATCTGGTTCTGCCGAACGTGGAAAGAGGTAAAGCAAAGCCATTTAAATTGAAGGGCGATGTTGCAGTATATGTTGGCAAATGTTTAACGTGCGCCAAGGTAAAGGCCGAGTACCAGAAGCCTTCAGGACTTCTGCAGCAACCTGAAATACCCAAATGGAAATGGGAACAAATTTCAATGGACTTCATAACGAAATTGCCAAAGACGCCCAAGGGTCATGATACTATTTGGGTAATAGTAGACCGTCTAACAAAGTCCGCACACTTCTTTCCAATCAAAGAGAAAGACAACACGAGTAAACTTGCGGAAATATACATGAGGGAGATTGTCGCACGTCATGGAGTGCCTCTCTCAATCATCTCAGATAGGGATGGAAGATTTGTATCAAGGATTTGGCAATCCTTCCAAGAAGCTTTTGGCTCACAGTTGAATCTGAGCACTGCATTTCATCCGCAAACTGATGGCCAAAGTGAACGAACTATTCAGACATTGGAAGATATGCTGAGATCATGTGTAATGGACCTAGGTGGTAGCTGGGATAATCATTTACCATTGGTCGAATTTTCGTACAACAACAGCTACCACACAAGTATTGGAGCCGCGCCATTCGAAGCCCTCTACGGACGCAAATGTCGATCACCCTTATGTTGGGCTGATGCGGGTGATAGACAACTTGTTGGTCCCGAAATAGTTCAAGAGACGACAGATAAGATTGCACAAATTCGAAAGCGCATCGAGGCGGCTCGCGACAGACAGAAAGCCTATGCAAACCGAAGAAAGAAACCTTTAGAGTTTCAAGTTGGGGATATGGTTTTGTTGAAAGTTTCACCCTGGAAGGGTGTGGCACGCTTTGGAAAGCGTGGGAAGTTGAATCCGCATTACATTGGCTCGTTCAGAATCCTGCAAAGGATTGGGCTTGTAACCTACAAGTTGGACCTACCTGCCGAACTTAATGGTGTTCATGATACATTCCATGTATCAAATTTGAAGAAGAGTCCAACACAAGAGACAGTGATCATTCCTGCCGACGAAGTTCATATCGACGACACGCTCCACTTTACCGAAGAACCCGTCAAGGTTACGGATTGGAAAGTTAACAAAACACGCAGGAGTAGTGTCAAGCTCGTCAAAGTTCGATGGAACGCAAGACATGGTCCAGAATTCACGTGGGAAAGTGAGGATCGTATGAAGGAGAAATACCCCCATTTATTTCCTAAGACCCCTGCAACTAGAAGCAGAGCCTAAAATTTCGGGACGAAATTTCTCTAACGGGGGGAGAATGTGACAACCCTCACAAATCCAGGTATCCGTACAATTGATTAATATTTAATTAGTGCTTAATTATTGTGCTTGATTACAATTGTGATTAAACTGCTTTCTGCTTTCTGATACATACATACTCATGCATCACATTTTATTACTGTCACTCCATTCATTACATACAAACAATAGTGACAAACTTGATGCACAAAGCACAGTTAGCACAGTGAGCGGATAACCATAAAAACATGCTGATGATGCCAGCACCTAGACAGACACTATATTGAGGCCAGTATGAGCCGGGAATAGAGTACTACACTGGTAGGGAGTGTAGGGAAGTGAGAATCATTAAACTACGTCACTAGGTGAAAGTTATGGTGCCCGGAAGTGCCTAAAACATACTTAAAATGCAGAATTCTGCACTAGTTAACCAAAATTCAGCATTTAACCAAGCTAGTAAAGTGCAAAAACTTGGTAAAATAGTCCTAGATATTTTCCAAAGTGTTGGGAATTTAATGTGTCACTAAAAACAACATAAAAGACACTTTAAAGCTTTATTTAGCACTTTAACGGATCAATAACCAACCGAACAACCGGACTTTACCCGGAACATAAAAATATTGCCAAATAAATTGTTTCTACTTTTCTGAGCTAGTTAGGGTCCCCGAACACCCTAACACACCTTATATTAATTAAACACACTAATATATTAACTAAACACCTTTAGATCTTAACTAGATTTTAACCATAACATTACATCCCAACCCCATACCCCCCCCCCCCTTCGAACCGGTTTGTGGAGTGGGGACACACCCCACAATTCTTTGATTATTTTAATCACATATGTTGGATATCTAAGAGGCACATTATATGATGGTTAATAGTGAGATTGGATTATAAATTAACACATGAGGCATAACCATTTCATTCTAACACCCATCAAACACAAGCTCATCTCTCTCTCTCCTTTCTCTTGTTCGGCCGAAACCAAGGAGCACCACCACCACCACCATCACTTGATCATTCTCATGCAATCCATCTACATACAAAGGTGTTAGAGGTTCAACAAACAAGCTTGGTGCACTCGGAAGCTCAAGGACCACTCTTGTTTTCTTTTATCCACCACTTTAACGCCTTGTTTCTCCCCTAGCCTTGTGCTAGTAGTAAGTGTTCTAAAACATCATCTTGTTCTTGATTTTAGTGGTCAATAGATGGTTGAATGATGAAATGCTAAGAAACACTAATGAACATAATCTAAAGTCTTGAACATAAGTGTTAAAGGGTGGATAAAGAGATAATATATGGGTAAATCATGTTGATCTTGTGTAGTTATGATTATTTGATGTTGTTTGTTAGTTGAAGTAGGATGGATCATCATCTAAACATGCTAGATCATGTTCAAGAACATGAACTAGTAAGATGTAAATGCTAGAAATATGAAGGATGATGAAACCATCCACCCATGGACTTGAAACTTGAATAAGCATAATTTTTCTTGAAAAATAAGGTTATAAACTTGTAGATCTAAAAGTGGTTTTTCGGAAGAACCAAGTGAAAGATACTAGTCTTGTTAAAACCCGGATCTTACATGAACTAAATATATTTTTAGAAGGTGAACAAGTGTATAAACACTTGTGTAACAAGAAAGTTTAACAAAGAAACATTTTTGTAAATCATAACTAGAAGTTGTTAAACTTCAAATTCTTTAAAAATAAAGTTTTTAAGAAACTAATCTTATTTTTAAAGATAACAAGACCTACTAAGCATGATGGTAACTTACTACATATTTTTACACACTTTCAAGTTCATGAGTTTATGATTTAGGCTTATTTTTGTCAAGATTAGTGATTAAAGAATTATATATTGTTGATTGATGATTGTTTGAGTAAATTTTGAAAAGAAAATGATACGCTAGTAAGCGTGGACGCCTCCATTTACAAAGGAAACTCTGGCGAAATGTTTCTAGAATTTCAACACTTAGAAATATTTTTCTAACAAATGGTTACAAATATATTTTTAACTTGGTTTTCAAAATAAACCTCGCCATGATTTTTATTTCAAAAATTACCAAGTATCGGAGGTGGAATTTTCGTAAATAAAACTTGTTAAATATATATTTAGAATATATATTTTATAATAAAACGCTTGTGTGATTATGTGATTATTTTGTGAACTAGATATATTATTTTTAGGATAAAAATAATATAACCTGAAAATACTGTGAAATTACGACTCCAAAATAATACCAACGCTCTCACCAAATAAATATTTAAGTTACACCGGTATTGTTATTGCAACGCGAACTTAAAAATGTAACTTATGTAGTTTCGAAAAATACTCTTATATGTATATTTTGATAAAGTATTATTTTGGAAAATGTATGAAGTAAATATAATATTTTTGGGAAAAATATGTATATTTTGGAACTAAAATATTTTAGACAAGTGATTAAATATATATTTTCTAAGTGGGACTTAAAATATATTTTCGGAATTATAAAGCATACATGTATTAAAAACCCCCATCCTTGGGAAGGAAATATAAAATAAATAAGAAGTGTGAATACGGAATAGTTACCTAACTATTTCTCCAATCAAACGTTAAACCCTAAGCCAAGGCACGGCCATCCGTCTAATAGGCATATGTACGTGTAGGTCGTCACGCAGCAGATAGAGTTGGAGATTGACGTTTCTGGATACGCACTTCTGTGAGTTCATGTCCCCCTTTTCTCTTAACTGTTTTCAGTTTTATACTTCGGGGGTGGAATACATGTTACATTATTACAGACTTTTATATACATGGTATGGTTAGCTTAAGGAGGGCTTACTACTTAGATCATGTGAGTGGGTAGGTGGAACTTGAGGCCATTAATCCTCGTTGTAGGACCGAGGGTCATGAGCGATAGATCTATTTGGGTGTAGCGAGCCCAACTCCTGAGTCCACAGTACGGACCATGGGGTGACTTTGAGCCCGGCGCAAAAATCTGCTAGGTTTGAGTCTTCCTGCATCACTTCACACATATCATTGGCTTTGCAACCCAATGGTGATCTCTTTTTCCTTAATTGCTACATACCAGAGATTTTTCATACATACAGACATATTACAAAGGTTTATACATACTCACTTTTACATGAACTCGCTCAACTTTTGTTGATTTTTCAAACTACATGTATTTCAGGAAACTAATGGATCTGGCCAAGTTTGCAATGAGGTTAAGCTGCGTAGGAATAATGATGTCATCCGAGTTTAGGAAATGTGACCTTTGCCTGGACGGGTTACAAGTCTTAAACTGTGATTTTATTTATGTCTTTTGGTTGTGTCTTGTGAACACATTTTAAATTATGTCGTATCGTATATGTTTTAAGTGTCGACTTTTAAACAATGTTGTCTTGGTAACTTTTAAAACTTGTTGAATGGATGAACATCATGTGTTTTATTTCATATAGCATGGTTATGATATTTGCTATGGTATTAAGAAGTCACACCAAAATAAACCCACGCTTCCGCAAAGCCAGGGTGTGACATACGAGCTGTACCGTTTGAAGCTCTTTATGGTCGAAAGTGTCGCTCTCCGCTATGTTGGGCGGAAACAGGCGATAGTCAATTAATTGGTCCGGAACTAGTCCAAGAGACTACGGATAAAATTTTTCAGATCCGAGACCGTATCAAGGCAGCTCGCGATCGACAAAAGAGGTACGCAGATAAAAGACGAAAACCATTATCTTTCGAGATCGGAGACAAAGTCTTGTTGAAAGTCTCGCCTTGGAAAGGCGTAGCGAGGTTCGGTAAACGTGGAAAGCTTAACCCACGTTATATTGGACCATTTGAAATCTTAGAAAAGATTGGCACTGTTGCCTACAAGTTGAAGTTACCCTACATGCCATACGGAGAACCCATACCAGCTTACAACGAACCCGTACCAGGCATATTACCACCCATGAGTCTGGAAAACGTAGCTGAACTTCGCCACTATGGTGAAGATCTGATTGAGGAAGGAAATATGATACGCCACATAGGAGAAAATCTCGTCTGGAAATACGACGAGAGAGAAATGCAGTACTGAAAAACCACAACCTAATATACTATATATATATATGTGTACTTTATTGTTAATTTGATAAAAAAACATAAAATTCATACTACTAAAGATATATATAATATACATATCACTTATATATATATATATATATATATAGGACAAAGATCCGTTAGGAACCACCTCTTATTGCGAGAACCGCGAGAACCAATGTGAACGCAACCAAAAATGCCTAAAAATAGCTAAAAATCACACAAATTTTTTTTTTTTTTTTAATATTTTTTATAACAAAATCGCTACTTTTCGTAGCAAAAAAAAAAAAAAATTTTAAATGTTTTTTTTTTTTTTTTGCTTCTAAAAGTAGCGATTTTAACATAAAAATATTAAAAAAATCAAAAAAAAATTTTTAGATTTTTTTTAGATTTTTTTAGGTTTTTTGGGGGTTTAGTTTTTAGCCTTTTAGCTTGGGGGGGGGGGGGGTTAGGTTTTTGGGGGGTGGGGGAGGGGGGTTTAGGTTTTTAGGGTGGGGGGGGGGGGGGTTAGGTTTTTTTTAGGTTTTTTGGGGGGTTTAGTTTTAGCATTTAGCTTGGGGGGGGGGGGGGGTTAGGTTTTTTTTTGGGGGGGGGGGGGGTGGGGGTTAGGTTTTTTTAGGTTTTTTTTAGCTATTTTAGGTTGTGTTCACATTGGTTCTCGCGGTTCTCGCAATAAAGGTGGTTCTCGCATGAACCTTACCCTATATATATATATATATATATATATATGTATCGACGCATAGAACTACTAACGTTTAGAATTTCAGTTGTAGTTTGTATTGATGCATACTATATAGGATAAAGAGTAGAAAGTCGCAATGCTCGACGATTTTGGTTCAATATGTTTGAGTATCTGTTGTTTAATTAATTCTGTGATATTAACACCTGATAATGTTTACAATTCAGATGTCAAACGAAGTAAATCAGGAAGTCCAGAATAATAATGATAACGGGAATCAAGTGGATAAGAGTGCTATAGAACACATAGTAGCTCAAGGAATTAAAGATGCCATGCCATTTATTATCGACACTCTTAATAAAAAGGCAGAAAATAATAATACCATAATAGGTAGTAAACGTACTCACGACGAGCCAAGTCATAGTGTGAATGAAGATAATGGAATTCTCATCAAAGCTCCAATTCCAAAAAGAAATAGAACCATCTCATCTGGTTGTTCTTACAAAGAATTCTTATCATGCAAACCAATAGAATTCTCAGGCAACAAAGGAGCTATTTCAGCCTTACGCTGGATAGAAAAGACTGAAGCGGTCTTATAAATTAGTAAGTGTGTTGATGAGGATAAGATCATGTATGCTTCAAATCTTTTCAAAGATGAAGCATTAGAGTGGTGGAATACCATTCTACAATCAAGAGGAAGTGACATGGTCTACAACATGGAATGGAACAACTTTAAAGAAATAGTTGAAAGGAAGTTCTGTCCTCCTCATGCAAAGGAGCAGATTGCCAATAAATTCCTGAACCATAGAATGATTGGGGTAAACTGTAAGGAATTTACTACCAAATTCTTTGAATATGCTAGAATAATACCAACACTAGCCTCGCCAGAACCAGTATTAATGTCCCGTTATATTTGGGGATTAATCAGTGAAATTAGAGATATGGTCAAAGCAGCTAGACCACAAACCATTGAAAAAACAGTGGAGCTTGCTAATACTCTGACTGATGGACTGATACGTACACAAGAAGAAAACCAAAAGAAGAATCTAGCTCAAAGGATTACTCAGGAACTACGTTTTGGTAATTCCTATCGTGCGAAAGGAATAAGTTCATCTTCTTCGCCTTTCTGTAAGTTCTGTAAGAAGAAACATTCAGGAAAATATGCGGTATCCTACAACTTCTGCAAGAAGCCACGACATAAGGAAGAAGAGTGTAGAAGAAAAGCTAGTACTAGGATATGCTACAACTGCGGAAAGGCAGGTCATATCCGACCAAACTGCCCGAAATTAGCTCCAGCAGCAGACAACAAACCAAAGGTAACAGAAGGACCCAAGAAGAATGCCAGAGCATTCGTACTAACAGCCGAAGAAACTAAGATGATCCCTGATGTAATTGTCGGTATGTTTTTAGTTAATGATGTCTATGCTAAAGTATTATTTGACTCTGGTGCAAACCAAAGTTTTATAAATACTTCTTTCTACCAATTTCTCAATCAACCATTAACTAAACTTCACCAAGACTATACGGTGGAGACGGAAAATGGAAATTCTATCAAAATAAGCAAAATCTTTCAGAAAGGAAAAATAGAAATTTTAGGTCACAAGTTTACCACCAACCTATTACCAATGAATCTAGGCAGATTCGATGTTGTGTTGGGAATGGATTGGTTGGTAGCCAATCATGCGCAAATTTTGTGTGATCAAAATTCTGTAGAAGTTTATACGTCAACTGGCAAAAGGATCACAATTAAGGGAGACAAGCCGACAAGGTCAACAAACTTCATCTCTGTAATGAAAGCTGCAAGTTATGCACAAAAAGGAGGAATGGTGTATATAATTTCGGCAATCATTAGCACTAAAGGAAAAGAGTTAAAAGATATTCCAGTAGTATCTAATTTCTCAGACGTCTTCCCAAAAGAGTTACCTGGACTACCGCCAGATAACGAGGTTGAATTTAGAATTCACCTGATACCAGGAACTGCACCAATTGCCAAAGCACCCTATCGTCTAGCACCAACGGAGATGCATGAATTAAAGAAAAGTTAGACGAATTATTAGAAAAAAGTTTTATACAACCTAGTTCATCACCATGGGGAGCACCGGTGTTATTTGTCAAAAAGAAAGATGGATCAATGCGCATGTGTATTGATTACAGAGAATTGAATAAGATTACGATTAAAAATCGGTACCCACTATCGAGAATCGATGATCTATTCGATCAACTTCAAGGAGCTTGATTCTTTTCTAAAATCGATTTACGCTCAGGATATCATCAACTGATGGTACAGGAAGAGGACATTCCTAAAACTGCTTTCAGAACAAGGTATAGCCATTATGAATTTACTGTCATGCCATTCGGTTTAACCAATGCCACAGCCACATTTATGGACATGATGAACAGGATATGTAAACCATACCTGGATAAATTCATAATTGTTTTTATAGATGATATATTAATTTACTCTAGAAGTAAAGAAGAGCATGCAGAGCATTTACACATACTTCTGACATTGTTGAGAAAAGAGAGGCTTTATGCTAAATTCTCAAAATGTGAATTCTGGTTGCTAGAAGTACAATTTCTTGGACACTTAGTTAATCATGAAGGAATTCATGTGGATCCTACGAAGATCGAAGCTATTACCAAATGGAAAGTCCCTGAATCACCAATAGAATTAAGAAGTTTTCTTGGATTAGCAGGATATTATAGACGTTTCAGTCAAGATTTTTCTAGAATTGTGACAACTGCCACTTTCTAGTAATTTACGTACATTTAAAGCAACGAATTACATTATATAAATATGTGTTTTGAGTATTCGAACAGAATGATTACATGATATACATCTTAGAATACTCATGGAATATTCATTTATGATGCACATGATTCATTTTTAGTGGTTACGTTTGAAACAGTGTAAACAATGCATTGAAACAACTAGAGTAGTACCTAGTAAACTAGCGTGCTGACGAAAACTCAGGATCCGCAGAAACTGTGACAACTCGAATTTCCGACATTCTTTATTCGCATTTATTGCACGTTGACTTTGACTGTTTAGTTGTTTGACTCGTCTGACTTGTGACTGTATGCTTGTGTCATATTAAACTTTTGTGTTGCATGATTATGTGTTGATTGTATAACATGGAACTTGTCGAGAAACATAAGTTGTTTAAGAATTGTAGAACCCGACGAAACACAAGTGTGTTTCGCCAAACACAATCTCGACGAAACAAACTGTTTCGCCGGCCCAGTAACACGCCGAAGCCCAGTTATGGGCCCAACCTTGTTACGTGAGTTTTATATCACAAAACTGTTTCATTCGTGGCAATCATCACCACAACCGAAACCCTAGAGCTCCCTTCTCTCTGTGACGGCAATTACGTGTCCGCGAATCTCCCCGTAATCGATCTAGCTATTATTCCGTTCATCTCGGTGAGTGCGTGTTCGTAACTCGGTTTCTTTGATGTCTTGTTTTCCTCGTTATATGTCTGTGTATATGCTTATGTGATTTCTGGATTGGATGTGAATATGTGACTATCATGATTCTTGTAAACCGTTGGTATAGAATAGGGTTTATCGGCAATGGTTAATGTTTGTAATCGTAACGATTTGTTTAGCGATTAATCAGGATGATTGTTGTTGTCAGAATGGAATGTTAATTGATTTACTGATATTGAGGAATCTGATACGATATAGCATGCGAATGGGTTTGATGTTCTTATCAACCGTATGTTAAGTGAGGGAACTATGTCTATTGATTTGATGAATACCGTATGATGTCCGTTGATTAAATCATGATGATTTCTGTGCTACTTGATCTCTGTGTAATCGATGTTAGTGCTGACGGCAGTTAGGGTTTGCTGCATGTAACTGATGTGTAGGTGACGTAACTGATCTGTTTGACGAAACAGAACTCTTGGCGAAACAGAAAGTTTTCGCCAAGGGCAGTCGACGAATTAGACCTCTGTTTCGCCAAACATGACCTCGACGAAATAGATGTGTTTCGCCAACTATTGTGTTTCGCCAACTATTGTGTTTCGCCAATATATGTGTTTCGCCAACTGTTGTGTTTCGCCGATATGTGTAATCAGCACAGTAACTTGAGTTAATTCTGTTAAGTGTTAACTGGAATATTTAACTGCTGTTAAGTGTAACCATCTTGTATATGATTGTGATTACGTGCTACATGTTTATACGTGAACAACTTGAACACAAACTGATTATGTATACGTGCGTACTCTAGGACGTGATTGATTTACTTTGAGCACATACTTAGCATACCGAGCAAACCAAGGTGAGTTCACACAGCCAAGGCATGGGATTCCCGGGGTGGGAATGGGTTTTGGATTATTTACTTGTACTTACCTAGTTTATGGAACTTAGTTATATGGTCCTCGGGAGAGGAAGGGTTATTGATATGATACGGCTAGACTAGTGATACAAATAGAACTGATCTTCGCACACACGCCGGGGTTGGCCGCGATAATATGACTGATCTTCGCACACATGCCAGGGTTGGCCGCGATAATATGACTAATCTTCGCACACATGCCTAGGAAGGCCGCGAACTATACATTAAAACTTCGCACACATGCCGGGTGGCCGCGATACAAATATACCTAGTCTAGAATACTCGGGAAGTTTCCCCTAATCATCGCACACATGCCTAGAGGGCCGCGATACGAACTAATATGACACAAGACTAAATGAACGAATACAAGGCTTACTATATCATTACTATTACTGAACTATTAACTGTGAACTCGCTCAACTAGTTGTTGACTCTCTGCTGCATGCCTTGCAGGACCTTAGGTACATATGGAGCTTGCACGGGAGATGCGGTCGTTGTGGGCACGGATTGTGAATCTTATGATGAAACATTTAAACATTTGAACTTACTACTTACGTTGGGTTTACATTTTATGCTTCCGCTATACACTTAACATGTTTTGTTTGAACACCTTTCATATCGTTTGGTTTAAATGACATTTGATACTCATTATGTTTGATATGATTGGTGGCTTGATCCTGGTCAGTCACGCCTCCAAGCGGTGATACTCCGCGTGTGGATTTTGGGGGTGTGACAGATTGGTATCAGAGCCATTGGTTATAGAGAACTCGGTTTTAATAAGGGGAAAACGATTTTTATTAAAACCAGACTATAACCAGAACAGTGCTCTCAACGACCCACAACGACGCTTCGCTCCACGTGCAAGGCTCAACATCATAGGTACTACTATTCATGATTACTTTACCTACTTGCTAGAAATACATAGAACTTTGCTCGTGGTATGCTCAGATTACAGAACCTACTATATGTTATTGCTTGAGAATACTTGTGTGCTCACTCTCTTCGCACTATTCGCGAACCTCTCACCCACATGTTCTCCTTGAGGTCAAGATCATGAGTGGACGCGTTAACCTAACTCAAGCCCAGTTGGCGGCTTCGATCACTGAACAAGTTACTGCAGCACTCGCAGCTGCCCAGGCAGGAGGTGTAACCTGCCATCACCTATTCTAGGATCTTTAGATCCTACTCTCGTAACTCAACACTTGTGCTTAATTTTGATCACTCTAACGCACACGACAAGTCAACACGCTCAGCCACCTGTATGCATATACAAGACTTTTATGGACTGTCGTCCTACTACTTTCAGCGACACTGAAGGAGCTGTTGGACTCCTCCATTAGTTCGAGGAACTCGAATCGGTCTTCGAGTGTGTGAATGACCCGAGGCTCGTAAGGTGAAATATGCCACTGATACTCTCGAAGGCACTGCGTTAACTTGGTGGAACGCGCAAGTTCAGATGCTGGGGCTGGCGGCTGCTAATGCCACCCCTTGGGACGAATTCAAGGAACTAATCAAACTAGAATACTGTAACTATGATAACATCCACAAACTGGAAGTGGAGTTCTTTAACCTGAAGATGACGGGGTCAGAAATAGAGGCGTATACGAAGCGATCTAACGAACTGGAAACTTTGTGCCCTACTATGGTGGAACCTCCCATCAAGCGCACCGAGAGCGGTACCTCAAAGGCTTAGTACCAGAAATTCAAAGTCATGTGATGACTGCTAATCTTGCTACTATTCAAGATGTTACTCATCTTGCTCATTGTCTCACAGACCAGGCAGTGGAACAGAACAAGCTGGCTAGACGTATTGGTGCTACTACTACTACTTCTGCTATTCCCAGTGACAACAAATGAAAGTGGGATGGAACCTCTAGCAAGGGTTCGACTACGATTCCGTCCCAGGCACAGCAGTGAAAGATCGATGACAACCAAAGTCCTGGTCAGCAACCTTTTAGTAGTCAAGGGCAGGGTGGATACAGGGGAAACCACCCTAAGTGCAAACGATGTAACTTGCACCACAGCGGGCAGTGCAACCGAAATCATTGTCAATGATGCGACAAGCTTGGTCATGGAGCCAAAGATGGTAGAAACTCACGTCCTGCAAGCCAGAACCAACAACAACAGATACAAGATCTATAGAATCAGCAGCAACAGCAGGGTAACAAGGGATGTTATCAGTGTGGTGCTGAAGGTCACTTCAAGAGACACTGCCCACGGTTGAACCAGAACCAGAACCACAACCAAGGAAAAGGGAACTAGGGAAGACAACAACGGGGGTAATAACGACGGCATTGGTGCCAGGGGTCGAGTGTTCGTGATTGGTCAGGGTGATACTAGGAATGACCCCAGCGTTGCGATGGTTCCGACATCGTCATTGGTATGGATTGGTTATCCTGACAGCAAGCAGAAATCCTATGCAAGGAGAAGATCATTCGTATTCCCCGTTCTGGTAAAGAACCTCTCGAAGTTCAAGGTGACAAGAGTGGTGTCGTGAGTGGCATCATATCCTTCTTGAAGGCTCAGAAGTGTTTGCGAAAGGGCCACACAGCTGTTTTAGCACTCGTTACGGATACATCGAAGAAAGAGAAAAAGATTGAGGATATTCCAGTAGTACGCGATTTTCCTCAAGTGTTTCCTGAAGAGTTACCTGGGTTACCGCCTCATCGTCAGGTCGAATTTCAGATCGAGCTAGCTCCAGGAGCAGCACCTATAGCACGAGCACCTTATCGCTTAGCTCCAACAGAACTGGAAGAACTGTCTAAGCAACTACAAGAACTCTTGGAAAAGGGTTTCATACGTCCTAGCTCTTCGCCTTGGGGAGCTCCAGTACTATTTGTAAAGAAGAAGGACGGTACCTTCCGCATGTGTATAGACTACCGCGAATTGAACAAGGTGACTGTGAAGAATCGCTATCCTCTTCCACGCATCGACGATTTATTCGACCAGATGCAAGGGTCGAGCTATTACTCGAAGATTGATCTAAGGTCAGGGTATCATCAACTGAGAGTCCGGGATGAGGACGTCTCCAAAACAGCGTTCAGAACACGCTACGGCCACTACGAGTTTTTGGTCATGCCTTTCGGGTTGACGAACGCGCCTGCGGTTTTCATGGATCTTATGAACAGGGTTTGCAAACCTTATCTAGACAAGTTCGTCATTGTTTTCATCGACGACATCCTGATCTACTCGAAGAGTCGGGAGGAACACGAGCAGCACTTACGACTTATTTTGGAACTTCTTCGAACGGAACAGCTATACGCTAAGTTTTCAAAATGTGACTTCTGGCTTCGTGAAGTCCACTTTCTAGGCCACGTGGTAAACAAGGATGGGATTCATGTTGATCCATCCAAGGTAGATTCGATCAAGAACTGGCCTGCACCTCGCACACCGACAGAAATACGCCAATTCTTGGGTTTGGCGAGTTATTACCGACGGTTCATAAAAGACTTCTCAAGGATCGCACAGCCGCTTACACTACTGACACAGAAAGGTGTTGTTTATCGTTGGGGTAATGCACAGGAAACAGCGTTCCAGCACTTAAAGGATAGACTCTGTAGCGCACCTATCCTCTCTTTGCCTGAAGGCACGGACGATTTTGTAGTCTATTGCGATGCATCTATCCAGGGTCTTGGATGTGTATTGATGCAAAGGGATAAAGTCATTGCTTATGCTTCGCGCCAACTTAAGATTCACGAACGGAATTACACTACACACGACCTAGAGCTGGGAGCGGTCGTCTTTGCACTTAAGATATGGCGACACTACTTGTACGGTACCAAATGTGCTATCTACACTGACCACAGAAGCCTCGAACATATATTCAAACAGAAGGAACTGAATATGCGACAACGACGATGAGTCGAACTGCTAAACGACTACGAATGCTCAATCAGGTACCATCCAGGCAAAGCCAATGTTGTGGCTGACGCCCTCAGTCGAAAGGACACCGCGCCTAAGCGCGTGCGAGCTTTACAACTCACTATACAGTCTAGTCTTCCTTCCCAGATACGAAATGCTCAGATAGAAGCATTGAAACCAGAAAACGTCAGGGCAGAAGCCCTACGTGGCTCAAGGCAACGCTTAGAACAGAAGGAAGATGGTGCTTATTACGTAACAGGACGCATTTGGGTCCCACTCTATGGTAACCTACGCGAGCTTGTAATGGATGAAGCTCATAAGTCTCGCTACTCGGTACATCCAGGTTCGGATAAAATGTACCACGATATCAAAACTACATATTGGTGGCCTAGCATGAAGGCCCACATAGCAACATACGTTAGCAAGTGCCTGACTTGTGCAAGAGTCAAAGCCGAATACCAGAAACCATCAGGTCCACTTCAACAACCTGAGATACCACAATGGAAATGGGAACAAATTTCCATGGATTTTGTTACAGGCTTACCTAGATCTCAGCGCGGAAATGATACTATTTGGGTGATCGTGGATCGACTCACAAAGTCTGCTCACTTCCTGGCTATTAAAGAAACAGACAAGTTCTCTACCTTAGCAGACATCTATTTAAAAGAAGTGGTTTCGAGGCACGGGGTGCCAACCTCTATTATCTCTGATCGTGACGCACGTTTTACTTCAGAATTGTGGCAAGCAATGCACAAATCTTTTGGTTCTCGTTTAGACATGAGCACAGCTTATCATCCTCAGACGGATGGGCAGTCTGAGCGCACTATTCAAACTCTAGAAGACATGCTTCGTGCGTGCGTAATCGACTTTGGCAATAGTTGGGAAAAACATCTGCCACTTGTGGAATTTTCGTACAACAACAGGTACCACACAAGCATTAAAGCTGCACCATTCGAGGCATTGTACGGGCGTAAATGCCGGTCACCTCTTTGTTGGGCAGAGGTGGGTGACAGTCAGATCACAGGTCCAGAAATGGTAGTCGATACTACTGAAAAGATTGCTCAAATACGACAACGCATGGCGGCAGCTCGTGACCGTCAGAAAGCATACGCCGATAAAGACAGGAAACTACTCGAATTCCAGGTTGGGGATCGAGCGCTACTCAAAGTTTCACCCTGGAAGGGTGTGGTTCGTTTTGGCAAACGCGGCAAACTCAATCCACGATACGTCGGACCTTTCGAAGTTACTGAGAAGATAGGCAGGGTAGCCTACAGATTGAACTTACCAGCTGAACTCAGTGCAGTTCACAACGTCTTTCACGTGTCGAATCTGAAGAAGTGTATGTCAGATGAGACCCACATAGTTCCCTTGAAGGAACTCACTATCGACGAGCGGTTGCACTTCGTCGAGGAACCTGTTGAAATCACGGACCGGGATGTTAAGGTCCTCAAGAACACGAGAATCCCTCTTGTACGAGTTCGTTGGAACTCCCGCCGCGGCCCAGAGTTCACCTGGGAGCGTGAAGATCAAATGGAACTCAAATATCCCCAGTTATTCGGAAGCCAAGCAACCACTACTGAGGCTGAAGCTACTACTACAGAATTTCGGGACGAAATTCCAAATCAACGGGGGGATAATGTGACACCCCAAGAAAACTAGTAATCTTCGCAAACCTGCTCGGGGAGCCGCGATACGATACAGGTAAACAACGTCACATCACTAGCTTCCTCAGTAACTGCATGCTAAATTTCGGGACGAAATTTCTTTTAAGTTGGGGATAATGTGACAACTCGAATTTCCGACATTCTTTATTCGCATTTATTGCACGTTGACTTTGACTGTTTAGTTGTTTGACTCGTCTGACTTGTGACTGTATGCTTGTGTCATATTAAACTTTTGTGTTGCATGATTATGTGTTGATTGTATAACATGGAAATTGTCGAGAAACATAAGCTGTTTAAGAATTGTAGAACCCGACGAAACACAAGTGTGTTTCGCCAAACACAATCTCGACGAAACAAACTGTTTCGCCGGCCCAGTAACACGCCGAAGCCCAGTTATGGGCCCAACCTTGTTACGTGAGTTTTATATCACAAAACTGTTTCATTCGTGGCAATCATCACCACAACCGAAACCCTAGAGCTCCCTTCTCTCTGTGACGGCAATTACGTGTCCGCGAATCTCCCCGTAATCGATCTAGCTATTATTCCGTTCATCTCGGTGAGTGCGTGTTCGTAACTCGGTTTCTTTGATGTCTTGTTTTCCTCGTTATATGTCTGTGTATATGCTTATGTGATTTCTGGATTGGATGTGAATATGTGACTATCATGATTCTTGTAAACCGTTGGTATAGAATAGGGTTTATCGGCAATGGTTAATGTTTGTAATCGTAACGATTTGTTTAGCGATTAATCAGGATGATTGTTGTTGTCAGAATGGAATGTTAATTGATTTACTGATATTGAGGAATCTGATACGATATAGCATGCGAATGGGTTTGATGTTCTTATCAACCGTATGTTAAGTGAGGGAACTATGTCTATTGATTTGATGAATACCGTATGATGTCCGTTGATTAAATCATGATGATTTCTGTGCTACTTGATCTCTGTGTAATCGATGTTAGTGCTGACGGCAGTTAGGGTTTGCTGCATGTAACTGATGTGTAGGTGACGTAACTGATCTGTTTGACGAAACAGAACTCTTGGCGAAACAGAAAGTTTTCGCCAAGGGCAGTCGACGAATTAGACCTCTGTTTCGCCAAACATGACCTCGACGAAATAGATGTGTTTCGCCAACTATTGTGTTTCGCCAACTATTGTGTTTCGCCAATATATGTGTTTCGCCAACTGTTGTGTTTCGCCGATATGTGTAATCAGCACAGTAACTTGAGTTAATTCTGTTAAGTGTTAACTGGAATATTTAACTGCTGTTAAGTGTAACCATCTTGTATATGATTGTGATTACGTGCTACATGTTTATACGTGAACAACTTGAACACAAACTGATTATGTATACGTGCGTACTCTAGGACGTGATTGATTTACTTTGAGCACATACTTAGCATACCGAGCAAACCAAGGTGAGTTCACACAGCCAAGGCATGGGATTCCCGGGGTGGGAATGGGTTTTGGATTATTTACTTGTACTTACCTAGTTTATGGAACTTAGTTATATGGTCCTCGGGAGAGGAAGGGTTATTGATATGATACGGCTAGACTAGTGATACAAATAGAACTGATCTTCGCACACACGCCGGGGTTGGCCGCGATAATATGACTGATCTTCGCACACATGCCAGGGTTGGCGCGATAATATGACTAATCTTCGCACACATGCCTAGGAAGGCCGCGAACTATACATTAAAACTTCGCACACATGCCGGGTGGCCGCGATACAAATATACCTAGTCTAGAATACTCGGGAAGTTTCCCCTAATCATCGCACACATGCCTAGAGGGCTGCGATACGAACTAATATGACACAAGACTAAATGAACGAATACAAGGCTTACTATACCATTACTATTACTGAACTATTAACTGTGAACTCGCTCAACTAGTTGTTGACTCTCTGCTGCATGCCTTGCAGGACCTTAGGTACATATGGAGCTTGCACGGGAGATGCGGTCGTTGTGGGCACGGATTGTGAATCTTATGATGAAACATTTAAACATTTGAACTTACTACTTACGTTGGGTTTACATTTTATGCTTCCGCTATACACTTAACATGTTTTGTTTGAACACCTTTCATATCGTTTGGTTTAAATGACATTTGATACTCATTATGTTTGATATGATTGGTGGCTTGATCCTGGTCAGTCACGCCTCCAAGCGGTGATACTCCGCGTGTGGATTTTGGGGGTGTGACAGAAACCATCTAAATGACATCTTTAGGACTCAGACGAAAGTCCAACATCAAATATACATTAAACCCTATATGGGAATACAAGGATTTGGTTTAATATATTACCAATGTCCGGTAGCACCAAAAACTACCCGAAAACTGCCGAAAAGCGCTAAAAGTTACCATTTCAATAGTTTTCCGAAAAATTCAGCATTAGTGTTTTTATTACAAGATGCAAAAGTGTTGTTTAAACACAAATTTCATATAAAAATACATAGGGAATATCATTTATATACATAACCGAATTTTTCCCTACAACTTTCATAAGTTAACCTTTCGACTATCTACTTGCGGAACGAGCACTAAACAACTATCCGAACTATAACTTGACATATTTGGCAAACTAGTGAATATTATTTTTGACCAATTAAAGCTTATTTATGATCATTTCAAGTCATGAAACATCTTCAAACTTTGTATAACTTAAACACCTAAACACTTAACCCTTTTATTTCATTTTAAACCCTTGAAATTACTAACACTTGAAAACAACATAAGTCACCCCCGCCCCACATATGTTGGGCCGTAAACAAGGGTCCCCCATGGCCTTAATCCTTTCCTAAATATCTAGATATTTTACTTATGTGCAAGTGGATTATGTTGGTGAATTATTATAACACTTAACCATTTAGGAATACTAGCACTTCACCACTCATTTTACACCTTTTATTTTAACACATAAACTCTTTCATCATCTTCATCTTTTCATCAAGAACACCCACCATAAACCCATTTTATTTTATCACCTCTTTTATGATCAAGATGAATTTCTATGGAACCTAAGATGATCTAAAGCACTTACAAGTTAAAGCAAGTGTTTTCATCCATTCAAGAACCTTCAATCATCAAGATCTTCATCTTCTTAGCTCTTAATCATCACTTAGATCATCCCTAGCCTAGTGCTAGAAGTGAGCTTCTAAATCTCTTATTTTCATACTTATTTATGTTATGATTGTTAATATAACTAGAGATAAACAAAATAATCATACATAATAAACATGAAAATACAAAGAAGCAAAAATTAATAATCATGATATATATATATGTTTGTTTATGTTGTGATCTAAGACTTGTTATTTGCATATTTGATCTTGTTATGATGATTATGATATGTATAACTTGTTAGATGATGTTTTAAAAATATGATCTAACAAGTATACATGAATATGTTAAAGGATTTTTTTTAAACTTAAAAGATAAATGGATGATCATAATTTATGGTGTAGTTAATTTATCTAATGTTTTTATTTAAAAACAAGACTTTTACAAGATTATAAAAAGTAACATACAACATGAGATTTTTATAAAAGTTGTTAAAACTAGAAGTGAACTTGGTTTTTGAACTAATGAACATATGAAAGGATCATACCAAAAATCCTACATGATTTTGAGATCATCTTGATGAGGTTATGTTATAAATCTCATGTGTATTGTTTATGAAAGTTATGAGTAAATTGATGTTGAGTTGAAAAGAAAAAGATATGTTTGATTAAACATGGTAAAGTCGAAAATACAAAGGTTATATGGCCAAATTTTCTAATAAATTATATGTTAACGAAACCATCATTTTTGGCTAAACCTTTACAAGGTTAAAAAGATTTAATGAATGGTTTTTATAAAAACAAAGTTAGTTATAAATATATATTTTGAGAAAATATATATTTGATTAATTTAACAACTTAAGTGCTATGTGGTATTTGATGTATTAGTTATATATATCAAAGATAGGAACTTGATTACAATGGTGATAATGAACACATGATACATAATAATCAAAGTCTTACAAGATTTCATATAGATACGCCTTAAAAACGAGTTACGGACGATCCGAATAATCGGATACAAATTATGGTCAAATCGGACGACGGACGAACCTATGAACATATCGCCAATCCGAGGACTTACTACGACGTTTAGGCGATCTTTCGACGCGGACACAAAAATTACGTTACCATTAACAAAATTCGGACATTTTGAAACTTATAAAAACTATTATGTTTTTATTAACTAAAAAGTATACTTAGTGAATTTTATAAAAATGTTTTTATAATAATGAAAGGCTTATACTTTCAAATGGGCTATTTTATACAAATGGGCTTACACTTCTTAATGGGCTATTTTATACAAATGGGCTTACACTTCTTAATGGGCTTATCTTCATAATGGGCTTAACATAAATACATGGGCTAAGCCCAATATCAAAAACTCATGGGCTATGTCACACCCTGACTTTTGCGGAAGCGTGGTTTATTTGGTGTGACTTCTTAATACCATAGCAACAATCATAACAATGCTATATGATAAAAACATGAGATATTCATTCATTAATAAAGTTTAGAAACATTCCATTTTCAACAATCACAAAATAATTTACAAACCTTAACTTGATTTATTTGAGTTCATAAAGACTTAGCAAAAGACTTTAAACAAAACCAGGTTTAGGTGTATATAACCCGTCCAGGAAGAGATTACACCTTCTAAACCCTAGATGACTTCTTTATTCAAACGCAGCTTGAAAATACGTGCATACCGTGCCAGATCCGTTAGTTTCCTGAAATACATGTAATTTGAAAAGTCAACATAACGTTGAGCGAGTTCATGTGTAAGTGAGTAGGATAAACCTTTGTAAAAATGTCTGTATGTATAAAAACCCCTGGTATGTAGCAATTAAGGAAAAAGAGACCACCATTGGGTTGCAAAGCCAATGATAAGTGTGAAGTGATGCAGGAAGACTCAAACCTAGCGGATTTGTGCGTCGGGCACTTAGTCACTTCATGGTCCACTCGGCGGACTCAGGAGTGGGGCTCGCTACACCCAAATAGATCTATCACTAATGTGTCTCGGTCCTACAACGAGGATTGATGGCCTTAAGTGTTGTACCCACCACTCACATGTTCGCGTAACAAAAACCCTCCTTAAGCTAACCATACCATGTAAATAAATGTCTGTAAATGTCTTTAAATGTCTGTAAATGTCTGTAACATGTATTTCACCCCTGAGGTGTAAAACTGAAATAGTTAAGAGAAAAGGGGGACATGAACTCACAGTAGTGCGTCTTGTACCGAATCTCAAACTCTGTCTGCTACACGAAAACCTACACGTACTAATGTCTATTAGACGAACGGGCCATGCCTTGGCTTAGAGTTTAATGTTTAGAGTTGCGATACTTAAATTGTTTCGCGTGATAAATATTTGTTCGTTCAATGTTCTAGTAAATTTTAGTCTTAGAAAGCAATTATTTATTAAGTGTTATAATTTTCGGAAAAATTTCGCCATAGCCTCTTTTGTAAATAGAGGTGTCCATGGTTAAGTGCATATCATTTTATTTTACAAATACCTCGTAGAGTGTTCCCACATAACCAACCCGACAATCATACATGCAATGCCCTATTTACGTCTTTTCAGCTTTATTAAACCAAACTGGACTGTTTTCGAGCATTTAAATAAAATAGTTAACCTTTTCAAAAAATTCTCAAATTTTTACAGAATGTCATATATAATCCAAAATTTATTGTGTAAAAATTTCGGAGACCAGTTCATTACCAATTTTATACAAAAATTCTTTTACCCGACTGCAATCAGATTTGTTACTTTCTGATTGCAGTTTTACGGAAAAATTCACTAAAAATCAATCGCAAGTCCGATCGATGAAATTCCAGTTGGAGGGTCACGGAAACAACAGTGACCATCTACAGTAAAAATTCCATGAGCTGTTTCTGCTCAGGTTTCAAGTTTTGACTCTGAATACAACACACTTTTTCAGCAGAAATATTTCAGCTTGAGCTGCTGTCTAAAAACAATTCTTTAAAAATAGTAAACGATCTCGAAAAATTACGATTCCAGTGCCATTTGTTCGGTTGTTCAACATTACACAATTTAGACTCCAGAAACTCAGTTTTTCGATTAAAAATGATCCCGTTACAGCCTGTTGAAGTTGGTTGGAAATTCAACTCAATAAGCTGTTTACATTGTAGAAGTGACTAAAAACGCATAAACAAAGACCCTAACCATGGTTTATCGATGAATAAATGTTCAAACCTCAATCATGCTTTAACCAACCCTAAACATCCAGATTCAACTTCATACAACCCTTTTATCTATGGTTTTTATGCAGAATTTCAAGTTCAACTTTTTAGTGTTTTAGCTTTTGTGTGCCATGAACATTTAAACAAAACATAACAAGAACAAGATGGAACAAGGGTGTGATGGGACTTACTACTAGCACAAGGCTAGGGTAACAATCTTAGGGCAAAGATGATGGAGAAATGTTAGTGACAAAGGCTTGAATCAAGCTTCCTTGAAATTCCTTCAACTTGCTACCTTCATGAACCACCTTCAATGCTTGAATGGGGCTTGAGTATGATGAATATGAAGGTGATTAAGTGGTGGTGATGGTGAAATCAGCTAGGGGGAGCCGAATGGGAGAGAAGGAGTGAGGTTGGAGTGTAGATTTTAAGGTGAATGATGAGAATCTTTGGAACCATGGGCACCCTAACCCTATAGTCATCATTAGATAATTTTTGGCCAATCAAGGATCAAGAGAATATAAATCATATCTAAACAAAATATATTTGTAATCATGGGCAGGATTTTCGGTTGGGGGGGGGGGGGGTAATATGAAAATTTTGGTAATTAGTGGGTATTTAATTAGAAGGTTAAGGGTATTTTCAAGTATAGTGGGTGTATGCCATATTTCTATAGTGTATGGGGATTTTTGGTGACCGTAAATAATTAAGAATGATAAAATAATATTTCTGACAATATTTTCGTGTCTCGGGTAATGTCTGGTTGTTCGGTTAGGTATCGTTCCGTTAAAGCGTTTAATTGTACCGTATAGTGTCTTTTGTGCATCTTTTTGTAACGAAAACATTCCTGGCACTTAGGAAAGTATACAGGACCACTCTGCTATATTTGTATATTCTACTGGTATAATAAAATGCTGAATTTAATAAAAGAAAGCAGAATTTTGTATTTAAAGCGTGTTTTAGGCACTTCCCGGCACTATATCTATCACCTAAAGACGCAGTCTTATGGTCCTCACTTCCCTACACTACAAACCAGTGTAGTACTCTATCCCTGGCTCATACTGGCCATAATAATATTGTCTGTCTATGTGCTGGTATTGTCAGCATTATTTCTGAATCAACCGTTCAGTGTGTCAATTGTGCTGAGTGCATCAAGTATGTCACTAATGTAGGTGTGTAATGAATGGAGTGACTGTATAAAATATGATGCATGTATATATGGTATAGAATCATAGAGCAGTTTAAATTATCAGTTGTAATCAAGCACAGTCATTAAGCACGTAATTAAGATTAATTGATTTGTACAGTACCTGAAATTTTGAGGGTTGTCACATTCTCCCCCCGTTAGGAAAATTTCGTCCTCGAAATTTGTACTACCTTAACTCCTTGTGGTTATGTCACACGTGTATGTATATGAATATTACCGAAGTTGATAATCATTAAACTGAATTTAACCTACTCGCGTCAGGTGAGTCCAAGTCTATATAACAACCCGAATCCTATGGTTAAAGGTGTGTGCTTATAGCATTTGATGTCAAAGGTACAGTACGTAGTCTAGTGTAATCCAGCAGCAGTGTTCCACAAAAAGAGGAGTCTTATCCAATAGAGATTTCTAATGACTGGTCATAGTATGCAAATTTTCACAAACCATAGCATCCGCTATATGAACTCAAAATCAACAACTTGGAGATGAAAATGACCTGCCAACTGGCGAATAAGTAAAGGATAAGGATTTGTGTGTTGACATTCTCGAATTGTGAAAATACACCGAATGAAGTACAAGCGAATCTGGTGTATCATTGTCTAAATTTGTAGTTGCATCAGAAATGTTTAAATGACAAGTCAAACAAGAGTATATGTAGTTTTGTGAAACAGTTGACCATAATTAGCACAAGCTAGTAACATCACAAGGTGCCGAAATGACGAGATTCAATAATAATGGTGACTGAACAAGTTCACCGTGCCTGAAATCAAATGATAGTGTATCGAGACAATCTGAAGTTTTGATTTACACAATGTCACAAAGTTTTTAGTTAAATACGGAACATCAAAGAGCCACTGCCTTTGATTGAAGGTGAAAAAAGCATTAAGTTTGGCAAGGTATTTGATTGACAATGAAGGTATCATTAGGAGGTACATTGTGCTTATGAAATGAATATATGTACCGTTGCCTTAACACACAATTGTGTTGAGACCACTTTGATCGTGAAGATCCAAAATGGATTGTTAACAATTAAATAGGGAATTGAATTTCGTGTACGAAGTGAGTAATCAAATTAGCGCAAGCTTCAATTTTGTGAAAGTATCACCGCAATGTATCGGAACCAATCAAACGATTTAGTGGAGTCGTAAACCAACCGAATCAACTACGACTCATAATGAAAGAATCTTTGCAAAAATGTTTTGAATATGATGCTCCCAATACATCATATGACGTTTTAAACTAAATATGCGAAATGGATAAGTTCAAGCAATTGAACTTAGTTTCAGCGTAACCCGACCATAAGCGTATGTACCAATAGAGGAAATATCGGCATGGTATCAAAATAAGCCGTGAATGTAATTTGTAATAAAAGAAGTTTCAAGAGAGTGTGTTGACTTGATAGCAAGAGAGTCATCAATTTCAATAACGTAGGTCATTCGAATCACGATTCGGTAACTAGATTTAGCAACGTAATATTTGAACTTTAATAAAGCGTTTATCCGGAATGAAACCGCATGCGTAGCAAAGGTGCATGGGTTATTTATAAGGTTTCAAGTAATGAAGCAATATGTATCTGCCAGAACGGAGAAGTGACCAAGTATACGAAGCAAACGTGTGTTCGCTCTCAGCGAAGAAATCAACGTGATGTAACTACTTTGAGGGGAGTAGAGATGCAACTAACTACTTGTTAATAGCGAAGGCTTCAACGAAAGAAAATTTATGTACTCCCTGTTTGGTTAACTGAAATGACATGTTTGTCAGGTTTATGATGTTTGATTGAGTTGACAGACGTGGTTCCTAAGCAAAAACCCTTACGAGTTTGGACCTGGGTTTACAAAGGTCCTAAATATATGTTTTCTAAATCCTCCAGATTTCGTATCCCGTGTAGACTGGTTTGGGCATTGTGTAGAAAGCACTATTTTTTGTGTACGTCTAATAACAGGTCGTTGTCCCACAGTTTTTCCTCGGTATACCTCCTTACTGAACTTACCGCCAATGACACTCGATCGTCGATCCGTCGTGTAATGGTAGTCGGACCCTCACCGTCAGTCAATAAGTAATTCGTCAATCCTTAGAAAGAGCCACTGACCCTGGTTGGCTAGCTCATCCGACTTCCGGTCATTTGAAAGTCATCGTCCTTTTTCTTGATGAGCGGAACTAAGGTTGCCCAAAAGGGAATTTGGTCTGTTATCTTCCTTCTCTATTTACTACTGAAACTACACTGTCAATCCTTGCATTTCCAAAGGTGCAAGTCTCTAGAGTGCATTTACCACAGACGCGGCGCCTGGAATCAAATTGATGCGAAATTCGACTAGTCGTTGAGGAGATAATTCTGGTAAGTCTTCGGGGAGAACTTCCAGGATATTCCTTATCACAGGTATATCTTCGAGTTTTGGTTCTTCGGCTCCCTTGTCCCCGACATGAGCCAAGAAGACAACTCATCCTTTGCGCAACAGCTTTAGTGCCCTCCAGCAATTTGTAATTTGTAGGGGCGTATCCTATTTCATGAGTCACGATCGCTTCTTCGTTCGCCACCGCGGCGCGGATATCAATTTCCTATCGATCATTTGTCAGCCAATCCCTCCAACTACCTTGTTGAAGTCTCCCAATTCACTGGCAGTAGATCAAGCGGAAACTTACGCTTTCCAGGTTCTATCTTGCCGTCTCTAGTTACTGCGTTGGCTTCCACTAGCTTCCCCTAAGCTAGTTCTAATGGTACTGGAATATCTACTTACTCGCTACTTAAACCAATTATACTCTCGAACTCTAGAGGTGCTAATCGTAAAATTTGCAACAGTATTTGGCAATACAGATGCATAACATTGAGTAATATAGAACGTACCGATACTTGAATCCGGCCGTGCTCCCATAGCTCTGCTACTGAGCTTTTATCCTTGTGCTTGTTCTTCTTAGGGCAGTATCTTTGGAAATGCTTTTTGCTTCCACAGTTAAGGCAACCTTGAGCACGTTTTTGTTTGTCACTCATCCTTCCTTGATAGTTGTCGTTGTCGTTGTTTTCTCCGTGATTCTTACTACCATCTTGACCTCCATTTCTACTTTCAGTACCTTGCCTACAAGTTTCCTTGGGATGCCCTCTCTTGCCACAGTTATCACATTTTCCATATTTACATCGCCCGACATGATGGCGTAGACAATTGTCGCACTTAGGTAGAATACCCTTGTAATCCTTTCCCTTTTTGGCCTTCTTCTCGTTACTTACCCGAGTAACCTTCTCGAAATTCACGAGTTTTCTCTTGCTATCCCCAGATGACTCTACAGGAGCCTCGTTTTTCTCTTCCGGAGTGGAAAATTTTCCTTGTCTAATCGCTTCTTCAGTGAGCGCCACGCTCATGTCGATTGCTTCGATAATTGTTGAAGGCTTAGATGTTGTTACCAGGCTTAGAATCTGTGGTGCTAGTCCCCTGATGAAAAGTTCGATCTTCCTAGATTCTGGTTCCACCAAACGCGATGCAACTTGTGATAACTCGCCAAATCTCTGCACATATTCAGCTATCTTTGGACCTTCCATTCTCAAGTTCCACAATTCAGTTTCCAACTTCTGGACTTCCGCCCTAGAGCAATATCTTTTGCGCATTAGTTCCTTCAGTTCGTCCCACGTCATAGCATATGCAGCGGCCTCGCCCATTGCTTGAATTTGAAGGTTCCATCATGACAGAGCCCCATCTACAAATAGCCCCGCTATGTATGTAACCTGATGTTCTGGGGCGCATTTGCTCAATCGTAAGACAGAATTCATCTTTTCCACCCAACGCACAAATGCTAAGGCACCCCCAGTGCCGTCGAATTCTCGAGGTTTGTGGTTCAAGAACTGCTCGTAGGTGCAGCCGCTGGGTGGGTTATTTCCTGAGGTACCTCCGCCGTGTTTGGAGCAAAGGGCCTCGAGTTGTGCGATGGCTTGCGAGATGCGCCCTTGTAGTTCTGACTCTGCTGTTGTCGGCAGAGGGTTGTTGGTATCGACGTTCCCTTGTATCGACATCTTCTGAGAAGAAGGTTGGTTAGGTCAGGTCTCATTCGTTCGGGGAGTGCATATAGTTGTTTAGAGATCGTATGTACACACACATATTAGGTTATCATACCAACCAATCAAGCAATAGTATAATCATAGTATAACCAAGAAATTTGGTAATTTTGTTTAATGAGAGCATAGTAAGCAAGCACGTAGCGTTATAATTATTGTACACATATATAGATTAATAACGTGCTTAACGGAGACGTAGCGACGGAGTTTCGTTGGTCATTGGCCATAAAGTATTGTCGCATATTTTATAATGATTGGGCCCTCATTATTCCCTGACCACAATTGTATTGCCTTCCAAAATGTATCACATCAATCCACACAGGGTCACCCTACCCTTGTCCATTAAATGTATTAGTGTATCAAAATCACATAGTCTGAAGTGGTCTTTAGAAGTCTCCACAAACCCGGCTTATCATTAGTGTCTTTACTTGAAAGCAATGTAATCCGCATAATCCAGAAATCACTATACCAGTGTCTGAGGTGGAGGAGGAAAGAAAAGCAAACTGGTTAACATGCGTGGACTTCCTCCGTGGGCTTGCGTACACGTCGAAGTAATTATCTGTTCTGCCGCTTGATAGTAAAGAAATGAGCATCAGCATCCTGGGAACGGTGTAATAGTAACGGTTGAGAGCGCAAAAAGGAACCTTGATAAATGTGGGGGATCAAAGTATGCTGGCAATAAACAGGGTGGGGGACTTGGCGTCTTACATAAATTTTTCAGACAATATGCTGTCTTGTGATATAAATACTTAAATCATGCGTTTAGTTATGTAATGTTTGGCATTTGAAGTTACCAAATGTGGTGTTAGCTCAAGCTCCAACACTCAGCGACTCATATCCTCAAACTGTAGTGGGTGTTACAGGAACAACTCATCTCATGTGTGGCCTCCATAATGTGAGGGATGACAAGGAAGATCAGCATAGGGTAGCATAGGAACCAGTGAAAAGTAGCAATTGGTGCGGCCTGTAGAAAATGTTGCTGTAGCCATTGGGATCGTTACGCGGTTGCTGGCCTAGAGTACCTTCCCGTGGTGCTGGTATGTCTTGAATGAAAGCGATAGGCATGTTGGCGCAATGGACGACGGTCTTTTATAAGGGCAACATCAGCGGTTGAAGGTGCAGGAACATACGTTTCAACCAATAAGGATATCATCTGTGCAGGTACTGGGTCAGATATAAGGGATGCAATGCCTGGTAAACCAAAAGAACATGGTCATGGTCAAGTAAAGGTGCGGGTTCAGCAGGTGCAACATCAAACTGTCCTTCACAAGTGCAGAAGCTAGCATCAGGGGTAGGTCGTGTAACGGTGTGGTGCCTTGAGCAGGTGATAGTGTAGCAGCCACGTCATTGTTGTCTGCGTCAGTAGTAGAAAGCTGTAGTCCAGCTGCCTTTAAGGCTGCAGATGTCACAAACTCAAAGAAGTCTGAAGTCGAGTGTATACTTGGAGCATAGGATAGCCTGATAACAGGGGTCTTAAGAAGTGAAATTAGTAACAAGGTTCTCGTCAAATTTTCTATCATCATGGGCGTCAACAAGGGGACCATCGATAATACGCCAATGTCATCGTCAATTATGAATTGTTTGTCGAGTAGCCAACCTTTAGTAGAAATGTCCACAGGAGGCACATCATCGAGGATTGGAGCCATGGGGTGCCCACCATCGGGATGACCAGCAATAGAGTGGTCATGGATTGAAACAAGAGTAACAGAAAGTTTTCTTGTCAGGGGAAACCATCGGCAAAATAAAGTATCACCAAAATCTGGTAGCGCGGACTGTTGGAAGTCGTCCTCGTCCTTAGTCAGCATATCAGGATCACTCTCAGCGTCTGGCGTAAATGTCTCTGGCGCAGCTGTAGTCTTCATTAACTGTGGCGGTGGTCGTAGGGTTATCAATGTCTGATAACTCGTTCTCTAAATAGAGTGACATGTGTGCCGGTGAGTAGCATGTATATCCATAGTAAGTATTAACAATTTGTGTATGCAAATACTCACCACATATGCACGTATATCAATAATCAGCAATTAAGCGTGTAAGTAATGACAATGTAAGCATGTAATCATCCTAGTCTTCCCCAGACTATCTCACCCAGTCTCTCAGACTAAACTCCTAGTCTCTCAGACTAAACTCCCTGGTCTCTCAGACTAATTCCCTAGTCTCTAAGACCAACTCCCTGGTCTCTAAGACCAACTCCCTGGTCTCTAAGACCAACTCCCTAGTCTCTAAGACCAACCATCCCAGCCTCTAAGACTAAATCCCTGGTCTCTAAGACCAACTCCCTGGCCTCTAAGACCAATCCTCCCAGTCTCTAAGACTAATTATCCCCAGCCTCTAAGGCTAAATCCCTGGTCTCCAAGACCAACTCCCTGGCCTCTAAGACCAATCCTCCCAGTCTCTAAGACTAATTATCCCCAGCCTCTAAGGCTGAATCCCTGGTCTCTAAGACCAACTCCCTGGCCTCTAAGACCAATCCTCCCAGTCTCTAAGACTAATTATCCCCAGCCTCTAAGGCTGATCCTCCCTCAGCCTCTAAGGCTGAACCTCCCTCAGTCTATAAGACTGAACTATAAATATAAATTTGAAATGTGTATTTGTGCCTTTTGTTTGTAAAAATGTTTGTTTCCTGGATCTGGACGTTTTGTGTATGCAATGTAAAAATGTTTGAAAACGTTTTCGTGAGAGCCCTGATGATCATAGTCTAGACTCGAGAAAGAATCCTAGTTCGCTATGATCGAGGCTCTGATACCAAGCTGTCACACCCTGACTTTTGCGGAAGCGTGGTTTATTTGGTGTGACTTCTTAATACCATAGCAACAATCATAACAATGCTATATGATAAAAACATGAGATATTCATTCATTAATAAAGTTTAGAAACATTCCATTTTCAACAATCACAAAATAATTTACAAACCTTAACTTGATTTATTTGAGTTCATAAAGACTTAGGAAAAGACTTTAAACAAAACCAGGTTTAGGTGTATATAACCCGTCCAGGAAGAGATTACACCTTCTAAACCCTAGATGACTTCTTTATTCAAACGCAGCTTGAAAATACGTGCATACCGTGCCAGATCCGTTAGTTTCCTGAAATACATGTAATTTGAAAAGTCAACATAACGTTGAGCGAGTTCATGTGTAAGTGAGTAGGATAAACCTTTGTAAAAATGTCTGTATGTATAAAAACCCCTGGTATGTAGCAATTAAGGAAAAAGAGACTACCATTGGGTTGCAAAGCCAATGATAAGTGTGAAGTGATGCAGGAAGACTCAAACCTAGCGGATTTGTGCGTCGGGCACTTAGTCACTTCATGGTCCACTCGGCGGACTCAGGAGTGGGGCTCGCTACACCCAAATAGATCTATCACTAATGTGTCTCGGTCCTACAACGAGGATTGATGGCCTTAAGTGTTGTACCCACCACTCACATGTTCGCGTAACAAAAACCCTCCTTAAGCTAACCATACCATGTAAATAAATGTCTGTAAATGTCTTTAAATGTCTGTAAATGTCTGTAAATGTCTGTAACATGTATTTCACCCCCGAGGTGTAAAACTGAAATAGTTAAGAGAAAAGGGGGACATGAACTCACAGTAGTGCGTCTTGTACCGAATCTCAAACTCTGTCTGCTACACGAAAACCTACACGTACTAATGTCTATTAGACGAACGGGCCATGCCTTGGCTTAGAGTTTAATGTTTAGAGTTGCGTTACTTAAATTGTTTCGCGTGATAAATATTTGTTCGTTCAATGTTCTAGTAAATTTTAGTCTTAGAAAGCAATTATTTATTAAGTGTTATAATTTTCGGAAAAATTTCGCCATAGCCTCCTTTGTAAATAGAGGTGTCCATGCTTAAGTGCATATCATTTTCTTTTACAAATACCTCGTAGAGTGTTCCCACATAACCAACCCGACAATCATACATGCAATGCCCTATTTACGTCTTTTTAGCTTTATTAAACCAAACTGGACTGTTTTCGAGCATTTAAATAAAATAGTTAACCTTTTCAAAAAATTTTCAAATTTTTACAGAATGTCATATATAATCCAAAATTTATTGTGTAAAAATTTCGGAGACCAGTTTATTACCAATTTTATATAAAAATTCTTTTACCCGACTACAATCAGATTTGTTACTTTCTGATTGCAGTTTTACGGAAAAATTCACTAAAAATCAATCGCAAGTCCGATCGATGAAATTCCAGTTGGAGGGTCACGGTAACAACAGTGACCATCTACAGTAAAAATTCCATGAGCTGTTTCTGCTCAGGTTTCAAGTTTTGACTCTGAATACAACACACTTTTTCAGCAGAAATATTTCAGCTTGAGCTGCTGTCTAAAAACAATTCTTTAAAAATAGTAAACGATCTCGAAAAATTACGATTCTAGTGCCATTTGTTCGGTTGTTCAACATTACACAATTTAGACTCCAGAAACTCAGTTTTTCGATTAAAAATGATCCCGTTACAGCCTGTTGAAGTTGGCTGGAAATTCAACTCAATAAGCTGTTTACATTGTAGAAGTGACTAAAAACGCATAAACAAAGACCCTAACCATGGTTTATCGATGAATAAATGTTCAAACCTCAATCATGCTTTAACCAACCCTAAACCATCCAGATTCAACTTCATACAATCCTTTTATCTATGGTTTTTATGCAGAATTTCAAGTTCAACTTTTTAGTGTTTTAGCTTTTGTGTGCCATGAACATTTAAACAAAACATAACAAGAGAATATAAATCATATCTAAACAAAATATATTTGTAATCATGGGCAGGATTTTCGGTTGGGGGGGGGGGGGGGGGTAATATGAAAATTTTGGTAATTAGTGGGTATTTAATTAGAAGGTTAAGGGTATTTTCAAGTATAGTGGGTGTATGCCATATTTCTATAGTGTATGGGGATTTTTGGTGACCGTAAATAATTAAGAATGATAAAATAATATTTCTGACAATATTTTCGTGTCTCGGGTAATGTCTGGTTGTTCGGCTAGGTATCGTTCCGTTAAAGCGTTTAATTGTACCGTATAGTGTCTTTTGTGCATCTTTTTGTAACGAAAACATTCCTGGCACTTAGGAAAGTATACAGGACCACTCTGCTATATTTGTATATTCTACTGGTATAATAAAATTCTGAATTTAATAAAAGAAAGCAGAATTTTGTATTTAAAGCGTGTTTTAGGCACTTCCCGGCACTATATCTATCACCTAAAGACGCAGTCTTATGGTCCTCACTTCCCTACACTACAAACCAGTGTAGTACTCTATCCCTGGCTCATACTGGCCATAATAATATTGTCTGTCTATGTGCTGGTATTGTCAGCATTATTTCTGAATCAACCGTTCAGTGTGTCAATTGTGCTGAGTGCATCAAGTATGTCACTAATGTAGGTGTGTAATGAATGGAGTGACTGTATAAAATATGATGCATGTATATATGGTATAGAATCATAGAGCAGTTTAAATTATCAGTTGTAATCAAGCACAGTCATTAAGCACGTAATTAAGATTAATTGATTTGTACAGTACCTGAAATTTTGAGGGTTGTCACAGGCTAAGCCCAATACCAAACATATGGGCCAAGACCCAACACTATTTAAGCCCAACACTATTTAAGCCCAACACTATTTAGGCCCAACACTATTGAGGCCCAACACTATTTAGGCCCAACACTATTTAAGCCTAATAAAATGAATTCTAGGGCTAAGCCCAATGACATATAATTGGTAAAAATTACCATTATACAACGACACGAAATCAAGAAGACAAGACCCGATGATACAACTCACAAGATACAAGATTACATATATATTTGGTGAAATATATATATAACAGTTTAACAATTCATTCATCTAATACACAGTTCAACGAACAGTAAAGACATACAAGTCTTACACATATTTAAGACACAAGACTTGTACTCAAGTTATTTACAAAGACCGAAGTGTCTAACAAATATAAGAACATTTGTAGGTCGCAACACTATTCTGGACGACCGCACGTGAGATCATAGTTACTTCTATTCACGAACGCGATACTGTGAGTTCATGTCCCCTATTCATTTAAATGTTTTACAACTTTACAACTATCGGGGAAAATACATGTTCAACGTATGTTAAAGTTAGGGAATGAAACACCTTAGATCATGTGCGAATTAGGGTTATACATCTAAGCACCATTAATCCAGTTTGGACCTAGGTACAAGTGGTTAGATCTAATGGGTTTTGGCGAGCCCCACTCTTGGTCGTGGACCCATACAGAAGAGTGCTTTTGTTGTCACACCCCGACCACGTGTAACATACTAAACGTGGCGGAAACGTCGGGGAGTGTTGTAACAGAATTAATGTTTCATAACCATGGATACCAAAAAGTGTTTCGTTTTATTAACCATTGATTAATTACATCGTCTGGAAATCTAAATACGCAAATTAAACATAGTCTATCATTGTTATTGAGTCACTAAGGCCTTGTCCAGTCCTATGTGAGCATGCATCCTATCAATCGATATCTTTCAACAATACCTGAAACACATGTGAAAACGAGGTCAGCAAAGAAATGCTGGCGAATACATAGGTTTTGTAGGAGTGTCGAAATCTTGGCTAGTTTAGATGTTGCAATACTTTATTAAAAGCCTTGTTTTGAAAAGAGTATAATATTGCAACTTAATTAACCAACTCAAATCAAGCGGGTTATAGTTTATAAAACCTCGTAGCCATGACTCTTAACCCAAAAACATTTGTTTTAGTAAAGCAAATTATGAAACATCTCGAAATAAATCGTTAATAAAACTTGTTAATATATCTCGTTAAAAACTCGTATGGTTTATATCATATCGAAAACCTCGTTTGTGTGACATCGTTTCAAAATCGTTTACCCAAATCGTTAAAACATCGCGTGAAAACCAATCGTTTACCCAAATCGTTAAAACATCGCGTGAAAACCAATCGTTTACCCAAATCGTATAATTCGTTTTAGGTCGTGAAACTACTTATATGGTCGTCTCGCTAATAACATTCAAACCTTCGTGACTCGCTTACCTCGTCGCTTCTCGTTTTCGCATTAACAAACCCTTACCAAAGGGTAAGTTAACAATTACAGATTCAGTCGCTACCTACCACCCCCACACATAACCACGGGTGCAGTAGGATAACGGGATTTGTCAGATCCTATGGTACCATAACCTAATACTGGTCGGCTTGATCATTGCTAATGAATGTCATTGGTTATGTAACTACAACCAACAAGTTTGTTCACTTTATTGAAATCGTTATTAGTTTTGTATAAATCGTCTTAATCGTTTTTGAAACCATCGTTATAACATCGAAAATCGTTTTGATATCATTGTTAAAACCTTGAAAACATTTAGCACATATGAGTCACCCCAAAACAATTGAAAGCAGTAAAATAGGGGAATAATGTACTCGCCTGAGAATGCTTAGAGATCTTGAACAACAACCAAGCAAAGCTAGAGAGAGCACGGAATCAATCGCAAGTCTAAAACCATATAAATAAATCGGGCCTAAATCGGGAGATCGGATAGGATGAGGCTTGGTAAACCAAATGAGTATTGGAACTCATACGATATGGTTTAACAAGGCCTACATACTACAATGAGACTAACCTAAGTGCTTTCGACCCATCGCGACCCATTAAGGTAACATACGCTACTTTAACGCGTCGTGCGCGCGAAACGCGTTAGGACCGCCTAACTAGTCCTATGACAAGTGTTATATGCCTAAACATGTTACATAATCAGTTATGTGACAAAAGTTTAGGTTACATATGCTTAATTACCAATTATACATGAAAAGGGTATTTTGGTAATTTACCTAAGGCAAATAAACTACCTATCATACAACTACTTAAACGATGTGACCATAAGGTATAACCTCGGAAGGTTATTCCCTATCTACTATGGTCACCCAATGTATTTGGTCGGATCCTAATGATCGACCAAACTGGGTCGGGTTCGAAGGTATAAGCGATTTATTAGATCGCTTACCCTACGACCCTAGACAACGTGGTAATCAGTAGCCCAAGGGACTATAACCATCGTGATTACAATCACGTTGCGAAGTTCAAACGAACTTCGCATTGACCATAAGCTGGTCAACGCTGAAAGTCAAACAAAGTTTGATTTTCGGACTCGAAAAGCAATAAAAGAAAGAAAAGAACGAAAGAATACTTACGAAGGGTCCCCGAATGCTAATCTCGATTCAAAAATCTCAGGTATGAAACAAAGGTTTCAACTTAGAGTTTCTCAAATCAAAATTCTAGTGATTTTTGAAGTTGGGGTGATGGGGTATTTATAGTTTTCGGGTAACCGTTAAGATCGTTTGTCGAATATCGTGCCTTAATCGCATCCGTACAAGTGTCGGAACCTTATGGTGGCTAAAATTGATCCTTATCAGCTGACTAAGCATGTGTGAATGTGTGGTGGAGGATTAAACAGCTGCAAGCTGCTGTTAAATGCAGTTAATCTGGTCAGGAAGTCGGACGCGGCCCGTGTGGGGATATACAGAAACTGAGGCGGGCCGCCTGGACATGTCAGATCAGTAATAAGTTTCAGAAATGACAGTTTCAGTCCCTTTACGTGTTTAAGCTCATTTTCGGCCCTTCCAAGGCCCGTAAAGCCAACTTCAAGGCCCTAAAATGTTGCCTAAACATTGTGGACATGAAACATGCTCAAAAATATGCCGGATGTTGGTTCGTTTGATCGTACGAACGCGATGTTCGCTTAATTACGACGGAATGCGCACAAGCACGAAAAACGATCCAAATGACGCGACGAATGGATTTTTCTTATGCCAAACACTAAAATAAAATGTTTTAGTGCTTCCATAAATTTTTGGATGTCCAGATGTATTCAGAACGTAAGTTATGCGCGAAAATGCAAACTTGTGCACTTTTTGACACTTTTAGTCCCTGAATGAGCCCAAAAGTTTATTTTAGCACACCGAACCCCTCAAAGCCTATTTATAAGCTATATAAAGGATATTTAAGGTGTGTTTAACTTATGGTCATGTTCCGGAATGTTCGTTACAGTTCAAATTGGCATACTTTCGTAGTTTGTCAAGTTTAGTCCCTGTAAGCGAATTAACTTGTTTTTGCCATACCAAAGCCTTCAAAATTTATTTCTAAGTTATGTAAAGGTTATTTAAGGTATGTTAAGCCAATGTCACTATTCCGGAGTGTTTGTTGCATTAAACTGGTTATATTTACGCATTAGATCGCGTATAACCTTCCAGAAAGTGATTTAAAGCTTGAAATCGAGCAAAATTTGATATGTGCAAATGATACACATATTTATACAAATCCAAAATATGAAATACAATATTTCATTGGTTTGGTATTTGTTTGATGGCCGTGGAGGCACATGTGTTACAGTCTCCCCTACTTTAGGAAATTCCGTCCCGAAATTTATTTAGAGGAAACTTGTGAGAGTTTAAAACATGAAATTGAAAAGATCGAACAATATTGGTTAGGGTTTTGAACTTCTAGTAACCTTAATAACATTATGCTTCCAATGTAAGAGGGACACTTATATACAAGTATATGAAGCGCCATTGGTGCGTCCACCGTACCTCCATTACATCGTTCTCATTTTGTTATTGTTGTCACTATCGGTTCTTACACATAATAAATCCTACTGGGTTTCTGTGCACTAAATTTCATAATTATGTACGCGTCCATAATCAGACAATTCCTTGCACAGTTCACACAGTCTATTTTATAATGTGTAGGGGAAAACCATATGAATGAACCTGTGATGAGCGTGACTGGACCACCATAGGGTCCTTTCAGCTGTATCATCACATGCCATTCTTAACCAGATCTTGAATCAATCTTTAACTAGACCACTCAAGGGTCTCTCATCGAATCATGGAATGGTACTATATAACCCAAGGGTCTTAACTACCACGTAGAAGCCCATAAGGATTTAAGGTAGTACCTTTTGAATATCCTACTATGAATCCCTCATATGAAGATATGAAAGATTCTATGAGGATTTGAAAATCGTAACACACAAAAACATAGAGGAGAACACATAAACACATATCACATAATCGCATAATCGTATACTCGCATAATTGTTTAATTTGACCTTTAAATTTGTTATCTTTGGGCACGGGTATTTAAAGCATACTAGGAATCAAATCCTTAATTGCAGCAATTTGGATGGATCCACATGAATACCCTGCTTGTTGACTACATGACCCAAAAACTGAACTTCTTTAAGCCAAAATTTCCTCTTGGAGGATTTAGCGAAAAGTTTGTTCCTTCTTTAGGGTTCCAATGTCAACGAAGGTGTTGATCGTGATCGGCTCGGGATATGAATAGATCAAGATGTCATTAATAACAATGACGAACTGATCCAAATAAGGCTTGCAGACTCTATTTATTAAGTCCATGTAGATGGCTGGAGCGTTTGTCAACCCAAAAGGCATGACTATAAACTCGTAATGGCCATACTTCGTGCAGAAAGCCGTTTTGATAATTCTTGCATCTCGAACGGTGCAAGACTATAAGATGCTTTCGCAATTGGGTTGGTATTGGGTACAAGGTCAAAATGAAATTTGACTTGACGAACTGGAGGCAAACCAGGCAGTTCATCAGGAATCACCTCTGGATAATCCCGAACAATCTCGTCATTCTTTCCATTTGTGGTTGGTTATCAAGAATAAGTTAAAAACTCAAGATAGGATGGCCATTTGGGAAGCGGGAAGTGCTACTAATCTTCGGCTCATGTGTTGTCCTTTATGCCGGTTTGATCGGGATTCTAGGGATCATCTTTTTTTCCAATGTTCATATGCTTCAGAGGTTTGGAAATTGGTTAGGAGAATGGTAGACATGGGGAGTGTTACGGATACATGGGCTTCCATTTTGCAGTGGATGGAGCTAAATGCAAACTCTAAAACGATGGATCATATTATTTGCAACATCTTGGTGGCGGCTTCAACTTATTTTGTTTGGCAAGAAAGGAACTCGCGTTTATTCTCTCAAGAGCAGCGGAGTGCTAGTGTGCTTGCTAAGGTTATCATTGATACGGTGAGGCTCAAAATTATGGGGTTCAGATTCAGTAAAGACCCAAAGCAAAAGAAGATTTTGGATCGGTGGTTGATTTCGGAATGCAGCATGACTTTTGAACCTGGCTAAAGCGGGTTAACTAGTTTTGAAGCTGTGTTTTGTTTGGGCCGTGTTTGTTCTTGTAGTCTGTTTATTTCTGGTTTTGTTTTGTCGGGTTGTTTTTCTTTTGTTGTCCTAGTCTTGGTATGCCAAGTCTAGTAGTGTGTATTGATGTCTCGATACACCCTGTTTTTATTGGTTGATTGATATAAAATTTCACCGGGGTAACCCTTTACCCAAAAAAAAACAATCAGAATATCCTGAATACTCTTGCTCTTGCCTTTCTCCTCGGTGACATGTGCTAGAAAAGCAACATATCCTTTTCGTATATAACTTTGGGCTTTTGATTTAAAAGAAACAAGCGTTTAAGGTTCTTGGGAAGGTCACAAGTGATCATAAAAATGACAGAACCACACGAGTAATTTGTCTTTGTGTTGACATCATAAGGTTGGATCAAACATTCATACAATTGCATTAGTTGAAAAAAATAAAAACCACAAATTTTTATTTATATAACAACCGCATTGTCTTTAAATGTTACAAGATAACAACCAGAGGAGTTTCAAAATACTAATTGTTCTTCATCATTGATTGCCTCATTGATGTTATACACTCGTCCACGTGCTGGATTCACATTGACGTTGACGTTCGCATTCGGGTTTGCGTTTGCATTTGCATTCACCAGTCTTGGGCAGTTGTGGCGGAAATGACCAATCTCTCCGCAATTGAAACATGAACCCAGTGGGAATCTCGCAGCATTCCCTTGAACCTGAGCTTGAACCTGAGCAGCCTGATTTTGTCCCAGACGACAAATATTGGCCAAATGCCCAAGTCTACCACACGTTGTGCATTTCTTGCAATCTTGTTGTGCAACGTGATGACCGTTGCAACGGGCACAATGTGGTACGGTACCAGCATATGCCTTCTTTGCAGCTGGCTGTGCCGGTGGGTTTTGCAAGTTCTGAGCAGTCTGTGCTGTAACAGCAAAATTTTGGGCACCCTTCCGCTTCTTTGATTTCTTTGACGTATCACCTTCCTTACCCTTCTTGTTTTGACCTTTCTTGCTATCCTCCTTGTCAGACCCCTGCTTCTTACCCTTGTCACCCTTTCTGTGTAACTTATTCTTCCGAATCTGCGACTCAGTCAAGGTCGCAGCTAACTCGATCGCCTGACGAAGTGTGGTAGGGCTACTACCAGTAAGGATGTCTTGTACCGAGTCAGGTAGGCCGTCGATGTACCTTTCGATAACCTTGTCAAGTGGGGTAACCATTGTCGGGCAAAGCAGACTCAACTCCTCAAACCTATCAGTATACGCCCTGTGCTCACCACTATCTTGCTTCAACTCATCAAATTCCTTCTCCAAAGCTCGTTGCTCATGACGAGGACAGAATTCCCTCATCATAAGGGCCCTAAGTTCAGCCCATGTCTGTGCTAGAGCAACTTCTGCACCACGATCCCTCATAACCCCGTTCCACCATGTGAGAGCCCTCTTCTGAAACACACTCGAAGAAACTCGACCTTGCGATTGTCAGGACACTGCACGTGGCGGAAAGTATTCTCAATGCTCTCGAACCATTGAAGAAGCCCAGTCGCTCCTTCAGAACCACTAAACTTGAGTGGTTTAGCCTGGTTAAAATCCTTGTATTTGCATGGAACGTTGTTGTTGTTATTATTGCCGTTGTTGTATATCTCGTGCACTTGGGTTACAACCCCAGGAAGCACAGCAGCCACCTGTTGAGAGATCAGGGCTGCGAGTTCTTCAATAGTAAAAGTCCGAGCATCGATTCGAGCATCGCGTCGAGGAGGCATTGTCTAAAAGAGGAAACATGAAATGAAACGAGTGAGAGAATTAGACGAAAAGAATGAGATGAACAAATCTGATGAAAGCAAGGATAGTGGTCATTTGTTTGTTACTACAAAGCAACAAACGACCTCGGTGATTAATCAAAGTAAATAGGTCAAAAATAATGTATCGCGAAGACATGCTCGCCTATAAGTGAACACTCATCCCAAAAATTCCCAGGTAAGCACAACTGGTCTCGCGTCTGATGAGATATATACGAAGTGCTTGCCTAGACAGAAAACCCAGAATACAGGCATTCACCCTTCCAGTTTGCACGTGTTCACATTATTTAAAACCCCAAACCTTGACGAGATTTTGAAAACTCAAAGGGGTTCAAAACCATATAACAGAGGGTTCAAAACCTAGTAATCAATCATCCTAGAACAGATGATTAGTTTTCAAAGCGGTTTTGAAATTTTATGTTCTTGTTGAGGTCGTCGCCTAAGGATAGGTGACGGTATTGTTTTATGACTAAACGCAAGTAAACTCGTGTTAGGGTCCTAGAAAGGTTATAGACTAGGTCAAAGCATTACTAATAACCTAATTCCCTATAACCATTGGCTCTGATACCATCTTTTCTGTCACACCCCGACCACGTGTAACATACTAAACGTGGCGGAAACGTCGGGGAGTGTTGTAACAGAATTAATGTTTCATAACCATGGATACCAAAAAGTGTTTCGTTTTATTAACCATTGATTAATTACATCGTCTGGAAATCTAAATACGCAAATTAAACATAGTCTATCATTGTTATTGAGTCACTAAGGCCTTGTCCAGTCCTATGTGAGCATGCATCATATCAATCGATATCTTTCAACAATACCTGAAACACATGTGAAAACGAGGTCAGCAAAGAAATGCTGGCGAATACATAGGTTTTGTAGGAGTGTCGAAATCTTGGCTAGTTTAGATGTTGCAATACTTTATTAAAAGCCTTGTTTTGAAAAGAGTATAATATTGCAACTTAATTAACCAACTCAAATCAAGCGGGTTATAGTTTATAAAACCTCGTAGCCATGACTCTTAACCCAAAAACATTTGTTTTAGTAAAGCAAATTATGAAACATCTCGAAATAAATCGTTAATAAAACTTGTTAATAAATCTCGTTAAAAACTCGTATAGTTTATATCATATCGAAAACCTCGTTTGTGTGACATCGTTTCAAAATCGTTTACCCAAATCTTTAAAACATCGCGTGAAAACCAATCGTTTACCCAAATCGTTAAAACATCGCGTGAAAACCAATCGTTTACCCAAATCGTATAATTCGTTTTAGGTCGTGAAACTACTTATATGGTCGTCTCGCTAATAACATTCAAACCTTCGTGACTCGCTTACCTCGTCGCTTCTCGTTTTCGCATTAACAAACCCTTACCAAAGGGTAAGTTAACAATTACAGATTCAGTCGCTACCTACCACCCCCACACATAACCACGGGTGCAGTAAGATAACGGGATTTGTCAGATCCTATGGTACCATAACCTAATACTGGTCGGCTTGATCATTGCTAATGAATGTCATTGGTTATGTAACTACAACCAACAAGTTTGTTCACTTTATTGAAATCGTTATTAGTTTTGTATAAATCGTCTTAATCGTTTTTGAAACCATCGTTATAACATCGAAAATCATTTTGATATCATTGTTAAAACCTTGAAAACATTTAGCACATATGAGTCACCCCAAAACAATTGAAAGCAGTAAAATAGGGGAATAATGTACTCGCCTGAGAATGCTTAGAGATCTTGAACAACAACCAAGCAAAGCTAGAGAGAGCACGGAATCAATCGGCAGTCTAAAACCATATAAATAAACCGGGCCTAAATCGGGAGATCGGATAGGATGAGGCTTGGTAAACCAAATGAGTATTGGAACTCATATGATATGGTTTAACAAGGCCTACATACTACAATGAGACTAACCTAAGTGTTTTCGACCCATCGCGACCCATTAAGGTAACATACGCTACTTTAACGCGTCGTGCGCGCGAAACGCGTTAGGACCGCCTAACTAGTCCTATGACAAGTGTTATATGCCTAAACATGTTACATAATCAGTTATGTGACAAAAGTTTAGGTTACATATGCTTAATTACCAATTATACATGAAAAGGGTATTTTGGTAATTTACCTAAGGCACATAAACTACCTATCATACAACTACTTAAACGATGTGACCATAAGGTATAACCTCGGAAGGTTATTCCCTATCTACTATGGTCACCCAATGTATTTGGTCGGATCCTAATGATCGACCAAACTGGGTCGGGTTCGAAGGTATAAGCGATTTATTAGATCGCTTACCCTACGACCCTAGACAACGTGGTAATCAGTAGGCATAGTCCCAAGGGACTATAACCATCGTGATTACAATCACGTTGCGAAGTTCAAACGAACTTCACATTGACCATAAGCTGGTCAACGCTGAAAGTCAAACAAAGTTTGACTTTCGGACTCGAAAAGCAATAAAAGAAAGAAAAGAACGAAAGAATACTTACGAAGGGTCCCCGAATGCTAATCTCGATTCAAAAATCTCAGGTATGAAACAAAGGTTTCAACTTAGAGTTTCTTAAATCAAAATTCTAGTGATTTTTGAAGTTGGGGTGATGGGGTATTTATAGTTTTCGGGTAACCGTTAAGATCGTTTGTCGAATATCGTGCCTTAATCGCATCCGTACAAGTGTCGGAACCTTATGGTGGCTAAAATTGATCCTTATCAGCTGACTAAGCATGTGTGAATGTGTGGTGGAGGATTAAACAGCTGCAAACTGCTGTTAAATGCAGTTAATCTGGTCAGGAAGTCGGACGCAGCCCGTGTGGGGATATACAGAAACTGAGGCGGGCCGCCTGGACATGGCAGATCAGTAATAAGTTTCAGAAATGACAGTTTCAGTCCCTGTACGTGTTTAAGCTCATTTCCGGCACTTCCAAGGCCCGTAAAGCCAACTTCAAGGCCCTAAAATGTTGCCTAAACATTGTGGACATGAAACATGCTCAAAAATATGCCGGATGTTGGTTCGTTTGATCGTACGAACGCGATGTTCGCTTAATTACGACGGAATGCACACAAGCACGAAAAACGATCCAAATGACGTGACGAATGGATTTTTCTTATGCCAAACACTAAAATAAAATGTTTTAGTGCTTACATAAATTTTTGGATGTCCAGATGTATTCAGAACGTAAGTTATGCGCGAAAATGCAAACTTGTGCACTTTTTGACACTTTTAGTCCCTGAATGAGCCCAAAAGTTTATTTTAGCACACCGAACCCCTCAAAGCCTATTTATAAGCTATATAAAGGATATTTAAGGTGTGTTTAACTTATGGTCATGTTCTGGAATGTTCGTTACAGTTCAAATTGGCATACTTTCGTAGTTTGTCAAGTTTAGTCCCTGTAAGCGAATTAACTTGTTTTTGCCATACCAAAGCCTTCAAAACTTATTTCTAAGTTATGTAAAGGTTATTTAAGGTATGTTAAGCCAATGTCACTATTCCGGAGTGTTTGTTGCATTAAACTGGTTATATTTATGCATTAGATCGCGTATAACCTTCCAGAAAGTGATTTAAAGCTTGAAATCGAACAAAATTTGATATGTGCAAATGATACACATATTTATACAAATCCAAAATATGAAATACAATATTTCATTGGTTTGGTATTTGTTTGATGGCCGTGGAGGCACAGGTGTTACATTTGTGTCCCAGTCGATAGTAGTCGACATAAAAATCGTCTAGGGTTGGATTGCTTCCTTTTTCGTCACACATATTAATGTCCTTGAAAAACATTAATGATCAACGATTTCATTGACGCTTTACATACTACAACTTACATTTTAAATACATCTTTTACAACTAAACTGCATGAATTCGCCAACTTTTGTTGATGTTTTCCAAACTTAACATGTATTTCAGGGAATTAATGGACCATGTCGGGATTCTCAGTCAAGATAACAAGTACCAGAACTCCATGCCATCTTTTGGAGGGTTTAACTATTATATTCCGCCTCTTTGCGGAAATATGATGGTTTAAACCTTAGTAGTTTATTTTCATATTGATGTATGAAACAATAACACTTTACTTTTATGTTAATGGTTTGTAACCGACACACTAAACTTATGTTGTAATCTTTTGAAACACTTATGTAATGGAAATGGAGTATGTTTTATTCATATAGTTTGTTCATGTACATCGATATTTATGCAATGAAAACCATACAGATCACACCTCGCGCTTCCGCTATGAGCGGGTGTGACAAGAATAGCCATTCCATTAACCAAACTAACAGGCAAGTCAGTTAAGTTTGAATGGGGACCAAAACAAGAGGAAGCATTCAAGGTTTTAAAGCAAAGATTAACTAACGCACCAATACTTGCTTTGCTAGAAGGAACTGAAGACTTTATAGTCTATTGTGATGCATCCAAGTTAGGATTTGGATGTGTGTTGATGCACCGTCAAAAGGTAATTGCTTATGCCTCTAGACTGTCACACCTCGACCGCGTTAAAACAACGAAACCGCTGCAGAAACGTCGGGGAGTGTTGTAACAGAATTATTGTTTCATAACCATGGGTACAAAAGTTTTGTTTTTTTTTATTCGTTAAGTAATGTACATTGTCTTAAAACCAAACAAACAAGTTACATATCGTCTATCATTGTTTTTATGTCACTAAGGCCACATCCAGATCCTAAGTGAACATGCTTCCTAGCAATTAACATCATGCAACACAACCTGAAACATATGTAAAAACAAAGTCAGCAAAGAAATGATGGCGAGCACATAGGTTTTGTGAGAGTATCGGATTCATGGCTCGTTTACATATATTGCAATATCTCGAAAACCTTGTTTTGAAAAGTACATAGTATTGCAACATGATTAACCAACTCAAATCATGATGGTTATAATTTATAAAATCTCGTAGCCATGATTCTTAACCCCAAAACATTTGTTTTTAGTAAACCAAATCGTAAAACATCTCGTAAAAACCCGTTAATAAAACTCGTATGGTTTATATCATTTCAAAAACCTCGTTGTGTGACATCGTTTCAAAATCGTTTACCCAGGTGAACTAAATAATGACACGGAATATAATATGATAAAAGCACTTATATATAAGATGTACTAGCGACGTATCTACCATGCTTTTATCATGCTACACTCGTCCCGTTATCTAATCACAACCCAAAACCAATTGTTTAATCAAATTGTTTATCTTGTTTAAGTCGTTTCAAATCGTTTAACTCGTCCAAAAATCGTTTTCGTTTTAATTGTGAAACTACTTTTGGTCGTCTCGCTAATAACATTCAAACCTTCGTGACTCGACTATCTCGAAACTCGCATTAACAAACCACCAAAGGGTAAGTTAACAATCATCAGATTCGGTCGTTACCTACATAACCCCCACACATAACCATGGGTGTAGTCTGATAACGGGATTTGTCAGATCCTATGGTACCATAACCTAATACTGGTCGGCTTGATCAATGTTAATGAATGTCATTCGTTATGTAACTACAACCAACAAGTTTGTTCACTTTAGCGAAATCGTTATTAGTTTTAATATAAACCATCTTAATCATTTTGAAACCATCGTTTAAACCTTGAAATCATTTTGCACATATGAATCACCCCAAAACAATTGAAAACAGTAAAATAGGGGAACTATGTACTCACATAGTTACCACAAAACATGTAAAAAGAGGGGATCTATGTACTCACATCGAAGTGCAAAGTATCCTCAATCTAAAGAACTCAACAAGCTCAGGCAAATCAAGGAATACTCAAGCAGCACCTAGTAATCGAATCACTAGTAAATAAATCGACACCTAAATCGGAAGATCGGATAGAATGAGGTCTTGTAAACCAAATGAGTATTGGAACTCATGTGACATGGTTTAACAAAGCCTACATTCTAAATTGGAACCTAACCTAAGTGCTTTCGACCCGTTACGACCCATTAAGGTAGCTTACGCCACTTTAACGCGTCGTTCACGCAAACGCGCGATCGAGACATCTAACTAGTCCTATGACAAGTATTATATGCCTAAACATGTTTAAATAGGTTGTATAATCAGTTTAGGTGACAAAAGTTAGGTCACATATGCTTAAAATACAATTATGCATGAAAAGGGCATTTTGGTCATTTACCTAAGGCATATAAACTACCTATCATACAACTACTTAAACTAGGTGACCATAAGGTATAACCTCGGAAGGTTATTCCCTATGCAACTATGGTCACTAAACATGCTTGGTCGGATCCTAATGATCGACCAAACGGGTCGAGTTCGAAAGTCTAAGCGGTGGTTTAGACCGCTTGACTTACGACTCTAAACAAGCACTAAACTAAAAGTGACGAGCTAAACATGTTAGAACATGTTTAACTAAGTTAGAAAACAGGTTTTGATAACAAAACAAAGTGTTTTGATACCAAGAGTAGTTTGGTTGCAAAATACGCTTAAATGCGCATTTTGACCGAAACTACGACTCATCACTACGCCTAGTCAACGTGGTAATCAGTAAGTATAGTCACTAGGGACTATAACCATCGTGATTACGCTCACGTTGCGAAGTTCAAACGAACTTCGTGTTGACCAAAGATTGGTCAAAGCAGAAAGTCAAACACTGTTTGACTTTCACGCTCAAAAAGCGATAAAAGAACGAAAGAAGCTTACAAAGGGTCCAAGCTAGGGAGAACTTGATCTATAACACTCAGGTATGAAGCAAAGGCTCCAACTTAGAGTGTAATTCAGATCAAGGGTGCAGAAAAATGAAGGAGGGCATGGCTATTTATAGTTTTCGCAAAACCGTTAAGATCTTTTCTTGCTAAAGAGGGAACGATCTAAGCCATACATGTGGGCTAGTGGTATTCTAATACTAGGGGACATGTAAAACTATCAAAATCTAGCAGATGGTATTCAAAAACCATGAACAAAACCATCAAAAACAAGCTGGAAGACCAGGTTCAATGTTTCTGATCTGCAGCTCTGTCGCGCCTCGCGTAGATCTGCACAAGATCTTACATGGCCCGCCTGGTATAGTTTGATAGAATTGCAATTTAGCCCCTGAACTTGTAAAACTTGCATTTTGATGCATTTTTGGCACATTTAAACCCCGTTAACCCCATTTCAAGGCTCTAAAATGATGTTAAAGTATAGGGAACTCAAAATATGCTCAAAAACATCTCGGATGTCGGTTCGTTTGGTCGTACGATTGCGTTGTTCGGTTAATTACGACGGAAGTCGTAACGAACGCAAAAACGATCCAAATTAAGCGACGAATGGAATTTTATCATGCCAATCACTAAAGTAAAATATTTTAATGATTACATAAATTTTTGGATGTCCGGATATATCCAGAACGTAAGATATGCGCGAAAATGCAAACTTATGCACTTTTTGACGCTTTTAGTCCCTATTGATCAAATAAGTTTATTTTAGCATACCGAACCCCTCAAAGCCTATTTCTAAGCTATGTAAAGGATATTTAAGGTATGTTTAACTTATGATCAAGTTTCGGAATGTTCATTACTATACAAATCGGTATAGTTTCATAGTTTGACAAAAATAGTCCCTTTGATCGAACAAACTTGTTTTCGACACACCAAACCATCCAAAACTTATTTCTAAGTTATGTGAAGGTTATTTAAGGTATGTTAAGCCTATTTCACTATTCCAGAGTGTTTGTCACGTTAAACTAACTGTGTTTACGCACCAGTTTGCGTATAACCTTCCAGAAAGCGATTTAAAGCTTGAAATCGGAATCGAATCAAATCGTAAAATCATCAAACACAAATATACACATAATAACACCAAAGCACATTGTTTTATTAATAATTAACATTGTTTTACATTGTTCATCGATTACATATCACAGTTGTCATAGTCTCCCCTACTTTAGGAAATTTCGTCCCGAAATTTTAACTAGAGGAAACTTGTGAGAACAATTGCGGATATTTCGCCTTCATTTGGTCCTCACGTTCCCAAGTAAACTCTAGGCCACATTTGGATTCCCAGCGAACCTTGACCAATCGAATCCGTTTGTTCTTCAACTGTTTGACTGCACGGTCCACTGTCTCCACTGGTTTCTCGACAAAGTGAATCGTTTCATCAACTTGAATCTCGTCGAGTGGAATGTGAAGATTAGTGTCAGCTAAACACTTTCGCAAATTGGACACGTGAAAATTCGGATGAATATTTCCAAGCTCTGGAGGTAGCTCTAGTCGATAGGCAACCTTTCCAATTCTTTCAACAATCTTAAATGGTCCAACATATCGAGGTGCAAGTTTTCCTTTCTTTCCAAATCTCACCACTCCCTTCCAAGGTGACACCTTCAGTAGGACATGGTCTCCGACTTGAAATTCCAAAGGCTTACGTCGCACATCCGCATAACTCTTTTGACGGCTCCTAGCTGTCATAAGATTATCGTGAATTTTCTTGATTTTTTCTGTTGTTTCCATAATGAGCTCAGGTCCAGTAAGCTGAACTTCACCGATCTCATAACAACAGACAGGTGAACGACATTTTCGACCGTATAAAGCTTCGAATGGTGCCATATTAATGCTAGCTTGATAACTGTTGTTGTAAGAGAACTCGATCAATGGCAGATGAGAATCTCAATTACCACCAAATTCTATCACGCATGCTCTAAGCATATCCTCTAAAGTTTGAATCGTCCTCTCAGATTGTCCATCTGTTTGGGGATGACAAGCAGTGCTTAGATTTAGTTGGGTTCCCATAGCAGATTGCATGGTCTTCTAGAAATGAGATGAAAATCGAGCATCACGATCAGATATGATATCCAAAGGGACACCATGTCGAGATACAATCTCATCAACATAAATCTTAGCAAGTTTATCAGCAGATAGATCCTCGTGAATCGGAATAAAATGAGCTGACTTCGTTAATCGAACGATAACAACCCAAATAGCATCATGACCTTTAGATGTATGCGGTAATTTAGTGATGAGATCCATCGCAATGTTCTCCCACTTCCAAACTGGTATCTCTGGTTGTAGAAGCAAACCAGAAGGTCGTTGATGTTCAGCCTTGACTTTGAGACAAGTTAGGCATTTTGATACATATAAGGCAACATCCTTCTTCATACCAGGCCACCAATATTGAGCACGAAGATCCTTGTACATTTTATCAGCACCAGGATGGATAGAATATCGAGACTTATGAGATTCGTCCATCACTAATGTGCGAAGATCATCTTGTTTCAGAATCCACAAACGATCCTTGAAATAGAGTAAACCATCGTCTTTCGCTTCGAGTTTAAGCTCAAGTTGACGTGGTAATTCCTTACCCATCAAATTTTGTGAAACACAAGATTGTTGAGCTTGAAGAACACGAGTTTGAATATCAGATAGAGTTCGAACAGAATGAAGCTTGACTTGCTCCTTTCGACTAAGCGCATCGGCTACGACATTCGCCTTTCCAGGATGGTAGTGAATCTCGCAATCGTAGTCGGTGAAGAGCTCAACCCATCATCGTTGCCTCATGTTCAGCTCCTTCTGATTAAGAATATGCTGGAGAATTTTGTGGTCTGTGAAAACCACACACTTCGTGCCATAAAGATAGTGTCTCCAGATTTTGAGAGCGAAAACAAGCTCCTAACTCAAGATCATGAGTTGTATAGTTCTTCTTGTGAACTTTCAATTGTCTAGACGCATATGCTATAACTTTGCCTCGTTGCATGAGAACACAACCAAGGCCTAAGTTGGACGCATCGCAGTAGATAACGAAATCATCGTTTCTATCGGGCAAAGATAGAACAGGAGCATCACAGAGCTTCTGTTTCAGCGTTTGGAACGATTCTTCTTGCTTGGGTCCCCACTCAAAAGGCTTGTTCTTCTGAGTCAAAGCAGTGAGTGGAACCACGATCTTTGAGAAGTTCAAAATGAAACGACGATAATAACCAGCGAGACCAAGAAAAGAACGAATTTCTGTAGGTGTCGTTGGTGTGTTCCAATCCTTAATAACAGCTATTTTGGATGGATCCACATGAATACCCTACTCGTTGACTATATGTCCCAAAAATTGAACTTCTTTAAGCCAGAATTCACACTTGGAGAATTTAGCATAAAGTTGTTCCTTCTTCAGGAGTTCCAATGTCAAACGAAGGTGTTGCTCGTGATCGACTCTTCGAATAAATGAGAATATCGTCGATGAACACGATGATGAACTTGTCTAAATAAGGTTTACAGGCCCTATTCATTAAGTCCATGAAAATAGCTGGGGCATTCGTCAAACCAAAAGGCATGACAGTGAACTCATAGTGCCCATATCTCGTGCGGAATGCAGTTTTGGGAATATCTTCTTCGAATACACGAAGTTGGTGATACCCAGAATGCAGATCGATCTTCGAAAAGGTAGCACCTTGCAGCTGGTCAAAGAGATCATCGATTCGAGATAGGGGATATCGATTCTTGATGGTAAGCTTATTAAGCTCACGATAATCGATACACATTAGAAAAGATCCATCTTTCTTTTTCACAAAGAGGACAGGAGCTCCCCAAGGTGAATAAGTCGGACGGATGAATCCTTTGTCAGATAACTCTTGAAGCTGTTTCGATAATTCTTGCATCTCCGACGGTGCAAGACGATAAGGTGCTTTCGCAATCGGGTTAGCATTGGGTACAAGGTCAATATGAAACTCGACTTGACGAACTGGAGGCAAACCAGGCAGTTCATCAGGAAACACCTCTGGATAATCCCGAACAATCGGAATATCCTGAATACTCTTGTTCTTGCCTTTCTCCTCGGTGACATGTGCCAGAAAAGCAATATATCCCTTTCGTAAATAACTTCGGGCTTTCGTACACGACATGAGTTTCAAACCAACAGATGGTTTCTCGCCAAGAACCTCTAGGACATCACCAGACGGAAGAGGAATACGAACGATCTTATCGAAACAAACAACTTCGGCATGATGTTTGGTTAACCAATCCATCCCCACGATATTGTCAAAACTCCCAAGTTGCATTGGTGTGAGGTCAATGGGAAAAAGATGGTTATCGAGGTTCAATTGACAACCACGAATAACAGAATCGAGTACGAGAGGTTTACCAGTCGCAACTTCGACAGATAAGGGTTTCCTCAGTTTAGTTCTAGGTATCGCAAGTAAAGGCTCAAAAGACAATGAAACAAAACTCCTATCGGCACCAGAATCAAAAAGAACAGATGCAAGTTGATTGTTAACAAGGAACGTACCGTTAACAACCTCATTGTCAGCTCGAGCCTCGTTTGCGTTCAGATTGAATGCTCGTCCACGAGCGGGATTCTCATTCGCGTTCGCGTTGGCATTCGGGTTGACATTCGCATTCACCAACCTCGGGCAGTTGTTGCGGAAATGACCCATTTCTCCGCAATTGAAACACGAACCAGGTGGGAATCTCGCAGCATTCCCCTGAACTTGTGCTGGAACCTGAGCAGCCTGATTCTGACCCAAACGACAAATGTTTGCCAGATGCCCAAGTCTACCACACGTAGTACACTGCTTGCAAGCCTGTTGAGCAACATGATGACCGTTACAAAGAACGCAGTGAGGTGCAGTACCCGCATATTGCTTCTTCGCAGGAGGTAGTGCTGGTGAGTTCTGTGCAGTGACTGCAAAGTTCTGGGAAGCCTTGCGCTTCCTTGACTTTTTAGAAGACTCACCCTTCTTCTTACCCTTACCCTTTTCTTAAACAGAATCGGCTGACTTCTTCTTATCACCCTTACGGGTCAATTTACCCTTTCTGACCTGAGATTCGGTCAGAGTAGCAGCCAATTCAATCGCTTGATGGACAGTAGTAGGATTACTGCAAGTCACAATATCTTGCACAGAATCGGGTAATCCATCAATATACCTCTCTATTGCCTTTTCCAACGGGGTAACCATCGTAGGACACAACAAACTGAGCTCCTCATAACGATCCGTATACGCACGGTGTTCTCCCCCATCTTGTTTCAGATCATCAAATTCTCGTTCTAACGCTCGAATCTCATGACGGGGACAGAACTCTCTCATCATGAGAGCTCGGAGCTCTTCCCAAGTTTGTGCCATCGCCACATCGGCACCCCTATCACGCATCACTCCGTTCCACCATATAAGAGCACGCTTCTCGAACACACTTGATGCAAACTCAACCTTACGCTCATTTGGATATTACACATGTCTGAATGTGCTTTCCAAACTTTCGAACCATTGCAGGAGCGCGGTTGCTCCTTGGGACCCAGAAAACTTCAATGGTTTAGTCGAATTGAAGGTTTTGAAACTACATTGTGCATTATTGTTGTTATTGTTGTTGTTATATAACTGATGGATCTGGGCTACTACATTCGGAAGTATTGCAGCCATTTATTGAGCAACAAGGGCTGTGACTTCTTCGTTGGTTAAAGGTTGTGCATCACGTCGAGTAGGCATTGTCTAAAAAGACCAAGGAAACATGAGAAACGAGTGAGGTCGACAATTTGGAAAAACAAAAGAGGTATTGAAAACATCTACAAAACACAAGGAAGGCGATCATTCATTTATTACCTTGAACAAACAAACGACACGCAGTGACTAATCAAAGTAAATGGGTCAATATAATGTATCACTGAAGAAATGCTCGCCTATAAGTGAACACTCACCCCAAGAGTTCCCAGGTAAGAGTGACTGGTCCGATACTGCGGATTTGTACGAACACTCTAGCCTTAGACAGAAAACTCAGGGTACAGGCATTCACTCTTCCAGTTCGCACGTGTTCACATTATTTAGACCCAAACTTTGACGAGATTTTTTTGAAAACTCAGAAGGCACAAAGCCAAAAATGAATCAAACTGGAAGGGTTCAAAACCTTATAATCAATCATCCAAGGATAGATGATTAATTTTCGAAGCGGATTTGTTATTGTGTTCCTGTTGTGGTTATCACCTAAGGATAGGTGTGTGACACCTGTGCCTCTGCGACCATCAAACAAATACTAAACATATAAATATTGTGTTTCATACTTGGGAATTGTAAAAATATGTGTATCGTTTGCACATATCAATTCATGTTCGATTTCAAGCTTTAAATCGCTTTCTAGAAGGTTATACGCGCACTAATGCGTAAATATAACCAGTTTAATGCAACGAACACTCCGGAATAGTGAAATAGGCTTAACATACCTTAAATAACCTTTACATAACTTAGAAATAAGTTTTGGAAGGTTTGGTGTGCTGAAATCAAGTTTATTCGCTTACAGGGACTAAATTCGACAAACTGCCAAAGTATGCCAATTCGTACTGTAACAAACATTCCGAAACTTGATCATAAGTTAAATATGCCCTAAATATCCTTTACATAGCTTAGAAATAGGCTTTGAGGTGTTTGGTGCGCTAAAATAAACTTTATGCTCATTTAGGGACTAAAAGCGTCAAAAAGTGCATAAGTTTGCATTTTCGCGCATATCTTTCGTTCTGAAAACATCCGGACATCCAAAAATTTATGTAATCATTAAAATATTTTATTTTAGTGATTGGCATGAGAAAAATCAATTCGTCGCGTCATTTGGATCATTTTTCGCGTTCGTTCGTGTTTCGTCGTAATTAACCGAATAACGTGATCGTACGGCCAAACGAACCGACATCCGACATATTTTTGAGCATGTTTCATGTCCCTTATGTTTAGGAATCATTGTAGATCCTTGAAAATGGCTTAACGGGCCTCAAACGTGTCAAAATGGGCCTTAAATACATGCAGGGACTGAAACAGCAACTTTTGAAACTGTTTTGCTGATCTGAAGTTTTAGGCATGGGGCGTAAATCTCTTACGCCGGCCGCCTAAAACTGCCAGACCTGCAAAAACCATTTCCCAGCTGGTTACAGCCTGTTCCAGCTGTTTGTGAGTGTTGCAAATGGTTTTCTAAGCAATCTATGGGCCATTTTAAGTGCCCATGGTATTCCAAAACCATGGGTGCACATGAACGGATGAGATCGAAGCATGTTTTACGATGAACGATCTTAACGGTTGTACGAAAACTATATATACCCCCACCCTCTTCATTTCAAAACCCACATTTGATCTGAGATTTCTCTAAGTTGATGTGATTATTCACTTCATACCTGAGAATACTTGGAATCAAATCTCTTTGGACCCTTTGTAAGTCCTCTTTCATTCTTTTATGCGTTTTTAGCTTAAAAGTCAAACTTTGTTTGACTTTCTGCATTGACCAGTTTATGGTCAACGCGAAGTTCGTTTGAACTTCATAACGTGAGCGTAATCACGATGGTTTTAGTCTTTTGTGACTATACCTACTGATTACCACGTTATCTAGGCATAGTGACGAGTCGTAGTTTCGGCCAAAATGCGTATTCTTGCGTATTTTGTAACCAAACTACTTTAGGTATCAAGACCCTTTGTTTTGATACCAAACCTGTTTTCAAACCTCGTTAAACATGTTTTAACATGTTTAGCTCGTCACTTTAGGTTTAGTGCTTATATAGGGTCATAAGATAAGCGATCTAAACAATCGCTTAGACTTTCGAACCAAACACATTGGGTGACCATAGTTGTATAGGGAATAACCTTCCGAGGTTATACCTTATGGTCACATCGTTTAGTTAGTTGTATGAAAGGTAGTTTATATGCCTTAGGAAAATTACCAAAATGCGCTTTTTACGCCACAATTCATTTTAAGCATATGTAACATAATTTTTGACATCTAAACTGATTAGGCAACAATATTAGACATGTTAAGGCATATTTTACCTGTCATAGGACTAGTTAGGCGGTCCGAACGCGTTTTACGCGAACAACGCGTTAAAGTAGCGTTAGCTACCTAAATGAGTCGTAATGGGTCGTAAGCACTTAGAATAGGTTCCGTTTTAGAATGTAGGCTTTGTTAAACCATATTACATGAGTTCCTATACTCATTTGGTTTACAAAACCACATTTTATCCAATCTTCCGATTTAGGTCCGTTTATTTACATAATTACCTATATTAGGTGCCGTTTGATTCCGTGATCCCTCTAGCTTTGCTTGGTTGTTATTCAAGACTTCTAAGCATCATCAAGTGAGTACATAGACCCCTCTTTTACTGTTTTTCAAACATTTTGGGGTGAAACACATGTGCCTACTTGTTACTTTCGTGCTTTCCATGTTTTCATATCATATACTTGCTATGTTCATTAGTACACTATTAGTACATGATTTCATTATGTTTTTGCTATGTATATCCTTTTAGTGCATACTTAGTACATCGTTTTACATTACATTTCACGCTATGTATGTTCATTTGTTGCATATGCTTATCCAGTATATGGACACATTGTTTTATATCTTTTTAAACCATTTGAAGCTGATTGATTTATGTGAACCATTTGTAACCTGTTGATTTATGTGAACCATTTGTAACCTTTTGATTTATGTGAACCATTTGTAACCCGTTGATTTATGTGAACCATTTGTAACTATTTGAACCATTGGGATTAGGGAAGTGATTAGGTAACGGGGCGGGTGTAATGTGTTAAAAGCATGGTGGATACGCCGCTGGTACTTCCTATATATAAGTGCTTTTAACACATTATATATCGTTGCGTTATCTAGATCACTTGGGCAAGGTTATCAAAACAAAGTTATATTACAAGGTTTTTCTAACAATATAAACCACATGAGTTTTATTAACGAGTTTTTACGAGATGTTTTACTAATTTGGGTTTACTTAAACAAATGTTTTGGGTTAAGAATCATGGCTATGAGATTTTATAAACTATAACCAACTTGATTTGAGTTGGTTAGTTATGATGCAATGCTATACTCTTCAAAACAAGGTTTTTAATAAGGTATTGCAACATGTAAACTAACCATGGATCCGGCACTTATACAAAATGTAATAACCATAAATTTAAAACCATTATTAATTATTATTATTTTAGTTAATAGAAAACCCTAATTAAGATACCCAAGTGATTCTGCGCAAACCCTAAAATTTTCAGAATTTTCAGAATCAGGATCAGGGCCCCTAAAACTCAGGGGGGCATTCCCTACTCGACGATTATCTTTATATCTCGTTGTCTAGATTGAATTTTAAGAAAATGTCGATTCAGCAGGCCTAGTCCCACGCGTGGCAAACCTATGCCCCTTAGGTGTCCCTTGCGCATCGTAGGGGTTATAGTGCTACGATGCGCAAGGCTTGACAAAATTCAGGTATAAATAGAGGACATTGGCACTTGATTCTGGACGCAAAAACGACGAAGAAACTCAAAATACACGTCGAGTTATCGTCTGTTCACTACAATTAACACACACGAAAACACTAATTAGTATAGCGGGGTGCTGCAATCAGGGTAATAACTCGATCGCTATTACGATTCATTTTCCGACCGATCAATATATCCAATGGATGTTTAAGTGCCGCCCACATTTGTTGGACTCTGTATGCCCAAGACACATATTAAATTGATGTGGCTAGTACGTTATGATCCAAGTCGGGTCATACCCAATAACAAGCTAGACAAACACCTACAATATTTATTTATGATATGATCAAACAAATAAATATCAACACTTAGAATATTTAGAAATTGGTTTTCTAAATAATTACACTTGACAAACTAATAAATTATATGGATAATTTATTTTTGAGAGAATATTTTACTTTGTTATTTAATGGGTTAAATAACAATTAAAAGGTTGCATATTGTTTATAAAATGTTATATTAAGTTTTATAAAAGTTATAAATACTTAATTTAAAGACATGGAGACAAGCTTTAATTTTATGATTGGGTGAAGTGGGAGGTGGCTTGGGCCGCCCCTTATACCTCTTCCCAAGAGGTTTCAACCACTAAAATTACATGCAAATTTTTACAAGAACAAGGCACTTGATTTTAAAAGGTTTGCAACACTCTCTCTCATAGAGAACATAAGATATTCAAGTGTAAAACTCCCTTTTTCTCTCAACATATTTTCGGCCAAGAGCTGAATTTTAGAGGGATTTTGTGAGCTTCAAGTGTAGAAATCCTAGCAATCTCAAGGTGTTTGTTGGAACTTTCGGGTATACTAGCTTGAGGCTTTCTCGTTTGGAAGCTACCATTCAAGATTCATCATCATCTTCCATCTCCTTGCTCCAAAGAAAGGTTGAACTCTCAAACACCCTATGGTTGTATTTTGATAGCATGTATGTCATATATGGATCCGGTTTTGGGTTTTTGCATTTAAAAGAGTTTTAAATCTTGTAAAGTAACATGTTTTAAATCCTTATTCCGCTGCGTTTTAATTTTATTCGGATAAAATTAGCTTTGATAAACATGTACAAAACCCAACAATGGCATCTAGAGCCGCTTATATGAGTGCATGCTTCATTGGATTTAAAATTTTCGGGTTTTGGGTTTGGTTAAACCCTATGGCCGAAAGTTTTGACCATGGTTCTCCTTTTATTTTTCAAGATTTAACTCCTACATGCATAAAGGAATCTTGAAAAAATTACGTCATATTGATGATTTGTTTTGTTTGGACAAAAACCCACATTTTTCGGTTTTTCATTCTTGGCCGAAAAATATAGGTTGTAAAAGGAAACCATTAATTTTGCTCTTGAAATTTATATATATTTGGATATATATTTTGGTGTTCATAACCTAGCCATGACCTTGTGTGAATATGTTTGTGTTTGTGATTTTGTTAATTATTCAATGGGTTGTAATAATTATTTTGTCTTCCATTTGTAAAAATATGTAATTTATTTATTTTCATTTGGTATGTAAGTAAATAGATTAGATGCATTTATTTTACTAGAAAAATGTATTAGGATACTTTTATGTAAAAGAAAATGCACACAAAATGTGGTTTTGGTTTTTGCCAATTTCGGGCATAAAGAACTTCATAGTTCTTAACGGGATTTTAGCCCGATAACCAAAACACATTTTGAAGTCCAAAGGAGTTTGGAGCTGAATTTAAAAGACATTTGGAAGCTCAAAAGAAGTGAAGAAATCACAACACAAGATGAAGACTTGAAGCATTTGGATGCGGGATCAAGTGGGAGTTCACCGACACTTTTTTTGTGTCTATATTCACCCTTTAGGAAGGACCTTTTGACACACTTGTTTCGGCTAACAAGTGTGGTCAAAATAGTTGGCTATGGTTATGCACCTTTTATCATATGTGTTGTGCTTGTATGGTTATATTTTATTTATGGTTGTTTGGATGATATTTGGATATGCATACTTAACAACTAATAACCCGTAACAAGCTTAAAATTGGTTCTTACAAAATCATTAAAACGATTAATAAAAGGTTTATTAAAAATTAATGATTTTATAATAAAATGGGTTTTATTTAAAGAACCTTGAAAATTGGTTTTCACTAAAGTACCATTGATTTGAATGCATGCAAATATATGGTACATAAAATTTTTCTAAACTAGAATTTTGAAAAATAAAAATCCCTTTTATAAAACAAGTCAAACACCATCCTTTTATACAACACTCAAATTACTTGGGAACTCTTTGTGGGATAAAGGTCACCTAACCACATTTGAGGAAACTTGTATATTTGAGGTGGGTTTACCATGTTTGTGGGATAAAGGTCACCTAACCACTTATGTGTACAAACTCACACGTGTGTGTAAGTTGGACGACTTGATTTGGAAACCATGAACTTAGGGTCACCGAAGCATGGCGAACAAATGGTGTTGATGGGATTAAACATGCCAACTAAACATAAAGATGTTTAACCGATCCCATATGGCTAGAAGTTGCAAAGGGTTGCAATTGTCAAACGTTGACTACCTTGTTAATTTAAATAATGGGATAAAGGTCACCTAACCAATATTTAAATGTAACGTTGGATTCTAGATTTTAATTGTTAATTGTCTATGAGACGTTAAAAGGGTATTAATGATTAAAATTTTAATAATATCGAAAATACTAAAATTGAACTTTGTTAAATTTTGTAGATGGCCGCTAACAATGCAAACCCGATTAACCAAACCGTCCGTAACCTATCACTAAGAACCATCCTTGAAAAGGATCGTCTCAACCATAGCAACTTCATGGATTGGTTTCGAAACTTGAGAATTGTTCTCAAGCAAGAGAAGATATCCTATGTGTTGGACGATCCTATTCCCGATCAACCTGACGAGGAAGATGTAGAAGCCTACAATGATTGGGTTAAATATACCGAGGACTCCATGCAAGCCTCTTGCCTCATGTTGGGAACTATGATTCCCGAGATTCAAAAGGACTTTGAACATCATGGGGCATACGACATGATTACCCAATTGAAGGAAATGTTCCTACAACAAGCAAGGGTAGAACGCTTCGAAACGGTTCGAGCGCTTCATGCATGTCGAATGGAGGAAACCCAATCGGTCTCATCTTACGTCCTAAAAATGAAAAGCCACATTGATCGCCTCGAAAGGCTCAATTGTCCCGTCTCTAAAGAGTTGGCTACGGATTTGATCCTCAACTCTTTAACAAAGAAATTTGAGAGCTTTGTTATGAACTATAACATGAATGGATGGGACAAGAGCATTGGTGAGCTTCATGCAATGCTCAAAACGGCCGAAGCGGGAATGGGTAAAAAGGCTTTACCCGTTCTAACGATCAATGAGGGAGGCAAGAAGGGACATCACTCCGACTCCAAGGCAAATGTTGCCAAAGGGAAGGGGCACGTCAAAGGGAAGGGAAAAAGAAAGGCTAAAGCAGAACCACCAAAACCAAAGGAGAAGAAGGCAAAGGTTGCCACGAGCGATCCATGCTTTGAGTGTGGAGAGATAGGGCATTGGAAAAGGAATTGTCCAACCTATCTCAAAGAGTTGAAAAACAAGAGGGATGCAGGGCAAACCTCAGGTACAATCTTTATGATACATATTGATCTAAATGTTATTTCTTCTAACACATGGGTATTAGATACCGGATGTGGAACTCATATTTGCAATTCGTTGCAGGGGTTCAAAAGAAATAAGCATTACAAGAAGGGAGACACTAGTCTCTTCATGGGCAATGGAGCGAAGGTTCAAGTTGAAGCCCAAGGAGACTATGTTTTAAAACTTCCAAGTGGTTTGGAAATTTGTTTGAAAAATGTTTTGTGTGCTCCTAGTTTGACTAGGAACATTATTTCTGTTTCCCTTTTAAGACAATATGGATTTGATTTGAAGTTTGTGAACAATGAAATTTATGCTTTGATGAATGACATGTTCTACTTTAAAGCTACGCCTTCAAATGGTATTTATGAATTGGTTCATGATAATACATCATTTGATAATTCGATGTACCAAGCAAACACCAAGAAACTCAAAACGGATTTGAGTGAGACCTATCTTTGGCATTATCGTCTTGGTCATATAAACAGAAATCGCATGCAAACACTTCAAAAGAATGGTCTTTTGGAAACAAATGAAATTGGTTCATTTGATACATGTGAATCTTGTTTACAAGGTAAAATGACCAAGAAACCCTTTAGTGGCACAAACCAAAGGGCAAAAGATTTATTAGGCATCATACATTCGGATGTATGTGGTCCTTTTAAGCCAATGACTAGGAATGGTGAAAGATACTTCGTAACTTTTACCGACGACTTCAGTCGTTATGGTTATGTGTACTTGTTAAGACACAAAGATGAAGTTTATGAAACGTTCAAAATCTTCCAAAACGAAGTAGAGAATCAACTCACCAAGACAATCAAAGTTCTTCGTTCCGATAGAGGAGGTGAATACCTTAGTGATGCTTTTCAAGATCATCTTAGGAGTTGTGGGATCATCTCACAACTTACTCCACCTGGAACACCACAACATAATGGTGTGTCTGAGAGGAGGAATCGAACTCCATTGGATATGGTTCGATCAATGATGGCTAGAAGCACATTGCCTCTATCATTTTGGGGTTACGCTTTGCTCTCCGCGGCTCGTATATTAAATATGGCCCCAACCAAGAAAGTGGATAAAACACCTTTTGAAATATGGCATGGAACGGTTCCATCATTATCATATTTGAAGGTATGGGGTTGTGATGCTTATGTAAAGCAATACACCCCAAACAAGTTAGAAGTATGATCCATTAAGTGTATCTTCGTAGGATATCCTAAAGATGATATAGGATATTATTTCTACGATCCAACAGAGCAAAAGGTATTTGTTGCTCGAAAGGGCAAGTTCTTGGAGGATAAGTTCCTTATGGAAGGAACTAGTAGAACAGTGGAACTTGATGAGGATCAAGAACCACAAGCCGATACACGTTTGGTTGATACTAGCATTCAACAAGAGGTTGTTGAAAATGATCAAATGGTTGATCAACATACACAAAACGTTCGCAGATCTGGTAGAATTAGTAATCCACCTGAAAGATATGGATTTTTCATGGATGGATGCTATGTGGTAGATTCAGATGAACCAACCACATACCATGAAGCAATGTCGAAATCCGATTGCGACAAATGGCTTGAGGCTATGAACGTAGAGATGCAATCCATGTATGACAACCAAGTTTGGGAATTGGTTGTGCCACCTCTTAACTCCAAAGTAGTTGGAAGTAAGTGGGTTTTCAAGAAGAAAACAGATATGCATGGTAACTTGGATACTTATAAAGCGAGACTTGTAGCAAAAGGTTTCACTCAAACTCAAGGGGTTGATTATGATGAGACCTTCTCGCCAGTGGCAATGCTAAAGTCGATTAGGATATTATTTGCCATAGCTGCATATTATGACTATGAGATTTGGCAAATGGATGTCAAAACGGCTTTCCTCAATGGATATCTTGATGAAGATGTCTATATGGTTCAGCCTGAAGGTTTTTGTCGATCCAAAACATCCTAACAAAGTGTGCAAGTTAAAGAAATCAATCTATGGATTGAAACAAGCATCGAGAAGTTGGAATCACCGTTTTGATGAAGAAATTAGGAATTTTGGGTTCATCAAGAACGGGGATGAAGCTTGTGTTTATAAGAAAGCTAGTGGGAGCACCGTCACTTTCTTAGTATTATATGTCGATGACATTCTACTATTTGGAAATGACATTCCAACCATGGAAGGTGTAAAAGCATGGCTTGGAAGATGTTTTTCCATTAAAGATCTTGGAGAAGCTGCCTATATTTTGGGAATAAAGATCTATAGGGATAGATCAAGGCGCTTGATAGGTTTAAACCAAAGTGCATACATTGACAAGGTCTTGAAAAGGTTCAAGATGGAGAACTCTAAGAAAGGTTTGGTACCTATTCAAAAGGGGACAATATTGAATGTGACTCAATGTCCAAGCTCAAAGGATGAGCAAGAAAGAATGAAAGGAATCCCATATGCTTCTGCTATAGGATCCATAATGTATGCAATGATGTGCACAAGACCGGACGTGTCATGCGCCTTAAGCATGACAAGTAGATACCAGCAAAATCCAGGTAACAGTCATTGGATGGCTGTTAAGAGCATATTGAAATACCTTAGGAGGACTAAGGATATGTTTCTAATATATGGATCTGGTGAAGAGGAACTCGTTGTAAAAGGTTACACGGATGCGAGTTTCCAAACTGATCGAGATGGTTCTCGATCACAATCTGGGTATGTCTTCATTTTGAATGGAGCTGCAGTCTCTTGGAAGAGCTCGAAGCAAGATGTTGTAGCATTGTCCACTACAGAATCAGAATACATCGCCGCCTCATTGGCAGCACAAGAAGCTGCGTGGTTAAAGAAGTTCATTGCTGACCTAGGGGTAGTCCCTACCATTCAAGACCCCCTAGAGATCTTTTGTGACAACGAGGGTGCGATTGCTCAAATCAAGGAACCTCGTGCACATCAAAAGACTAGGCACTTTGAGCGGAGATTCAACTACATAAGGGATGAAGTTGAAAAAGGAAAGATATGTATTCGCAAAGTTCACACCGATCAAAACATTGCGGATCCACTCACGAAGCTCCTTGAACGGCCAAAACATGAGGGTCATACTTGTGCCTTAGGACTTCGGTATTCTAGTGATTGGATTTGATCTATTTTGTATTTGGATATTGGAACAATTGTTATTTTAACTCTTTTATGGTATTTTGAGTTATGTTCCATTTTAGCATGTTTAAATCCGTGAATAAATTAATTATTCTAAATGTCCGTAGTCGATCATAATTGTGGGAACAAATATGAATGTAAGACTATTATGAACTTGGATTGGTGGATATTCATTAGGTATGAATATAGAGCAAAGTGTTGCTGCCAAAGTTCATAGATATTTGTGGGATACAAATATTGGACTGACCCGCTCTCAAATGTTACTGCATGGAATCATTTATGATTGATCATAAGTAAATTTGAGCAAAGGCGAATATCATAGAATCCTCTGACCTGAGATACATATTGGGTTTTGATATTCACCAAATATTATGCCTTGACTTAGTTCTTCGCTGTCTGTAATAAGATAGTACATAAGACTAAGCTCAGGTATGGTACGAGGTGATTGTGAGAGACGTATGTAGTCAAGAAGGGATTTGTTCCTCTTATTCGTTGAGAGTAAGATGTCTAAGGCCTGCTTAAGTTAAATCAACAGAGAATGATCACACTGTGTCTCTGGATTTGACATGACATCTGTAACGAAAGGATAAATGATAGATTCACCTAAATCATTTCAAGTAAGGGACTTGAAGGGGATGATGTTATTGAATGGCACTTCGTCATACATATTAGGGGTAGTAAACCGTTGTTAGGCGTCATTTACTGCTTGCATCAATCTTCTATGTATCTTGTGCAAGTGGGAGATTGTTGGACTCTGTATGCCCAAGACACATATTAAATTGATGTGGCTAGTACGTTATGATCCAAGTCGGGTCATACCCAATAACAAGCTAGACAAACACCTACAATATTTATTTATGATATGATCAAACAAATAAATATCAACACTTAGAATATTTAGAAATTGGTTTTCTAAATAATTACACTTGACAAACTAATAAATTATATGGATAATTTATTTTTGAGAGAATATTTTACTTTGTTATTTAATGGGTTAAATAACAATTAAAAGGTTGCATATTGTTTATAAAATGTTATATTAAGTTTTATAAAAGTTATAAATACTTAATTTAAAGACATGGAGACAAGCTTTAATTTTATGATTGGGTGAAGTGGGAGGTGGCTTGGGCCGCCCCTTATACCTCTTCCCAAGAGGTTTCAACCACTAAAATTACATGCAAATTTTTACAAGAACAAGGCACTTGATTTTAAAAGGTTTGCAACACTCTCTCTCATAGAGAACATAAGATATTCAAGTGTAAAACTCCCTTTTTCTCTCAACATATTTTCGGCCAAGAGCTGAATTTTAGAGGGATTTTGTGAGCTTCAAGTGTAGAAATCCTAGCAATCTCAAGGTGTTTGTTGGAGCTTTCGGGTATACTAGCTTGAGGCTTTCTCGTTTGGAAGCTACCATTCAAGATTCATCATCATCTTCCATCTCCTTGCTCCAAAGAAAGGTTGAACTCTCAAACACCCTATGGTTGTATTTTGATAGCATGTATGTCATATATGGATCCGGTTTTGGGTTTTTGCATTTAAAAGAGTTTTAAATCTTGTAAAGTAACATGTTTTAAATCCTTATTCCGCTGCGTTTTAATTTTATTCGGATAAAATTAGCTTTGATAAATGTAACACCTGTGCCTCCACGGCCATCAAACAAATACCAAACCAATGAAATATTGTATTTCATACTTGGGATTTGTAAAAATATGTGTATCATTTGCACATATCAATTTCTGTTCAATTTCAAACTCTAAATCGCTTTCTGGAAGGTTATACGCGCACTGATGCGTAAATATAACCAGTTTAATGCAACAAACACTCCGGAATAGTGAAATAGGCTTAACATACCTTAAATAACCTTTACATAACTTAGAAATAAGTTTTGAAGGCTTTGGTATGGCAAAATCAAGTTAATTCGCTTACAGGGACTAAACTTGACAAACTGCAAAGTATGTCAATTTGAACTGTAACGAACATTCCGGAACATAACCATAAGTTAAACACACCTTAAATATCCTTTACATAGCTTAGAAATAGGCTTTGAGGGGTTCGGTGTGCTAAAATAAACTTTTGTGTCAGGGACTGAAACTGTCATTTTTCAAGCATATTTGCGGATCAGAAGGGTCAGGCGGCCCGCTTTGTGTTTGCCTGATCCTGAAGCGGGCCGCTTCCCACTATCAGAACAGATTCAATGCATTTAACATCAGTTGCAGCTGTTTGATTCACACCCACACATTCCCAATAGCCTAGTCAGCTGATAAGGATCACATTTTAGTCACCACAACTTGCCAACAATTGTACGGTTGCGATTAAAGCACGGATTCCATGAAACGATCTCAACGGTGGACCGAAAACTATAAATACCCCACCCCCTTTGGCTTAAAAACCCACAAGAATTCTGATTTTAGAGCTCTAAGTTGAAACCATTGTTTCATACCTGAGTTCTTAGATCGGGATTAGCATTCGGGGACCCTGGGTTAGTATTCTTTCGTTCTTTTCCTTATTTTACTGCTTTTCGAGTCCGAAAGTCAAACTTTGTTTGACTTTCAGCGTTGACCAGTAATGGTCAATGCGAAGTTCGTTTGAACTTCGCAACGTGAGTGTAATCACGTTGGTCATAGTCCCTTGGGACTATGCCCACTGATTACCACGTTGTCTAGGGTCGTAGGGTAGGCGATCTAATAAATCGCCTATACCTTCGAACCCGACCCAGTTTGGTCGATCATTAGGATCCGACCAAATACATTAGGTGACCATAGTAGGTAGGGAATAACCTTCCGAGGTTATACCCTATGGTCACATCGTTTAAGTAGTTGTATGATAGGTAGTTTATATGCCTTAGGTAAATTACCAGAATACCCTTTTCATGTATAATTGGTAATTAAGCATATGTAACCTAAACTTTTGTCACATAACTGATTATGTAACATGTTTAGGCATATAACACTTGTCATAGGACTAGTTAGGCGGTCTGAACGCGTTTCACGCGCACGACGCGTTAAAGTAACGTATGTTACCTTAATGGGTCGCGATGGGTCGAAAGCACTTAGGTTAAGTTTCAATTAGTATGTAGGCTTTGTTAAACCATATCATATGAGTTCCTACACTCATTTGGTTTACAAACCCTCCTGCTACCCAGTCTTCCGATTTAGGTCCGAGTTATTTATGTAGTTACCTATATTAGGTACCGTTTGATTTCCGGGACTCCTCTAGCTTGCTTGTTAGTTGTTCAAGACTCCTAAGCACTCTCAGGCGAGTACATTATTCCCCTCTTTTACTGTTTTCAACTGTTTTGGGGTGACTCATATGTGCTAAATGTTTTATCAATGGTTTCAAGAACAATTACAATGTGGTTTCAAGAACAATAACAATTATTTCAAGAACGCTAACAATGATTTCAAGAACGAATACAATGATTTCAAAAACTAATAACAATTTCAAAAAGTGAACAAACTTGTTGGTTGTAGTTTACATGACCGATGACATTCATTAGCAATGATCAAGCCGACCAGTATTAGGTTATGGTACCATAGGATCTGACAAATCCCGTTATTTACTGCACCCATTGTTATGTGTGGGGGTTGTGGGTAGCGACTGAATCTGTAATTATTAACTTATCCTTTGGTAAGGGTTTGTTAAGAACGAGAGCGAGAGCGAGATGGAGCGAGGAACGCGTCAAGAAGGTTTGAATGTTATTAGAGAATCGACCATAAAGTAGTTTCACAATTAAAATATTAACTTACCCTTTGGTAAGGGTTTGTTAAAACAAGAACGATTTGAACGATTAAAACAAGATGGTTTAACGATTGGGTAAACATTTGTACATGATTGACATTTGATCATGTATTTTCCACAAAACATAACTTTGATTTAAACCAAGTTTTACTTCAATACTTTGTTTTTGTGCATATGGTTTAGTTGAGACATTTCACTTGCCATACATGGATATTTGACATAGACATTTGACATGGATATTTAAACATAGACATTTTACATTGTTTGGTTTGGTTTGGTTAAGTGATTAAGTAACGATGCGTGTGTAATATGATACAAACATGGTGGATACGCCGCTGGTACTTCCTATATATAAGTGTTTGTATGGTATTACATATTGTAGCGTTATTTGAATCATTTCAGTTTGAGACATAGAACATTTTATACAAGTAACATACTTTTCACAAGACATTTACTTACAAACAACTCATCTTATAAAGACTCATTTTACATGGTTATTCATTTAATCATGCATTATTCTCTTATTTATACATATCATCTAAACTTATTATTTTTCAAATGATTTACAAAGACAAAGCAAATTACAAGGTTCATGACTAAACATTTTCTTAAACTGAAGTCATGAATCTTATTTTCACAAAACCTATGTACTCGCCAGCATTTCTTTGCTGACCTCGTTTTCACATATGTTTCAGGTATTGTTGGATGATATCGATTGATAAGATGCATGCTCACATAGGACTGGACAAGGCCTTAGTGACTCAATAACAATGATAGACTATGTTTAAATAGTGTATTTAGATTTCAAGACGATGTAATTACTCAATGTTTAATAAAACGAAACACTTTTGATATCCATGGTTATGAAACATTAATTCTGTTGCAACACGCCCCGATGTTTCCGCCGCGATTTATTGTTTTACGCGGTCGGGGTGTGACAGAAAAGATGGTATCAGAGCCAATGGTTATAGGGAATTAGGTTATTAGTAATGCTTTGACCTAGTCTATAACCTTCTTAGTACCCTAACGCGAGTTTACTTGCGTTTAGTCATAAAACAATACCGTCACCTATCCTTAGGCGACGACCACAACAAGAACATAAATTTCAAAACCGCTTTGAAAACTAATCATCTGTTCTAGGATGATTGATTACAAGGTTTTGAACCCTCTATTGTAAGGTTTTGAACCCTCTGTTATATGGTTTTGAACCCCTTCGAATTTTCAAAATCTCGACAAGGTTTTGAGTCTTAAATAATGTGAACACGTGCAAACTGGAAGGGTGAATGCCTGTATTCTGGGTTTTCTGTCTAGGCAAGCACTTCGTATATATCTCATCAGACGCGAGACCAGTTGTGCTTACCTGGGAATTCTTGGGATGAGTGTTCACTTATAGGCGAGCATGTCTTCACGATACATTATTTTTGACCCATTTACTTTGATCAGTCACTGTGTGCCGTTTGTTGCTTTGTAGTAACAAACAAATAACCACTATCCTTGCTTTCATCAGACTTGTTTCATCTCATTCTTTTCGTCTAAATTCTCTCACTCGTTTCCTTTCATGTTTCCTCTTTTAGACAATGCCTCCTCGACGCGAAAACCAGATAGAGACTGCCGAGCTGGCAGAAATCATTGCGCAGCAAATGGCTGCTCAATTCCCAAACCTCTTTGCTCAATGGAACCAAGCCAACAACAACAACAATGTACTATGCAAATACAAGGATTTTAACCAGGCTAAACCGCTCAAGTTTAGTGGTTCTGAAGGAGCGACTGGGCTTCTTCAATGGTTCGAGAGCATTGAGAATACTTTCCGCCACGTGCAGTGTCCTAACAATCGCAAGGTCGAGTTTTCTTCGAGTGTGTTTCAGAAGAGGGCTCTCACATGGTGGAACGGGATTATGAGGGATCGTGGTGCAGAAGTTGCTCTGGCACAGACATGGGCAGAACTAAGAGCTCTTATGATGAGGGAATTCTGTCCTCGTCATGAGCAGCGAGCTTTGGAGAAGGAATTTGATGAGTTGAAGCAAGATAGTGGTGAGCACAGGGCGTATACTGATAGGTTTGAGGAGCTGAGTCTGCTTTGCCCGACAATGGTTACCCCACTTGACATAGCTATCGAAAGGTACATCGACGGCCTACCTGACTCGGTACAAGACATCCTTACTGGAAGTAACCCTGCCACACTCCGTCAGGCGATCGAGTTATCTGCGACATTGACTGAGTCACAGATTCGGAAGAACAAGTTACACAGGAAGGGTGACAAGGGCAAGAAACAGTCAGCTGACAAGGAGGATAGCAAGAAAGGCCAAAACAAGAAGGGTAAGGAAGGTGAGACGTCAAAGAAATCAAAGAAGCGAAAGGGTGCCCAAAATTTTGCTGTTACAGCACAGACTGCTCAGAACCCGCGGAACCAACCAGCTCAGCCACCTGCAAAGAAAGCATATGCCGGTACCGCACCTTATTGTGCACGTTGCAACGGTCATCACGCAGTACAACAAGCTTGCTGGCAATGCACGACGTGTGGTAAACTTGGGCATTTGGCCAAGGTTTGTCGTTTGGGACAAAATCAGGCTGCTCAGGTTCAAGCTCCGGTCCAAGGGAATGCTGTGAGATTCCCACTGGGTTCATGTTTCAACTGCGGAGAGATTGGTCATTTCCGTCACAACTGCCCGAGACTGATGAATACAAATGCTAACGCAAACCCGAATGCGAACGTCAACGTCAATGTAAATCCAGCACGCGGTCGAGTGTTTAACATCAATGAGGCACTCAATGTTGAAGGAGTGAACAATTAGTATTTTGTTTTTCCTCTGGTTGGTATCTTGTAACGTTTAAAGACAATGCGGTTGTTATATAAATAAAAATTTGTGGTTTTATTTTCTAACTAATGCAATTGTATGAATGTTTGATCCAACCTTATGATGTCAACACAAAGACAAAACTACTCGTGTGGTTCTGTCATTTTTATGATCACTTGTGATCTCCCTAAGAACCTCAAACACTTGTTTCTTTTAAATCTAAAGTATCTTATCGTCTTGCACCGTTCGAGATGCAAGAATTATCAAAACAGCTTCAAGAGTTGTCTGATAAAGGATTCATCCGTCCGAACTTTTCACCTTGGAGAAATTCCTGTTCTCCTTGTGAAAAGAAAAATGGATCTTTTCGAATGTATATCGATTAACGTAAGCCTAGTAAGCTTACCATCAAGAATCGATATCCCCCCTACCTTAAATCAACGATTTCTCCGATCAACTGCATAGCGTTCATGCTTTTCCAAGATCGATTTGCGTTTTGGGTATCATCAACTTTGTATTCTCGAAGAAGATATTCCCAAAACGGTTTTCTGCATGAAGTATGGCCATTACGAGTTTACAGTCATGCCTTTTAGGTTGACAAATGCTCCAGCCATCTTCAAGGACTTAATAAATAGAGTCTGCAAGCCTTATTTGGATCAGATCGTCATTGTTATTATTGATGACATCTTGATCTATTTATGTCCTGAGCCGATCACGATCAACACCTTCGTTGACATCGGAGCCCTGATTGAATTCCTTGTACACTTTAAAATGTACAAAACAACTCAATTAAGTCAAACCGAATTCCTTTTAAGATCTTCCTATCTTCATAGTTAGATTCTTGAAAATATTTAAAGTGCCAAAGGAAATCCACGGATTTGGGTTTCTGGTATGCTTTAAATACCCGTGTCCAAAGATAACAAATTAAAGGTCAAATTGAACGATTATGCGATTGAACGAGTATGCAATTATGTGACTATGTGTTTATTCATCTTATGTTTTCTTTTATGCATTTTTGTGTTTTTAATACTCTGGATATTCGTTATCCAAATCCTCACAGAATCTTTCATATCTTCATATGAGGGATTCGTAGCAGGATATTCAAAAGGTACTACCTTCAATCCTTAATGGGCTTCTATGTAATAGTTAAGACCCTTGGATTATATAGTACCACTCCATGTTTTATAAGAGACCCTTTAGTGGTCTAGTCAAAAAGATTGATTCACAATTTGGTTAAAAGACGACATCTAGTGATGTAGTTGGACAGACTCCTTGATAGTCTATTTAGATCATTTATTGATTTAGTCAAAAGGACTCTATGGCGGTCTAGTCACACTCATCACAGGATTGTTCATTTGGTTTTCCCCTACACATTATAAAATAGACTGTGTGAACTGTGCAAGGAATTGTCTGATTATGGACGCGTACATAATTATGAAATTTAGTGCACAGAAACCTGGTAAGGTTTATTATGTGTAAGAACCGATAGTGACAACAATAACAAAATGAGAACGATGTAATGGAGGCATGGTGGACGCACCAATGACGCTTCATATACTTGTATATAAGTGTCCCTCTTACATTGCAAACATAATGTTATTAAGGTTACTAGAAGTTCAGAACCCTAACCAATGTTGTTTGATCTTTTCAACTTCATGCTTTCAAGCTCTCACAAGTTTCCTCTAAATAAATTTCGGGACGAAATTTCCTAAAGTAGGGGAGACTGTAACACCTGTGCCTCCACGGCCATCAAACAAATACCAAACCAATGAAATATTGTATTTCATACTTGGGATTTGTAAAAATATGTGTATCATTTGCACATATCAATTTCTGTTCAATTTCAAACTCTAAATCGCTTTCTGGAAGGTTATACGCGCACTGATGCGTAAATATAACCAGTTTAATGCAACAAACACTCCGGAATAGTGAAATAGGCTTAACATACCTTAAATAACCTTTACATAACTTAGAAATAAGTTTTGAAGGCTTTGGTATGGCAAAATCAAGTTAATTCGCTTACAGGGACTAAACTTGACAAACTGCGAAAGTATGTCAATTTGAACTGTAACGAACATTCCGGAACATAACCATAAGTTAAACACACCTTAAATATCCTTTACATAGCTTAGAAATAGGCTTTGAGGGGTTCGGTGTGCTAAAATAAACTTTTGTGTCATTCAGGGACTAAAAGTGTCAAAAAGTGCACAAGTTTGTATTTTCGCGCATAACTTACGTTCTGAATACATCCGGACATCCAAAAATTTATGTGAGCATGAATATATTATATTTTAGTGTTCGCCTTAAGAAAAATCCATTCGTCGCGTCATTTGGATCGTTTTTCGCGCTTGTGCGCATTCCGTCGTAATTAAGCGAACATCGCGTTCGTACGACCAAACGAACCATCACCCGGCATATTTTTGAGCATGTTTCATGTCCACAATGTTTAGGCATCATTTTAGGGCCTTAAAGTTGGCTTTACGGGCCTTGGAAGTGCCGGAAATGGCCTTAAACACGTGCAGGGACTGAAACTGTCATTTTTCAAGCATATTTGCGGATCAGAAGGGTCAGGCGGCCCGCTTTGTGTTTGCCTGATCCTGAAGCGGGCCGCTTCCCACTATCAGAACAGATTCAATGCATTTAACATCAGTTGCAGCTGTTTGATTCACACCCACACATTCCCAATAGCCTAGTCAGCTGATAAGGATCACATTTTAGTCACCACAACTTGCCAACAATTGTACGGTTGCGATTAAAGCACGGATTCCATGAAACGATCTCAACGGTGGACCGAAAACTATAAATACCCCACCCCCTTTTGCTTAAAAACCCACAAGAATTCTGATTTTAGAGCTCTAAGTTGAAACCATTGTTTCATACCTGAGTTCTTAGATCGGGATTAGCATTCGGGGACCCTGGGTTAGTATTCTTTCGTTCTTTTCCTTATTTTACTGCTTTTCGAGTCCGAAAGTCAAACTTTGTTTGACTTTCAGCGTTGACCAGTAATGGTCAATGCGAAGTTCGTTTGAACTTCGCAACGTGAGTGTAATTACGTTGGTCATAGTCCCTTGGGACTATGCCCACTGATTACCACGTTGTCTAGGGTCGTAGGGTAGGCGATCTAATAAATCGCCTATACCTTCGAACCCGACCCAGTTTGGTCGATCATTAGGATCCGACCAAATACATTAGGTGACCATAGTAGGTAGGGAATAACCTTCCGAGGTTATACCCTATGGTCACATCGTTTAAGTAGTTGTATGATAGGTAGTTTATATGCCTTAGGTAAATTACCAGAATACCCTTTTCATGTATAATTGGTAATTAAGCATATGTAACCTAAACTTTTGTCACATAACTGATTATGTAACATGTTTAGGCATATAACACTTGTCATAGGACTAGTTAGGCGGTCTGAACGCGTTTCACGCGCACGACGCGTTAAAGTAACGTATGTTACCTTAATGGGTCGCGATGGGTCGAAAGCACTTAGGTTAAGTTTCAATTAGTATGTAGGCTTTGTTAAACCATATCATATGAGTTCCTACACTCATTTGGTTTACAAACCCTCCTGCTACCCAGTCTTCCGATTTAGGTCCGAGTTATTTATGTAGTTACCTATATTAGGTACCGTTTGATTTCCGGGACTCCTCTAGCTTGCTTGTTAGTTGTTCAAGACTCCTAAGCACTCTCAGGCGAGTACATTATTCCCCTCTTTTACTGTTTTCAACTGTTTTGGGGTGACTCATATGTGCTAAATGTTTTATCAATGGTTTCAAGAACAATTACAATGTGGTTTCAAGAACAATAACAATTATTTCAAGAACGCTAACAATGATTTCAAGAACGAATACAATGATTTCAAAAACTAATAACAATTTCAAAAAGTGAACAAACTTGTTGGTTGTAGTTTACATGACCGATGACATTCATTAGCAATGATCAAGCCGACCAGTATTAGGTTATGGTACCATAGGATCTGACAAATCCCGTTATTTACTGCACCCATTGTTATGTGTGGGGGTTGTGGGTAGCGACTGAATCTGTAATTATTAACTTATCCTTTGGTAAGGGTTTGTTAAGAACGAGAGCGAGAGCGAGATGGAGCGAGGAACGCGTCAAGAAGGTTTGAATGTTATTAGAGAATCGACCATAAAGTAGTTTCACAATTAAAATATTAACTTACCCTTTGGTAAGGGTTTGTTAAAACAAGAACGATTTGAACGATTAAAACAAGATGGTTTAACGATTGGGTAAACATTTGTACATGATTGACATTTGATCATGTATTTTCCACAAAACATAACTTTGATTTAAACCAAGTTTTACTTCAATACTTTGTTTTTGTGCATATGGTTTAGTTGAGACATTTCACTTGCCATACATGGATATTTGACATAGACATTTGACATGGATATTTAAACATAGACATTTTACATTGTTTGGTTTGGTTTGGTTAAGTGATTAAGTAACGATGCGTGTGTAATATGATACAAACATGGTGGATACGCCGCTGGTACTTCCTATATATAAGTGTTTGTATGGTATTACATATTGTAGCGTTATTTGAATCATTTCAGTTTGAGACATAGAACATTTTATACAAGTAACATACTTTTCACAAGACATTTACTTACAAACAACTCATCTTATAAAGACTCATTTTACATGGTTATTCATTTAATCATGCATTATTCTCTTATTTATACATATCATCTAAACTTATTATTTTTCAAATGATTTACAAAGACAAAGCAAATTACAAGGTTCATGACTAAACATTTTCTTAAACTGAAGTCATGAATCTTATTTTCACAAAACCTATGTACTCGCCAGCATTTCTTTGCTGACCTCGTTTTCACATATGTTTCAGGTATTGTTGGATGATATCGATTGATAAGATGCATGCTCACATAGGACTGGACAAGGCCTTAGTGACTCAATAACAATGATAGACTATGTTTAAATAGTGTATTTAGATTTCAAGACGATGTAATTACTCAATGTTTAATAAAACGAAACACTTTTGATATCCATGGTTATGAAACATTAATTCTGTTGCAACACGCCCCGATGTTTCCGCCGCGATTTATTGTTTTACGCGGTCGGGGTGTGACAATAAACATATACAAAACCCAACAACATTAGGGTTATACTTTGTCGTTCGTCGTTAAATCGATGGATGTTTAAGTATCGTACTTTGTCGTTCGTCGTTAATTCGATGGATGTTTAAGTATCGCACTTTGTCGTTCGTTGTGAGAATTTGATCTCGTGAGTTATCGTAAATGCTGTATTAAGTTACTAACCTAGTTGTATGCATGTTATTTAAATTAGGTTAAAAGACTAATCAGTAGTCTAAACTCTGCCCGTATAAATCTGAAATATTATCACAAGGTAGCATCACTTTGAAATTATTAAGGTACGGATCCTTACCCCACTCCTTATTGCTTCATATTCAAATTGTTATAAACCCATTAAATTCATATATCTTTTAAAAACTCCTCACGTCTTTGATTATCGATTCATTTGACAGTCCGTTAGATGTCTATTCTAATCATAACTTTGGATTTAGCTTTCATGTCATGCGATAGTATTATGTTAGTTGTACTCATTATCGCATGTTCCAATATATGTTACGTTTTGTTATGAAAAATATTTTGATAAGTTATAAGACCTTTTGTACTCTGATACCCTGAGTATCGCTTCTCGTGGAGTGTCCCACGAGCATGTTGTTGCGGCATCGACATCATGTGCTCCATCCGTGACGGAGAGATCAGTTCACGGCGTCTCTTAAGTACAAGTGTGGTACATATAAGCTATTAGGAGGCGTATGGATCGATCCTAGGATTTAAGTTAAGGAGGTGGATAGCGGGTATGCCAACTCGCCATCTCGTGTGATAATTATGCAGGAGTAGCTACCTGTGTATTGTCACGTTTTAAGTTTGGCTCATGGGTACATCCGTATGATATAATTATGAAATTTCGTTAAGTGCATCATATCATTTTCGCATAAATTTCCATCCGGAAAATATTTCATATAAAACGTTACTTGTTATTTGAGCCTATTATTCCGTACTGAGCATTCGGCTCATTCCGTAAATTCTTGTATGTACAGGTTCACAAGTTATTTCGGGCGGGGGAAAGAGAGAAGAATAAAGCCTAGGAATAAATCTGAAGATATTAGTTAATCAAGTCAAATGTTTCCGTTTGTATATTAACCTTAAGTTTATTTGTCGTGTGGGTGTATCCGTATCAAATAAATAAATGGAATTATGACTTTTGTTTATGATACCACTGTTATTGTGACACGTCAGCCCTTCCGGGTTGGGGTGTTACAGCTATGGTATCAGAGCAAAGGCTCTTTCCTGTAGAAAACTTGAAGATAGTAATTAAAAACCTATGAGGAATGGGTAGATATTTATGATAGGATTCAACTTGGTCTCTTATGTTTTCTTTTCTAACTCCTACGTCTATTCTTATAGATGCCTCCTCGTCGTCCGCTACGTAAGAGTACTCGTACTAACCATGTACGTAACAACACTTCTTCGAATGAGACTCCAGTTGATCCAAACGTAATTAATGCTATCAACCAGGCTGTTGCCGGGTTGCTTCCAAACCTTGTTGCTCAAACAGCTGAGGCCGTTATTCAACAAACTCGTCATCCAGAACGTAATAACACGAATCCAATCTCTGGCGAAGAAATTCGTGAGAATACCACGAACCATACTACCTATAGTATAGAGACATATGGATCGCTAAATTCCAAAAACAAAAGCCGAAATCCTTTAGTCACGCTACTAATCCAGTCGAAGCAAGAAACTGGATAGCTCATGTTGAAAAGATCTTCGGAGTTCTTGGAGTTCCGGAGCAATACAAAGTTAGATTGGCTACCTACAAACTTGAAGATGACGCACAAACTTGGTGGGAAGGATATAAGCAAGTCAAAGGAGGGGATGATTTCGACGCTAATCTTTCATGGGTCGATTTTCGTACCATCTTTTACGACAAGTATTTTTCTATCGCTGATAAAGAAGCTTATATCAGGGAGTATGCAGTGATTCGACAGGGGAGTGAGGAACCAGCCTCTGAGTTTATTACTCGATTTTCAAGGTTGGCTAGTATTGTAGGAGAAGTTGCAGGATCAGCAGAAGTCCAGGCAGAAAAATGCAAGTGGGCAGTCAATGATCGAATTAGGAAGTCGATCATGTATATGAAATTTAAGGATATCACCGAAGTTGCTGATGCAATCAAAACTTTTGAGTTCGAAAGGAAAGAATTTTTATCTCGAACTGGGGATAATAAGAAGAGAAATAGGGAAGGACAATTTAAGCAGGAAATCGGCCAATCATCCACTACGCCACAGCATCAAGACCGCAAAGTGCAAGGAAATCAAAACTCCGGAAATCAGGCACGTCCATGGCAACCTAGACTGCAAAACCCAAGGCCTGCTCAAAACCAGATTCAGTTGTATGCAGAACCTATTAGAGCTCAACCACTGAATCAACATGTCAACCCGAATCAGATTACATATCCTCTATGTAATACTTGTGGTAAGCGACATCAGGGCGTATGTCACCGAAGTACAGGAGCTTGCTTTAGATGTGGCCAAACTGGACACATGATCAAGGAGTGTACAAAGAAAGACACTAAGAAGAATAACCGACCAAATGTTGCACCACCCAATGTTGGAGGAAGAGTTTTTGCACTTTCTGCTACTGATGCTGCTAATGCCCCAGGTACTGTGTCGGGAACCCTTCAGCTTGGTAAACATAGTATCTATGTGTTATTCGATACAGGAGCGACCCATTCTTTAGTATCCCACTCGTTTACTAAGTACCTTCCGATAAGACCAACCCTCTTAAATCATACTTTAACCATTTCCACTCCCATGGAAAATTCATCCGTAATCACTTACGTATATAAAGATTGTCCGATTCGTATTGAATCTATTGTGTGTAAGGCAGACCTATTTCCAATACATATGTGTGACTTTGATGTTATTCTAGGGATAGATTGGTTGTCTCGACATCGCGTAACTATAGATTGTCATTCCCGCCGTGTTATTTTCGGTGATCGTCATCATCCTGATATTATATATCAGGGAACTCAAGCTCATAAATCTCTTAAAATTATCTCTGCATTTAAAGCTCGAAAATTCATATCAAACGGCTGTGCTGGATTCCTAGCATCGGTTAAGGATACTTCTGCTAGTGTTAATAGTATCGATAGCCATCCCGTTGTCCGTGAATATCCTGATATATTTCCGGATGAACTACCGGGATTACCACCCGACCGTCAGGTAGAATTCACCATCGACTTGATCCCTGGTGCCGAACCTATTTCTAAAGCTCCATACCGTATGGCTCCAATGGAACTGAAGGAGTTGAAGGAACAATTGCAAGAATTGTTAGATTTAGGATTCATAAGACCCAGTGTTTCACCTTGGGGTGCTCCGGTCTTATTTGTGAAAAAGAAAGACGGTAGTATGCGTTTATGTATTGACTACCGAGAGCTGAACAAGATTACTATTCGTAATCAGTATCCTCTGCCTCGCATTGATGATCTCTTTGATCAACTTCAGGGGGCTCAGTTCTTCTCAAAAATCGACCTGAGGTCTGGGTATCATCAGTTAAAGATCAAAAATGATGATGTTCCCAAGACCGCCTTTCGTACTCGTTATGGTCATTACGAATTCTTGGTTATGCCCTTTGGGCTAACTAATGCACCCGCAGTCTTCATGGATTTGATGAATCGCGTATTTCACAAATTCCTAGATAAATTCGTTATTGTTTTTATCGATGACATTCTGGTATATTCTAAAAGTCGTGAAGAGCATGAAGCACATCTACATGCAGTACTTGGAACCTTGCGGCATGAGAAGTTGTACGCTAAGTTTTCCAAATGTGTCTTTTGGCTTAGCCAAGTGGCATTTCTAGGTCATGTCATATCAGCAGAGGGAATTATGGTAGACCCAACAAAGGTTGAAGCTATTACAAAATGGCCAAGACCCACTTCTGTTACCGAAATACGAAGTTTCTTGGGTCTTGCTGGCTATTACCGAAGATTTGTTGAAAGATTCTCGGTAATTGCTTTACCACTCACAAAACTCCTAAGGAAAGGGGTGAAGTACTCATGGAATGAGGAACAAGAGAAAAGCTTTGAAGAATTGAAGAAACGACTCGTATCCTCTCCGATACTCGCTCTCCCTTCTGGATCAGGAGGTTACCAAGTCTATAGTGATGCCTCAAAGAAAGGATTAGGTTGTGTGCTAATGCAACATGGGAAGGTTATCGCTTATGCCTCCCGTCAGTTAAAACCTTATGAAGTTAACTACCCTACACATGATTTAGAACTAGCCGCAGTCGTCTTTGCACTTATGATTTGGCGACACTATCTGTATGGTGAAAGTTGTGACATTTTTACCGACCATAAGAGCCTCAAGTACATATTTACCCAGAAAGAGCTAAATATGAGGCAAAGAAGGTGGTTAGAACTTTTAAAAGAATACGACGCAAATATTCAATACCATCCAAGTAAAGCCAATGTTGTAGCTGACGCGTTGAGCCGAAAGAATTCCGGGACTATATCTTGCTTACAAATTCAGCCTCGTATTAGGAGGGATCTCGAAAGAATGAACATTTGGCTTCAGGTTAGTAAATCTGATGGATATCTAGCTAGAATGCAGATTGAACCCGACCTCATATCACGGATCAAAGATGCACAGAAGCAAGATGGAGAACTTTGGGCAATTGTGCAAAATCTTGAGGTGGGTAAGCAATCTGAATTTCGTCTAGACCATCATGGGGTGATTTGGTGCGGTAAAAGACTTTGTGTACCCGATGACTCCACCCTTCGTGAATCATTGTTAGTCGAAGCTCACAGCTCACCATTTTCAATTCACCCAGGATCTACCAAGATGTATCGAGACTTAAGACAGAACTTCTGGTGGAATGGCATGAAGGAAGACGTTGCTCGATACGTAAGTAAATGCCTCACTTGCCAACAAGTGAAAATTGAACACAAACGAGCAAGTGGTCTGTTGCAACCATTGGATATTCCCATATGGAAGTGGGATGAGATCACAATGGATTTTGTTACCGGTTTGCCTAAGACTTTCAAGAAGAATGATGTTGTATGGGTTGTTGTCGATAGATTGTCAAAGTCAGCACATTTTCTACCGATTCAGCAAGGATTTTCGGTTAATAAGTTATCCGAAATATTTCTTCAAGAAATTATTCGACTCCATGGCACACCATCTTCCATTGTTTCCGATAGAGACCCACGTTTCACCTCACGATTTTGGAAAGGTTTTCAGGCAGCTTGGGGTACACGACTGAAGTTTAGTACGGCTTTCCATCCACAAACAGATGGGCAGTCAGAACGCACGATTCAGACCTTGGAAGACATGCTCCGAGCATGTGCACTTGAATGGTCTGGAAACTGGGATGAATATCTATGCCTTGTTGAGTTCGCTTACAACAATAGTTGGCAAGCAAGTATTGGCATGGCACCTTTTGAGCTTTTGTACGGTCGGAAATGTCGAGCACCGATATGCTGGGATGAAGTTGGAGAAAAGATTATTGAAGGGCCAGAACTAGTTCAGATTACAAATGAAAAAGTTACTATGGCACGAGAAAAACTGAAAGAAGCTCAGAGCAGACAAAAGAGCTATGCAGATCAAGATAGACGACCACTCGAATTTAAAATTGGTGACCACGTATTCTTAAAGGTATCACCTTGGCGTGGAGTTCGTAGATTTGGAATTAAAGGGAAGCTTAGTCCCCGTTTCATCGGTCCGTTTGAAATCCTTGAAAGAATTGGAGAAGTGTCATATCGACTGGCTTTACCGCCTCAACTCTCTCACGTTCATAACGTTTTTCATGTCTCCTCGTTAAGAGGATATAATTATCATCCACTCCATGTCATTAGTTATCCGTTACTTACAATTAACGAAGATTTGTCCTATGAAGAGGAACCAGAAGTTATCTTAGATCGACAAGAAAGGGTTTTGCGTAAGAAAGTAATTCCGTTTGTTAAAATCCTCCAGAAAAATCACTCTGAACACGAAGCAACATGGGAATCTGAAGAATCAATTCGCTCTCTATATCCTAATCTATTCTAGAAATAGAATTTTAGTCGAAGTAACGGTAAATTTTGCTCTGTGATATATGTTCAATTGTTCTGTTTACGGTCAATCATGCTTTACCTTATGTGAATATATATCTTAGCTATGATTAAGCATATCTATGTAGAGATATCAGTACCAATAGTCACTCTATTATCTGTAAGTCTCCATTGACTTTTCGTACGGTAAGATATTTTATTAAGATACGTTATAGGAGGACCATTAGGGCACATATGTAAGGTAATTGACAATTATAGTCATTATGAATTTCAGATACACATGTGTGTTTAGGAGATTCTTGTTATATAAGTTAGTAACTCTGCTATGAAAGTTCCGTTTCCGTTACTTATGCAATATGTTATATTCTTATTTTGAAAAATTTCGAGGACGAAATTTCTTTTAAGGGGGTAATAGTTGTAATAACCATAAATTTAAAACCATTATTAATTATTATTATTTTAGTTAATAGAAAACCCTAATTAAGATACCCAAGTGATTCTGCGCAAACCCTAAAATTTTCAGAATTTTCAGAATCAGGATCAGGGCCCCTAAAACTCAGGGGGGGGCATTCCCTACTCGACGATTATCTTTATATCTCGTTGTCTAGATTGAATTTTAAGAAAATGTCGATTCAGCAGGCCTAGTCCCAAGCGTGGCAAACCTATGCCCCTTAGGTGTCCCTTGCGCATCGTAGGGGTTATAGTGCTACGATGCGCAAGGCTTGACAAAATTCAGGTATAAATAGAGGACATTGGCACTTGATTCTGGACGCAAAAACGACGAAGAAACTCAAAATACACGTCGAGTTATCGTCTGTTCACTACAATTAACACACACGAAAACACTAATTAGTATAGCGGGGTGCTGCAATCAGGGTAATAACTCGATCGCTATTACGATTCATTTTCCTACTGATCAATATATCCAATGGATGTTTAAGTGCCGCCCACATTAGGGTTATACTTTGTCTTTCGTCGTTAAATCGATGGATGTTTAAGTATCGTACTTTGTCGTTCGTCGTTAATTCGATGGATGTTTAAGTATCGCACTTTGTCGTTCGTTGTGAGAATTTGATCTCGTGAGTTATCGTAAATGCTGTATTAAGTTACTAACCTAGTTGTATGCATGTTATTTAAATTAGGTTAAAAGACTAATCAGTAGTCTAAACTCTGCCCGTATAAATCTGAAATATTATCACAAGGTAGCATCACTTTGAAATTATTAAGGTACGGATCCTTACCCCACTCCTTATTGCTTCATATTCAAATTGTTATAAACCCATTAAATTCATATATCTTTTAAAAACTCCTCACGTCTTTGATTATCGATTCATTTGATAGTCCGTTAGATTTCTATTCTAATCATAACTTTGGATTTAGCTTTCATGTCATGCGATAGTATTATGTTAGTTGTACTCATTATCGCATGTTCCAATATATGTTACGTTTTGTTATGAAAAATATTTTGATAAGTTATAAGACCTTTTGTACTCTGATACCCTGAGTATCGCTTCTCGTGGAGTGTCCCACGAGCATGTTGTTGCGGCATCGACATCATGTGCTCCATCCGTGACGGAGAGATCAGTTCACGGCGTCTCTTAAGTACAAGTGTGGTACATATAAGCTATTAGGAGGCGTATGGATCGATCCTAGGATTTATGTTAAGGAGGTGGATAGCGGGTATGCCAACTCGCCATCTCGTGTGATAATTATGCAGGAGTAGCTACCTGTGTATTGTCACGTTTTAAGTTTGGCTCATGGGTACATCCGTATGATATAATTATGAAATTTCGTTACGTGCATCATATCATTTTCGCATAAATTTCCATCCGGAAAATATTTCATATAAAACGTTACTTGTTATTTGAGCCTATTATTCCGTACTGAGCATTCGGCTCATTCCGTAAATTCTTGTATGTACAGGTTCACAGGTTATTTCGGGCGGGGGAAAGAGAGAAGAATAAAGCCTAGGAATAAATCTGAAGATATTAGTTAATCAAGTCAAATGTTTCCGTTTGTATATTAACCTTAAGTTTATTTGTCGTGTGGTTGTATCCGTATCAAATAAATAAATGGAATTATGACTTTTGTTTATGATACCACTGTTATTGTGACACGTCAGCCCTTCCGGGTTGGGGTGTTACACAAAACCTATGTACTCGCCGGCATTTTATGCTGACGTATTTTCACATGTGTTTCAGGTACCATAGTTGATGATGTTTGATGATGATACTTGTGTACGCTCACATAGGAATGGACGAGGCCTTAGTGACTAAATAACAATGAAAGTTTATTTGTTCCTGTTTTGTTTCTAATTCCAATGTAATGTAATACATTTAATTCAATAAAACGAAACTGTTTAATCCATGGTTGTGAAACAATGATTCTGTTACAACACTCCCGGACGTTTCCGCCACGTTTTGTTGTTTTACGTGGTCGAGGTGTGACAGAAAAGTTGGTATCAGAGCCAATGGTTATAGGGAATTAGGTTATTACTAATGCTTTGACCTAGACTATAACCTTCCTAGGACCCTAACGCGAGTTTACTTGCGTTTAGTCATAAAACAATACCGTTGCCTATCTTTAGGCAGCAACCACAATAAGAACACAAAATTCAAATCTGCTTTGAAAACTAATCATCTATTCTAGGATGATTTATTATAAGGTTTTGAACCTTCAAAGTTTTCAAATTCTCGTCAAAGTTTAGGGCCACATAATGTGAACACGTGCAAACTGGAAGGGTGGGTGCCTGTACCCTGAGTTTTCTGTCTAAGGCTAGAGTGTTCGTACAAATCTGCAATATCGGACCAGTCACTCTTACCTGGGAACTCTTGGGGTGAGTGTCCACTTATAGGTGAGCATGTCTTCGCGATACATTATGAGGACCTATTTACTTTGATTCAGCCTTTGTGTGTCGTTTGTTTGCTTCGTGGTTCAAACAAATGACCATCACCCATGATTTTTGGTCGGTAATTGTAACATCCTATTCTTACCCAGTGCCATTTCATTTATTTTCTCTCTTGTTTCCCCTTTTTAGAATGCCTCCACGACACGAAAATCAGGTACCTATTGAAGAGCTGGCAGCTGTCATTACGTAGCAAATGACTGCTGCAATCCCGAACATCGTTGCCCAATGTAACCAAGCTCTCAACAACAATAATACCCCCTGCAACTTCAAGACGTTCAACTCGGCTAAGCCATCAAAGTTTTCTGGGTCTCAAGGAGCGACTGCACTTCTGCAATGGTTCGAGAGTCTAGAGAGCACCTTCAGGAATGTTTAATGCCCAAATGAGCGAAAGGTAGAATTCACATCTAGTGTTTTCGAGAAACGAGCATTAACATAGTGGAATGGTGTGATGAGAGATAGGGGTGCCGATGTGGCACTGGCTCAAACATGGGAAGAGCTTCGAGCTCTGATGATGAAGGAATTCTATCCTCGTCACGAGATCAGGGCCTTGGAAAGGGAATTCGACGATCTTAAGCAAGATAGCGGTGAGCATCGAGCCTACACGGATCGTTATGAGGAGTTAAGTCTGTTATGCCCGAATATGGTTACGCCTTTGGATAAGGCAATCGAAAAGTACATTGATGGCCTCCCTGACCCAGTATAAGACATTGTGACTGGTAGTAACCCCACTACAGTTAGGCAGGCCATTGAACTATCTGCTACCTTGACTGAATCTCAAATCAGGAAAGGTAAACTTTTCCGAAAAGGTGATAAGAAACCAGTCGAGGAATCGAAACCCAAAGACGAACAGACTGGATCCTCCAAGAAGTCAAAGAAGCGAAAAGCTTCCCAGAACTTCGTCGTGGTTGCTCACAATGATCAAGCTGCCCCCAACCAACCAGCTCAACTCCCCGCTAGGAAGCCATACAACGGAACTGCACCCTTGTGCAACCAATGTAACCTTCATCATCATGCTAGTGTGAAGTGCCGCAAATGCCAAATTTGTGGACTTATAGGTCATACAGCAAGAGTTTGCCGAGCTGCAGTTGCACAAAATCAAGCTGACAACAATCCTGCTCAAGCTCGTTTTCCACCAGGTTCTTGCTACAACTGTGGCGAGATGGGTCATTTCCGAAGAAATTGCCCAAAGCTTGCTAATGCAAATCCAGCACAGGGATGAGCATCTGACTGACTAGAAGACAACACCGTTTAGAAATAATCACGTCTTATGTATTATTTTCTTTTGTTGTCAAGGTCCATGAAACAGTTGTTATCGTTGTTTATAAATAAATCTTTTATTTACATTGCAATGTATTTATGTGGTTGCATGTATAAACAACATATGCCCTACAATACCGACAATCAGGGAATCGTATTCCTTGAAGAACAGACTACCCCCAAAATTCTTCCATTTTATGATCTCTTTCGTTTTCCACGAAAATCCTAAGTAACCGTTTCTTCCAAAGAATCGAAGCACAAGGCGCAAATTACAACTCTGGACGAATACCCAAAGTACCACTATAAATCCTTAATAGGGTACCTAAGGGTATTTCCGTAAATCCTAAAATTGTTGTGTACCTTAATTCGAATATTACGTTTCTTTGAAAACAAAATCGAATTTTCAGAAGATCATCCTATCTTCATAGATAGATTCTTGAAAATGATTAAAGTGCCAAATGAAATCCACGGATTGGATTCCTGGTGTGCTTTAAATATCCGTGTCCAAAGATAACAAATTAAAGGTCAAATTAAACAAATATGTGATTATGTGCTTATGTGTTCCCTTTTATGTTTTTGTGTGATCCAAGTTTTTGTTATCCAAATCCTCGTAGAATCTTTCATATCTTCGTATAAGGGATTCATAGTAGGATACCCAAAGGTACTACCTTAAATCCTTAATGGGCTTCTACGTAATAGTAAAGACCCTTAGATTATATGTACTATTCCATAATTAGACCCCTTGAGTGGTCTAGTTAAACAGATTGATCCAAAAAATCTGGTTAGGAATATCATGTGATGATATAGCTGAAAAGACTCCTTGGTGGTCTAATTAAAGAGATAATTTGTCGATCTAATTAAAAGGACCCTATGATAGTCTAGTCACACTCATCACAGGTTTGATATTCTATCCCCTTCACATTACAAAACAAACTGTGCGGACTGTGCAAGGAATTACGTAATTATGGATGCATACATAATTATGGAATTCAGTGCACAGAAACCACAACAAGTTTTGTCATGTGTCTAGAGTTGACTCAATTAATTTCCATTTCTGAAGAATATCCATTAAGAGAAAATAACTCATTCCGTTCATTTTCGTTTATGAAGAATATCCATCGAGGGAAATGAATATCCTTGATTCTTCCTTCATTTCCATTTCTGAAGAATACCCATTGAGGAAAATGACTCATTCCGTTCATTTTCGTTTCTAAAGAATATCCATCGAGGGAAATGAATATCCTTGATTCTTCCTTCATTTCCATTTCTGAAGAATACCCATTGAGGAAAATGACTCATTCCGTTCATTTTCGTTTCTGAAGAATATCCATCAAGGGAAATGAATATCCTTGATTCTTCCTTCATTTCCATTTCTGAAGAATACCCATTGAGGAAAATGACTCATTCCGTTCATTTTCGTTTCTGAAGAATATCCATCGAGGGAAATGAATATCCTTGATTCTTCCTTCATTTCCATTTCTGAAGAATACCCATTGAGGAAAATGACTCATTCCATTCATTTTCGTTTATGAAGAATATCCATCGAGGGAAATGAATATCCTTGATTCTTCCTTCATTTCCATTTCTGAAGAATACCCATTGAGGAAAATGACTCATTCCGTTCATTTTCGTTTCTGAAGAATATCCATCGAGGGAAATGAATATCCTTGATTCTTCCTTCATTTCCATTTCTGAAGAATACCCATTGAGGAAAATGACTCATTCCGTTCATTTTCATTTCTGAAGAATATCCATCGTGGGAAATGAATATCCTTGATTCTTCCTCCATTTCCATTTCTGAAGAATACCCATTGAGGAAAATGACTCATTCCATTCATTTTCGTTTCTGAAAAATGTACGTTGAGAGAAATAACAGGATTATGCCTTGCATATCTTTGATGGGTTTTTCTACGCAAATAGATAAAAACCCTAGATTCCATGCAAGACAATTATTTAACACAGCATCACAGACAGACTCCTACGAATAAATTTCAGGATGAAATTTCCTAAAGAAGGGGAGACTGTGACACCTGTGCCTCTGCGACCATTAAACAAATACCAAACTTATGAAATATTGTGTTTCATACTTGGGAATTGTAAAAATATGTGTATCGTTTGCACATATCAATTCATGTTCGATTTCAAGCTTTAAATCGCTTTCTGGAAGGTTATACGCGCACTAATGCGTAAATATAACCAGTTTAATGCAACGAACACTCTGGAATAGTGAAATAGGCTTAACATACCTTAAATAACCTTTACATAACTTAGAAATAAGTTTTGGAAGGTTTGGTGTGCTGAAATCAAGTTTATTCGCTTACAGGGACTAAATTCGACAAACTGCCAAAGTATGCCGATTCGTACTGTAACAAACATTCCGGAACTTGATCATAAGTTAAATATGCCCTAAATATCCTTTACATAGCTTAGAAATAGGCTTTGAGGTGTTTGGTGCGCAAAAATAAACTTTATGCTCATTCAGGGACTAAAAGCGTCAAAAAGTGCATAAGTTTGCATTTTCGCGCATATCTTACGTTCGGAATACATCCGGACATCCAAAAATTTATGTAATCATTAAAATATTTTATTTTAGTGATTGGCATGAGAAAAATCCATTCGTCGCGTAATTTGGATCGTTTTTCGCGTTCGTTCGTGTTTCGTCATAATTACTTGAATAACGTGATCGTACGGTCAAACGAACCAACATCCGACATATTTTTGAGCATGTTTCATGTCCCTTATGTTTAGGCATCATTGTAGAGCCTTGAAAATGGCTTAACGGGCCTCAAACGTGTCAAAATGGGCCTTAAATACATGCAGGGACTGAAACAGCAACTTTTGAAACTGTTATCTGATCTGAAGTTTTAGGCCTGGGGCGTAAACCCCTGCCTGTCTCTTACACCGGCCGCCTAAAACTGCTAGACCTACAAAAACCATTTCCCAGCTGGTTACAGCCTGTTCCAGCTGTTTGTGAGTGTTGCAAATGGTTTTCTAAGCAATCTATGGGCCATTTTAAGTGCCCATGGTATTCCAAAACCATGGGTGCACATGTACGGATGAGATCAAAGCATGTTTTACGATGAATGATCTTAACGGTTGTACGAAAACTATATATACCCCCACCCTCTTCATTTCAAAACCCACATTTGATCTGAGATTTCTCTAAGTTGATGTGATTATTCACTTCATACCTGAGAATACTTGGAATCAAATCTCTTTGGACCCTTTGTAAGTCCTCTTTCGTTCTTTTTTGCGTTTTTAGCTTAAAAGTCAAACTTTGTTTGACTTTCTGCATTGATCAGTTTATGGTCAACGCGAAGTTCGTTTGAACTTCATAACGTGAGCGTAATCACGATGGTTTTAGTCTTTTGTGACTATACCTACTGATTACCACGTTATCTAGGCATAGTGACGAGTCGTAGTTTCGGCCAAAATGCGTATTCTTGCGTATTTTGTAACCAAACTACTTTTAGGTATCAAGACCCTTTGTTTTGATACCAAACCTGTTTTCAAACCTCGTTAAACATGTTTTAACATGTTTAGCTCGTCACTTTAGGTTTAGTGCTTATATAGGGTCGTAAGATAAGCGATCTAAACAATCGCTTAGACTTTCGAACCCGACCTGTTTGGTTGATCATTAGGATCCGACCAAACACATTAGGTGACCATAGTTGTATAGGGAATAACCTTCTGAGGTTATACCTTATGGTCACATCGTTTAGTTAGTTGTATGATAGGTAGTTTATATGCCTTAGGAAAATTACCAAAATGCCCTTTTTACACCAAAATTCATTTTAAGCATATGTAACATAATTTTTGACATCTAAACTGATTAGGCAACAATATTAGACATGTTAAGGCATATTTTACCTGTCATAGGACTAGTTAGGCGGTCCGAACGCGTTTTATGCGAACAACGCGTTAAAGTAGCGTTAGCTACCTAAACGAGTCGTAATGGGTCGTAAGCACTTAGAATAGGTTCCGTTTTAGAATGTAGGCTTTGTTAAACCATATTACATGAGTTCCTATACTCATTTGGTTTACGAAACCTCATTTAATCCGATCTTCCGATTTAGGTCCGTTTATTTACCTAATTACCTATATTAGGTGTCGTTTGATTCCGTGATCCCTCTAGCTTTGCTTGGTTGTTATTCAAGACTTCTAAGCATCCTCAAGTGAGTACATAGACTCCTCTTTTACTGTTTTTCAAACATTTTGGGGTGAAACACATGTGCCTACTTGTTACTTTCATGCTTTCCATGTTTTCATATCATATACTTGCTATGTTCATTAATACACTATTAGTACATGATTTCATTATGTTTTTGCTATGTATGTCCTTTTGGTGCATACTTAGTACATCGTTTTACATTACATTTCACGCTATGTATGTTCATTTGTTGCATATGGTTATCCAGTATATGGACACATTGTTTTATATATTTTTAAACCATTTGAAGCTGATTGATTTATGTGAACCATTTGTAACCTGTTGATTTATGTGAACCATTTGTAACCTTTTGATTTATGTGAACCATTTGTAACCTGTTGATTTATGTGAACCATTTGTAACTGTTTGAACCATTGGGATTAGGGAAGTGATTAGGTAACGGGGCGGGTGTAATGTGTTAAAAGCATGGTGGATACGCCGCTGGTACTTCCTATATATAAGTGCTTTTAACACATTATATATCGTTGCGTTATCTAGATCACTTGGGCAAGGTTATCAAAACAAAGTTATATTACAAGGTTTTTCTAACAATATAAACCACATGAGTTTTATTAACGAGTTTTTACGAGATGTTTTACAAATTTGGGTTTACTTAAACAAATGTTTTCGGTTAAGAATCATGGCTATGAGATTTTATAAAGTATAACCAACTTGATTTGAGTTGGTTAGTTATGATGCAATGCTATACTTTTCAAAACAAGGTTTTTAATAAGGTATTGCAACATGTAAACTAGCCATGGATCCGACACTCATACAAAACCTATGTACTCGCCGGCATTTTATGCTGACGTATTTTCACATGTGTTTCAGGTACCATAGTTGATGATGTTTGATGATGATACTTGTGTACGCTCACATAGGAATGGACGAGGCCTTAGTGACTTAATAACAATGAAAGTTTATTTGTTCCTGTTTTGTTTCTAATTCCAATGTAATGTAATACATTTAATTCAATAAAACGAAACTGTTTAATCCATGGTTGTGAAACAATGATTCTGTTACAACACTCCCCGACGTTTCCGCCACGTTTTGTTGTTTTACGTGGTCGGGGTGTGACAAGGTGACGGTATTGTTTTAAAATCTAAACACAAGTAAACTTGCGTTGGGGTCCTAGAAAGTTATAGTCTAGGTCAAAGCATTACTATTAACCTAATTCCCAATAACCATTGGCTCTGATACCAACTCTTCTGTCACACCCCGACCGCATTAAAACAACGAAACCGCGGTGGAAACGTCGGGGAGTGTTGTAACAGAATTATTGTTTCATAACCATGGGTACAAAAGTTTTGTTTTATTGATTCGTTAAGTAATGTACATTGTCTTAAAACCAAACAAACAAGTTACATATCGTCTATCATTGTTTTTATGTCACTAAGGCCACGTCCAGATCCTAAGTGAACATGCTTCCTAGCAATCAACATCATGCAACACCACCTGAAACATAAGTAAAAACAAAGTCAGCAAAGAAATGCTGGCGAGCACATAGGTTTTGTGAGAGTATCGGATTCATGGCTCGTTTACATATATTGCAATATCTCGAAAACCTTGTTTTGAAAAGTATATAGTATTACAACATGATTAATCAACTCAAATCAAGATGGTTATAATTTATAAAATCTCGTAGCCATGATTCTGAACCCCAAAACATTTGTTTTTAGTAAACCAAATCGTAAAACATCTCATAAAAACTCGTTAATAAAACTCGTATGGTTTATATCATTTCGAAAACCTCGTTGTGTGACATCGTTTCAAAATCGTTTACCTAGGTGAACTAAATAATGACACGGAATATAATATGATAAAAGCACTTATATATAAGATGTACCAGCGGCGTATCTACCATGCTTTTATCATGCTACACCCGTCCCATTATCTAATCACAACCCAAAACCAATCGTTTAATCAAATCGTTTATCTCGTTTAAGTCGTTTCAAATCGTTTAACTCGTCCAAAAAATCATTTTCGTTTTAATAGTGAAACTACTTTTGGTCGTCTCGCAAATAACATTCAAACCTTCGTGACTCGACTATCTCGAAACTCGCATTAACAAACCACCAAAGGGTAAGTTAACAATCATCAGATTCGGTCGTTACCTACATAACCCCCACACATAACCATGGGTGTAGTCTGATAACGGGATTTGTCAGATCCTGTGGTACCATAACCTAATACTGGTCGGCTTGATCAATGTTAATGAATGTCATTCGTTATGTAACTACAACCAACAAGTTCGTTCACTTTATCGAAATCGTTATTAGTTTTAATATAAACCATCTTAATCGTTTTGAAACCATCGTTTAAACCTTGAAATCATTTTGCACATATGAATCACCCCAAAACAATTGAAAACAGTAAAATAGGGGAACTATGTACTCACATAGTTACCACAAAACATGTAAAAAGAGGGGATCTATTTACTCACATCGAAGTGCAAAGTATCCTCAATCTAAAGAACTCAACAAGCTCAGGAAAATCAAGGAATACTCAAGCAGCACCTAGTAATCGAATCACTAGTAAATAAATCGACACCTAAATCGGAAGATCGGATAGAATGAGGTCTTGTAAACCAAATGAGTATTGGAACTCATGTGATATGGTTTAACAAAGCCTACATTCTAAATTGGAACCTAACCTAAGTGCTTTCGACCCGTTACGACCCATTAAGGTAGCTTACGCCACTTTAACGCGTCGTTCACGCAAACGCGTGTTCGAGACGTCTAACTAGTCCTATGACAAGTATTATATGCCTAAACATGTTTAAATAGGTTTCATAATCAGTTTAGGTGACAAAAGTTAGGTTACATATGCTTAAAATCCAATTATGCATGAAAAGGGCATTTTGGTCATTTACCTAAGGCATATAAACTACCTATCATACAACTACTTAAACTAGGTGACCATAAGGTATAACCTCGGAAGGTTATTCCCTATGCAACTATGGTCACTTAACATGCTTGGTCGGATCCTAATGATCAACCAAACGGGTCGAGTTCGAAATTCTAAGCGGTGGTTTAGACACTTGACTTACGACTCTAAACAAGCACTAAACTAAAAGTGACGAGCTAAACATGTTAGAACATGTTTAACTAAGTTAGAAAACAGGTTTTGATATCAAAACAAAGTGTTTTGATACCAAGAGTAGTTTGGTTGCAAAATACGCTTAAATGCGCATTTTGAACGAAACTACGACTCGTCACTACGCCTAGTCAACGTGGTAATCAGTAGGTATAGTCACTAGGGACTATAACCATCGTGATTACGCTCACGTTGCGAAGTTCAAACGAACTTCGTGTTGACCAAAGACTCGTCAAAGAAGAAAGTCAAACACTGTTTGACTTTCATGCTCGAAAAGCGATAAAAGAACCAAAGAAGCTTATAAAGGGTCCAAGCTAGGGAGAACTTGATCTATAACACTCAGGTATGAAGCAAAGGCTCCAACTTAGAGTGTAATTCAGATCAAGGGTGCAGAAAAATGAAGGAGGGCATGGCTATTTATAGTTTTCGCAAAACCGTTAGGATCGTTTCTTGCTAAAGAGGGAACGATCTAAGCCATACATGTGGGCTAGTGGTATTCTAATACTAGGGGACATGTAAAACTATCAAAATCTAGCAGATGGTATTCAAAAACCATGAACAAAACCATCAAAAACAAGCTGGAAGACCAGGTTCAATGTTTCTGATCTGCAGCTCTGTCGCGCCCCGCGTAGATCTGCACAAGATCTTACGCGACCCGCCTGGTATAGTTTGATAGAATTGCAATTTAGCCCCTAAACTTGTAAAACTTGCATTTTGATGCATTTTTGGCACATTTAAACCTCGTTAACCCCATTTCAAGGCTCTAAAATGATGTTAACGTATAGGGAACTCAAAATATGCTCAAAAACATCTCGGATGTCGGTTCGTTTGTTCGTACGGTTGCGTTGTTCGGTTAATTACGACGGAAGTCGTAACGAACGCAAAAACGATCCAATTAAGCGACGAATGGAATTTTATCATGCCTATCACTAAAATAAAATATTTTAATGATTACATAAATTTTTGAATGTCCGGATATATTCAGAACGTAAGATATGCGCGAAAATGCAAACTTATGCACTTTTTGACGCTTTTAGTCCCTATTGATCAAATAAGTTTATTTTAGCATACCGAACCCCTCAAAGCATATTTCTAAGCTATGTAAAGGATATTTAAGGTATAATTAACTTATGATCATGTTCTGGAATGTTCGTTACTATACAAATAGGTACAGTTTCGCAGTTTGACACAAATAGTCCATGTGATCGAACAAACTTGATTTCGACACACCAAACCATCCAAAACTTATTTCTAAGTTATGTGAAGGTTATTTAAGGTATGTTGAGCCTATTTCACTATTCCGGAGTGTTTGTCACGTTAAACTGACTGTGTTTACGCACCAGTTTGCGTATAACCTTCCAGAAAGCGATTTAAAGCTTGAAATCGGAATCGAATCAAATCGTAAAATCATCAAACACAAATATACACATAATAACACCAAAGCACATTGTTTTATTAATAATTAACATTGTTTTACATTGTTCATCGATTGTAGAGCACAGTTGTCACATAGACAACTTAAGAAGCATGAAGAAAATTATACAACACATGATCTAGAATTAGGAGCGATAAATTTGCCCTCAAGATTTGGAGACATTATCTCTATGGTAGTAAATTTATTGTCTTCACAGATCATAAAAGTTTAAGGTATGTTTTCGGGCAAAAGGAATTAAACATGAGACAAAGACGTTGGATGGAAATCCTTAGCGATTATGATTGTGATATCCAATATCATGCAGGAACAGCTAACGTAGTAGCTGATGCTTTAAATCGAAAATATCATGAGAAGCCAAGAAGGGTACGTGCTCTCAAATTAAACCTGCAAGTAGATTTAAATGAACAATTGAAAAAAATACAGGAAACAACAATCAAGGATGATGCTGAAAGTTTGAAAGGAATGATTAAAGAATTAGAAAAAAGGAGTAGATGGAATTTGGAGATTCCATGAGAAAAGAATTTGGGTACCTATTCAAGTATACCTACAAGACCGAATTCTAGAAGAAGCTCATAAATCCAAGTATACGATGAATCCTGGAAGTGACAAGATGTACCAAGATTTTAGGAAAAAATTTTGGTGGATAGGATTAAAAAGGATATAGCAAATTATGTTGCTAAATGTTTAACCTGTTCACAGGTTAAAGCTGAACATCAGAAACCTTTAGGATTACTTCAGCAATTGGAAATGCCAATTTTTAAATGGGAGTTGATAACAATGGACTTTGTTACAAAATTACTTAAGACACGAAAAGGTAATGACACAATTTGGGTAATTGTGGATAGATTGACTAAATCAGCGCATTTCTTACCAATGAAAGAAACTTTCAGTATGGAACAATTAGCAAAGTTGTATGTGAATGAAATAGTTTCACTACATGGAATCCCTTTATCTATTATGTCTGACAAAGATAGTCATTTTACTTCTCATTTCTGGATAAGTTTCCAAAAGGCAATGGGAACCAGATTAAATCTAAGTACAACTTATCATCCTTAAACAGATGGACAAAGTGAAAGGACAATCCAAACTATAGAGAATATGCTTAGAACTTGTGTGATAGAGTTTGGAGGAAGTTGGGACGAACACTTACCTTTAATAGAATTTTCCTACAACAATAGCTATCATACAAGCATCAATGCTGCACTATTTGAAGCACTCTATGGACGGAAATGCCGAATACCAGTATGTTGGGCAGAAATTGGTGAAAAGAAACTGTCAGGTCCTGAAATTGTACAACAAATGACTGACAAAATAATTCAAGTCAAGGAAAGACTAAAAACAGCACGAGACCGTCAAAAGAGTTATGCAGATAACAGACGCAAACCACTAGAGTTTCAAGTTGGAGATAAGGTACTGTTAAAAGTCTCACCATGGAAAGGAGTTGTCATATTTGTTAAGAAAGGAAAGCTAAGCCCAAGGTATATTGGACCTTTTAAAATTATCAAACGACTAGGGCCAGTAGCATATCAGCTACAGTCGCCAGAAGAGATGGCAGGAGTACATGATTTATTTCATATATCTAACCTAAAGAAATGCTTAGCTAATGAATCATTGGTGATACCTCTGCAAGATATAGAGGTAAATGAAAAGCTTAAGTTTGTAGAAAAGCAAATACAAATTGAAGATAGAAAGATCAAGAATCTCAGGCATAAGAGATTCATTCTGGTCAAAGTGAAGTAGGATTCAAAGAGATGACCAGAATACTTATGGGAGTTAGAATATGAAATGAAAAGGAAGTATCCTTACCTATTTCATTGAATCTCGAAGACGAGATTTAAAACAAGGTAGGGAGGATATAACAACCCTAAAAAATGTCCTAAAACACTCCGTAATCGAAAAACCGAACTCGCGTAACGTTATTTAGTTTGAAAAATGAAAAAAAATAAAAATTATGTGTCTGTTAAAACACCCCGACCGCGTAAAATAACAAACCGCGACGGAAACGTCGGGGAGTCATGTCACAGAATCATTGTTTCACAACACATGGCATTTGAAGTTTTGTTTTATTTCTTTAATATATTCATCGTTTTAAAACAAATCAAATAAGTACGAACAATTGTCTTTCAAGTTTTAAGGTCACTAAGGCCCGCGTCCATCCTATGTGAAGCAAGCAATCAACAATCGTCACATAATAGAACCTGAAACATATGTGAAAATAAAACGTCAGCATAAAAATGCCTGTGAGTAACATAGGTTTTGTGAATTAGATTCATGGCTTTGGATAATATAAGAAAAGATTATATGTGTACAAAAATAGCCATGAATTTTGATAAAAGTTTGGTTTCTAAAACACTTTGCTTTGATAAAAAGGTTTGTAGTATATACAAAATATACCTTGGTTTTGAAATAATAAAATAGGTAGTATACCAAATATACTTTGGTTTTGAAATAATAGATTAAGTAGTATATCAAATATACTTTGGTTTTAAAATAGTTGAATTGATAGTATATCAAAATATACTTTGGTTCATGAAATAATAGATTTAGTAGTATATCAAAAATATACCTTGGTTTAGAAAATGAAAGCATCGGTAGTATATCAAAATATACTTTGTCTTGAAAATAGCATATCAAACTATGCTTTGGTAGTATATCAAAATATACTATGGTTTTGGAATTCACAGAATCAGTAGTATATCAAACTATACTTTAGTAAACAATATCACATTGGTAGCATATCAAACTATGCTTTGGAAGTATATCAAAATATACTTAAATTGTGATTTGCTTGTATATCAAACTATACTTTGGTTTAAAAAGATAGCATATCAAACTATGCTTTGGTAGTATATCAAAATGTACTTTGGTTTAGGAAATCAACAAAGATAAGTTTTTACGGCTTAATTGGAAAACCTTTGTAAAAGCACATTGTGGACGTTTGGCAATACATTCAAACCTAGTGTATCAAACTACACTTTGGTGACTATAGATTTACCACGAAGGCAAGATCTATTTGGTTAAAACTTTGGTTTCTGACATTCCGTACAACAGGAATGGGGTGTCAAGTCCTATAGCGCTATATCGTACTACCAATCGGCTTGATCATTGTTAATGAATGTATAAGTATATAAATACACACCAACAATAGTCTTACAAACTTTGAAAAACAATATTTAAGCCATATATAACAGTTTCAATTCGTTAAAGGATATGTACTACGCATGTAAAATAATATAGCTTGAAATCATGAAAATAATGATTAGGCACATATGAATCACCCCAAAACATTTAAAAAGCGTAAAAAAGGGGACTATGTACTCACTTAGGATTGCAACGAGTCCTTGAATCAAGTGAGATAACAAAGCTTCAAAACGTGTCCTAATGTGTCCTAACATCGGGTAACTATGTTAAAGTAACGGTACATAATCGGGGGAATCGGTTAAAATGAGGTCTTGTAAACCAAATGAGTGTTGGAACTCATATGAAATGGTTTAACAAAGTCTACATTCTGATTTGAAAGTAATCCTAAGTGCTTTTGACCCGTTATGACCCGTTAAGGTAGTTTACGCTACTTTAACGTGTCATTTGCGTAACTACGCATTCGGATGGTTAAACAAGTCCTATGATAAGTCTTAAATGCCCAAACATGTTTGAAAATGTTATAATATCAGTTTAGGTGTCAAAAGTTTGGTCACATATGCTTAAAATGAATTTATGCACAAAAAGGGCATTTTGGTCATTTTCTAAGGGCATCTAAGCAACCTATCATATAACTAACCAAACGAAGTGACCATAAGGTATAACCTCAGTAGGTTATTCCCTATGAAACTATGGTCATAAATATGTGTTTGGTCGGATCCTAAGATCGACCAAACGGGTCGGATTGGAAAGTCAAAGCGGTGGTCAAGACCGCTCGACTTACGATCCTAAACAAGCACTAAACTAGAAGTAACGAGTTAAACATGTCAAAACATGTTTAACTAAGTTGAAAAACTGATTTGGTATCAAAACAAAGTGTTTTAATACCCGAAAATAGTTCCGTCGAAAAATGCACATAATTGTGCATTTTGACCAAAACCTTGACTCGTCACTTCGACTAGTAAACGTGGTAATCAGCAGGTATAATCGCAACGGATTATAACCATCGTGATTACGATCACGTTGCAAAGTTCAATTAAACTTTGACTTGACCAATTCATGGTCAAAACCGAAAGTCAAACGGTAAGTCAAACTGTTTGACTTTTAGCTTGAAATAACTAAAATAAAAAACAAGACTGGGAAGAACACTTACTAGTGTTCTAGGATGAAGAATACTCAGATGGGAGGCATCCAAAGATGGTAGCACTCCAACTTAGAGCTTATGAGTGAAGAAGAAAGGAAATGAGCAAGGATTGAAGAAGAATGCCTTGCGATTTATAGTATTTCATGAAGCACAAGATCATGCCACATGTCTTGAGTGTTGCCCAAGGATGATTATGATCAATCCATGTGTCCAAGATCAGATTCTATGCTTGGAGATCACACAAGATTGCCCACAAGATTGAAAACCATGAAAGAAAAACATGTGCAGCAAGCTGATTTAAAAAAAAACTTTATGCCCAGCTCCTGCTGTCATGCCCCGTGACCAAAACACCCCCAGGGTGTCGCGCCCCAGGAGCCTTCTTCAGCACAGTTTCAATTTTTGGCGAAATAGGCCCCCGCACCATTTTAATGTGTTTTTTACGCGTATCACCCCCGTTAACCTCAAATTCAGAATTTATAAGGACGTTATAGAATAAGGGACTTGAAATATGTCCGGAAATGTCATGGATGTCGGTTCGTTCGGCTGTACGGTCGCGTTTTGCGCTTAATTACGATGAAAGCTCGAACGGACGCGAAAACGATTCAAATTGTGTAACGAATGATATTTTTGCATTCACATCACGAAAATACAAGATTTTAATGATTACAAAAATTTTTGGATGTGTGTATATGGTCTGTATGCACAAATACGCGAATCTTCATACTTTCGTAGTTTTGACGCTTTTAGTCCCTGTGATCGAATAAACATGATTTTGACATACCGAACCCTCCGAAACTTATTTCTAAGTTATGTTAAGGGTATTTAGGGTATGTTTAGCTTATTTCATTGTTTTGGAGTGTACGTTGCATTAAACTGATTACGTTTGTGTAACAGTTTACGTAAAACTTCCAGATAAGCTTCTCAAGAGTTTGAAATCGTACAAGAATTGAAATGTGTAAATGTCACATGTAATTATACAATCTCGGATATGAAACACAAGATTTCATTAGGTTTGAAATTGCTCGGAATTGTACAATGGTCGTAAAGGCACAAATGTCACATCTGTCACGGACCGCGATAGACTAAAGGAAACCTTTCGCGGGGCGTGAAAGGCCTATAACTTTCTGGTCACGTTTGACGACACATGTCGTCCACATGTCACACCTACACCGGTGACTAGTAAAACCTAAGCCCTAGTTAGAGGGTTTCGCGGGCTGCGAGAAGATTAGCTTAGGGTTGTCGCGGGCCGCGAGAGAGTCAGAAATCAGCTATAAATAGAGCTTTCAGTCTGCAGTTCAACTCGCTCAACTTCTTTTCTTTTTCTTAAACTTAAAGCACGAAAATAATACCCTAAATTCACAAAGCTCTGTCCCATTGTAAGTGTTTTAACCCTTGATCACTGATTCGATACCCTGTCCGATCGATCTTGTACCTAGCAACGGATGACAAAGCGCTGCCTGATAAAGGCTATGCTTTGTAAACTATGTTTGGGTTCTGATCTCGTGATGTATTGATAAAGTTAAATTGGGTTATTATCCTAACACGCGTGCATTGTATATTTTTAATAGGAACTCAGGAAAATCACCAGAAAATGTTATCAGGAAGCTTATAGTAAAACCTAAGTTTACAAAGTGAGTCATTCTCTCTTTTTATCTAATTGCTTTACAAAACCTTAAATGTTTTTCAGTTATATTTACAGTGATCAAGTCTTTGTATTCTACAAATTAATGTCAGTATTATGGGGTTTTGTTTACATTACTTGATAACCTTCACAACTGGACAATGGGTTAGCCAATGTGTGATATGACCATAGTCACAGATCTGTTGAGTGACAAGTACTTTGGAGAATTTGTTAGATATAAACCTTGTAATCTCCATCTTGATACTGTAAAATATAAAAATGTGTCTTTTTATAAAATGGAATGTACTCGTCAGTATTTCTTGCTGATAAAATATTTTTCAAACGCGTTTCAGGTAACTTGATGTGAAGCTATTAGAAGCCAGCTATGGAGCATTGAAGGCTTAAATAAAGTGGCTATAGTTACTTGAATAAAAGAAGAAATTTATATTTTTAGCAACTAGGGTTTATCCCTATAAATACATTATAAATGAAATATGGGTTTTTAGCCCATTTGTTTAATATAAAAATTTTAGTGTTTTATAACTCTGAAATCATTTCCTAACTACGATCATGATGAATTATTCCGCTGCAAATTTAATAAACACCGATACCACCAGTCAGGTTCGCGGCACCCGCTCCCAGGGTGGGGTCGGGGGGTTGCGACAGAAGGTGGTATTAGAGCTACTTGTTGAAGCCTTTTTGGTGTTCTTTTAATACCTAAATTTTAAACAATTATGTTAGGAAATTTATGTGTTATTCTGTGTAAATAAATCTTAATAATTATATTATGATTTTTATGTTATTTTTATGATTTTTGAGTTCACAGTATGAGTGATAAAAATACATCTGATGCCTATCGTCACATGTCCAATTCTCCAATGGATGAAGGATCATCTGAGACGGCACCCGGATACGTAGCTGATACCGAAGAACATTTTGTTTTTAGAGCAAAATCTGAGTAAGCCTTTCCACCTAAGAAAAGGGGATGGTTTAATAAGGAGAAAATGAGAAAAAGGAGAAACCAACAAGCAACCATAACCTTAGTTGAAGGAACTGCTCAGATTCCAGTAACTAGACCTCTATGGGAAGAACTAGATTAGGGAGATTAGCCAATCTTGATATGTTCCGACCCGCAGAAAATGTGCTTGACCTTAATCGTGTAACAGAACCAGAACCTCAGTTATTACCTTTATACCCAGAACAACCCATAGCACCAATACCAATGTACCAAGAACCAAATTGTGACACCCTGACACGGAGGCGGAAACGTCAAGGGCATCACGAAACCTGATAGAATGCATATGAGCACATGGTGGTTAAATTAAAGTTGAAATATGATTAAGTTGATTGATAGGATTGCATTCACATCCAAACTAGTACATAACAACTATAACACATTGTTCACAAAAGTCTTGTTTTTATTTAGCTAAGGCACTTGTCTTGAGCAATCCTATGTGATCTTTGCAAAAGCTAACTTCAAACAATCAACACCTGAAACATATGTTAAAAACAAATTGGGTCAACAAACGGTTGAGTGAGTTCATAGGTTTTGGTTAAATTGGTAGTAAACAAATAATGTGATAATGAAATAAAATGTTTAACAATGTGGCATTTGATATGTTCTAAACAATTGAATGAAACAAGTCCCGCTTGGTGAACATTCAAACCTTTGTTGCATGACACGGCATTGATCACCCAACTTCGTATAATGACTAACATGATTATCAACAACAACAACAACAATTGACCATGAAGTCGGGTGAGGCGTTCCCCCTATAGCGCTATAATGCTACCGCTCGGCTTGTACGGAGTTAATGAATGTAAGTTAAGCATCAAGTAATCAACAATTGCAAGAAAACAATCAAGGTAACCACAACAATGAAAATGAGCTTATATCACATTATTACATATGTTTCACCCCGAAAATGTTGTAAAACAGAAAATGGGGACTATGAACTCACCTGGTCTGCGTGTAATTTCCTAGACAAGTATATTTGTAGAGTTTTAGCGGGAACACAGGATCTTTCCACGTCACTCTATATGTAATTTAACATGCAATAACAAACAATATAGGGCATAGCATTAACAAGGGCAAAAACGGTAATTTGTATTAACGGTTGACAAGGTTTATGGTGTTGCATGGTTTGACTAGTCCGGCTTGGGGAAGACTTGGTAATTTGATTAATTTGTGAAGCATTGAGATAAAATACTAACTTATACAAATAATGAGTAAAAGTATCATTTGTACATTTAAAAACAGATATATATATATATATATATAATTAATTTGTAAAAACTTCAAGTGAACAGTTTATATAAAATGAGGGTTACAACAATATAGTCCAAATGTTGAATTAATTTATAAAAAATTATAAATTAATTTCTGTGCTTTTAAAATATATGTTTTCAAATTAACATGATAATTATACAAATCAATTATCTAAATAATTAATTTAGGACAGAATAATTAAAAATAACCTTTTAATTATATAAAAAGTATAAATCAGATTTAAAATAATTATCATGGCAGAAATATATATATTTTAAATAAACAGTTAGTTATTTGTTTAAAAATGAAATAACAGAATAATTATATAAATAATTATCCAAGTGATTAATTTAGATCAGAAAATTAGAAATATCACTTTTAATAATTAACATGCAATACAACACTTTTATAATAAATTCCAAGGCCTTTAATAAATTTCGTATAATAATCTGGATTTAAAAGGAAAATTTGTTTAAATAACTGATTTACAAAGTTTATTATATAAAAATAACATGCAAATGATAAAATATGTTTTCTGGATTTTTATAAACTCAACAAAACATGCATAATATTATAAAAATAATTTCGGACCAAAAATTATACAATTACATAATTAAAACAGTTAAGTTTATTTAGGTGATTTAACTGATTTAATTATGTAAAACAATCAGTAAATAATTCATCAGTAACAAAATTTATACACACTCAGAATAATGCATGCAATATCATAAAAATAATTATGGACACAGGTTGTAAAGTTTTATAATTTAAATCAATTAAATTAAAACTGTATTTTAAAGTGCAATTACTTTTTTAATTATAAAAATATCAAAACAGTATCAAATATTAGTGATAAAATTATTTTTATATAGTTTATTGTTTAAAATAATTATGATTAAAATTTCAGTATTTATTTCAGAAAATTCGATTTAATATGAATTTTATAAGATAAAACAGTTTTTAATAATAAAAAATTAGTTTTATACATAATTTTGTAGATTTTATATTTTTAACAGATGTATCACTGTTCAAAGTGCCTATGTTAAAATTTTTAGATTTTTAACATTAAAAACCGATTTATTATTAATATTTAAACAAACTGTTTTAAATAGAAGAAAAAAAAATAATATATAAACTATGTCTTCTTCCCCAATCCGGTCAACGAAGGTCAACCCGATTCAATTCGTCATCAGAACAGAACAATAATCAAATTAAATTTTACAGAACATAGATTGAATGTAGATATACCGAATGAGCAAAACAAAACGGGTCCGGTATCGGGTAGATAGGTGCAGCGGCTAACTCCGGCGAGCGGGTTCCGGCAATGAGTTGCAGGTTCGATCGGAGGAGATTTATTTGATGTTTTAGTGCGTTTGAAGGTTGGGTGAGATTCACAGAGGTCCGAGATGTTTAAATAAACGTTTAATTTTGACATAGAATTCATCGAAACATAGTGGGTTAAAATTTTATAATCTTTTCTGGTTTCGAGAAGTCAGGCACGTTGTTGGGTCAATAAACGCGTGTTCAGGATGGTTGTTATGAGGGAGACAGTGTGCAACGTTCATCGGTCAGAGAAATTCCACTAAGCACATGATTTTGGTTGATTTCCGGTTGACAGGCGCGTGCAGGTTTGTTTTATAATATAATTCAAACTTAGTTTGTATATAAATATAATACGAATATAGATTATAACGGATGTGGCATGCCCGGCCGAGTGGTTGTGATGTTGTTTGCTAAGCCTAAGGTCTCGAGTTCGATCCCGGTTCACAGCCGTTTCAACCCCTTTTTGATTTTTAAAGTTTTCGAAATATACATTCTAGTCCCTGAGGTTTCAGTTTATACACTACTGGTCCCTGTGTTAATTAACCTAGGTTGCTAACTAGGTTAGTCTCTAATAAGGTATTCCTTTACAAATTTCTAACCCGGTTAGGTATTTTAGTTAAAAACAGTTTATAAATAACAACTTTAGTCCCTAAAGTCCAACTTTCATAAAATGACCAAAAGGTCCCTAAACTTATACTTTCACATAATGACACATTAGGTCCTTGTAACTAATGTAACCTTGTTTTTAAGCACGAAACTCAATTATTAATGCACCTACTCACGTGTTTGGGCAGGTAAATCTTGTAAGAGCATAAAACAAAGCATGAATCAACAACTTGCATCTCAAAATGCGATGTGTGTATCAAACAAGTACATGTTTGAAAACCAGGGTTGTTACAGTCTCCCCTACTTTAGAAAATTTCGTCCCGAAATTTATTCGAAAGAGACCGTAAAATGTAATGTGAATATTATGCAAACAAATGTGTGTACAAATAAGTAAGTATTGGACAATTCATTTCTCAGAAACGGAAATGAATATGGTTTTGATTCTTGTTGGGCAATATTTTACACGCAGACACGGGGTATAAATGCAAACATCATGTATCAGATAACAACACAGCGGTCCAGGGTAACATAAAATCTTCAAGTGATTCTGGTAACGTTTCAAGTATAACATAATAAGAACACTTATATATAGGAAGTACCAGCGGCGTATCCACCATGTTCTTATTGCACTATACTTGTCTCGTTACCCGACCACCCTAAATTTTATGCCACCATACTTAACAAGATTTACTATGATTCTCATGCGTTGAACCCCGTAATTAAGTGTGCACCCATAATTACGCGTCTCATCGCATGGTTCACATAGCTCTTCTAGTTAAGTACGTAAGGGGAAAACACATAAGGTCAAAACACATTTAAATCAAATAGGCATCAATATAACACATGATATCTTTAACTAGATCAACACATGATCTCTTTAACTACATCGACGGAGGATGTCTTTAACTACATCGACGGAGGATGTCTTTAACTATATCAACACATGATATCTTTAACTAGATCAACACATGATCTCTTTAACTACATCGACGGATGATGTCTTTAACTATATCAACACATGATATCTTTAACTAGATCAACACATGATCTCTTTAACTACATCGACGGAGGATGTCTTTAACTACATCGACGGAGGATGTCTTTAACTCTATCAACACATGATATCTTTAACTAGATCAACACATGATCTCTTTAACTACATCGACGGAGGATGTCTTTAACTACATCGACGGAGGATGTCTTTAACTATATCAACACATGATATCTTTAACTAGATCAACACATGATCTCTTTAACTACATGGAACAAAATTGTATTTGTAACACGTATACTAAACATGATAGATCAATATGTGAAACAAAATGTATTCGTAAGTCACGTATGCAGCAAAAATTCACATTTCGAGAACTAGACATAAAGTCATTCTCATTTTAGGAGTTCTAGGATCAAACGCGAGTGGCTCTCGTTATCAGCCTCGGTGTTAGAGTGGGTAAGGATGTTAACAACAGAGACAACAGAGAAAAACGACAATCTACCCAAACTATAAGCGGATGAGGTTGATAGGAAAACATGGTCAAGGTGATCGAGTTGCAATTGGTAATAACAGAATACAACATGGAGTGGGCACCAGAAGTAACATTAACTTCAGTTAGTTAGCTAATCGACGTACGGGGTATAGCAGGCAAGGATTTAAACTCAAAAGAAACAAAAACTTCTATTTGCACCGGGGTCAAATAAAACGGATGCAAGATGGTTGTGTACTAGGAACATACTGTTAACTACATCATTGGCGGTACGTGCTTCGTCGATGTTGAAGTTAAATACACGACTCCTGGCTAGTGGTATATTGGCGGGTTTGGGGCATTCCTTCCGGAATGACTCAGGTCCTCATAATTGAAATAGGTACAACACATGTTTATGAATGGGTTCAGTATGTGCTACTGGGAAATATGCTATTTGAATATATTGGGTTTGAGTGGTGAGTTTCTCTGATGAATGTGCGAGTGAAATGGAGTTTAAGAAGATGTTGTGATGACGTGAGAAGGTAGAACGGTTCAGTCTATAAAGCACTTGCAATCATGTAGAGTCTGGAAATGATTCAAGACGAGTTGTAAATGTGTTAACAAAATCTAGGTTCACACTGATTGGTAAAACGGAAACGTGTGTTTAAAACAATTACCGAGAGATCGGGAGCAGGGAAAGAATCGGTGACGATAAGTTTTAAAGAAGGAGACGGTGGTTGCTGTCAGGTTTAGGCAAAAAGGTTTTTAAAAGCTTTTTAAACAAAATAATATCCATAAAATGTTTCAACTTTTATAAGTTAAAAATAGTTTATCGTAGCCAGTTTGAAATTTTTTTAATTTAAACAGGTTTGATCCGAGAATAAATTTTGAATTTGAAAGGAGTTTTGGTAAAAACGATTTATATTATTTACTATTTATAAAACCTTGTAGTTAGGCGATAAAAGTTGGTTAGGTTTTTTTTTTTCCGTTTGATAATGAATATCTTTTGCAAAACGATGTAGTGTGATTGTGTTTTAATGGCTAGGAAAACCACGGGCAAAAGAGTCAATGAACCAGCTACGTGTTTACAGGCAGTAGGGAAAACATAAGATCGGAATGAAATGTTTTTGGGTGGAATAGTTTTGTAAAACCAATGAGGACGGGAGAGAAAACACAACAGGATGGACATCGTTTATTTGGCGAATAAACAATATCAGTGACTAATCAAAGTAGTTGGGTTCTTATAACTTAGTGAAGTCATGCTTTAGCCTATAAGTGGACACTCATCCCAAGAATTCCCAGGTAAGCACAACTGATCTCGCGTCTGATGAGATATATACGAAGTGCTTGCCTAGACAGAAAACTCAGAATACAGGCACCCACCTTTCCAGATTGCACGAGTTCGTTATTAGAGCTCAAGACTTTGACGAGAGTAAAAATCAGAGGAGATTTTGAAAAATTTTAAATCACCCGAGGACAGATGATGAGTAATTTGTATAGCCTAAAAGTTAAACGAGAGAAATCCACCGTGACGAGGCTAGGGTTTTAAGAGTAAGAATAGAGATAGAGACAAAGAAGCGGACAGAATATCTAGTGGATAGGGGTCCTAGGTAAGTTATAGTCTAGGTCAAAAGAAATTTCTAATAACCTAATTCCCTATAACCATGGCTCTGATACCAACCTGTGACACCCTGACACGGAGGCGGAAACGTCAAGGGCATCACGAAACCTGATAGAATGCATATGAGCACATGGTGGTTAAATTAAAGTTGAAATATGATTAAGTTGATTGATAGGATTGCATTCACATCCAAACTAGTACTTAACAACTATAACACATTGTTCACAAAAGTCTTGTTTTTATTTAGCTAAGGCACTTGTCTTGAGCAATCCTATGTGATCTTTGCAAAAGCTAACTTCAAACAATCAACACCTGAAACATATGTTAAAAACAAATTGGGTCAACAAACGGTTGAGTGAGTTCATAGGTTTTGGTTAAATTGGTAGTAAACAAATAATGTGATAATGAAATAAAATGTTTAACAATGTGGCATTTGATATGTTCTAAACAATTGAATGAAACAAGTCCCGCTTGGTGAACATTCAAACCTTTGTTGCATGACACGGCATTGATCACCCAACTTCGTATAATGACTAACATGATTATCAACAACAACAACAACAATTGACCATGAAGTCGGGTGAGGCGTTCCCCCTATAGCGCTATAATGCTACCGCTCGGCTTGTACGGAGTTAATGAATGTAAGTTAAGCATCAAGTAATCAACAATTGCAAGAAAACAATCAAGGTAACCACAACAATGAAAATGAGCTTATATCACATTATTACATATGTTTCACCCCGAAAATGTTGTAAAACAGAAAATGGGGACTATGAACTCACCTGGTCTGCGTGTAATTTCCTAGACAAGTATATTTGTAGAGTTTTAGCGGGAACACAGGATCTTTCCACGTCACTCTATATGTAATTTAACATGCAATAACAAACAATATAGGGCATAGCATTAACAAGGGCAAAAACGGTAATTTGTATTAACGGTTGACAAGGTTTATGGTGTTGCATGGTTTGACTAGTCCGGCTTGGGGAAGACTTGGTAATTTGATTAATTTGTGAAGCATTGAGATAAAATACTAACTTATACAAATAATGAGTAAAAGTATCATTTGTACATTTAAAAACAGATATATATATATATATATATATATAATTAATTTGTAAAAACTTCAAGTGAACAGTTTATATAAAATGAGGGTTACAACAATATAGTCCAAATGTTGAATTAATTTATAAAAAATTATAAATTAATTTCTGTACTTTTAAAATATATGTTTTCAAATTAACATGATAATTATACAAATCAATTATCTAAATAATTAATTTAGGACAGAATAATTAAAAATAACATTTTAATTATATAAAAAGTATAAATCAGATTTAAAATAATTATCATGGCAGAAATATATATATTTTAAATAAACAGTTAGTTATTTGTTTAAAAATGAAATAACAGAATAATTATATAAATAATTATCCAAGTGATTAATTTAGATCAGAAAATTAGAAATATCACTTTTAATAATTAACATGCAATACAACAGTTTTATAATAAATTCCAAGGCCTTTAATAAATTTCGTATAATAATCTGGATTTAAAAGGAAAATTTGTTTAAATAACTGATTTACAAAGTTTATTATATAAAAATAACATGCAAATGATAAAATATGTTTTCTGGATTTTTATAAACTCAACAAAACATGCATAATATTATAAAAATAATTTCGGACCAAAAATTATACAATTACATAATTAAAACAGTTAAGTTTATTTAGGTGATTTAACTGATTTAATTATGTAAAACAATCAGTAAATAATTAATCAGTAACAAAATTTATACACACTCAGAATAATGCATGCAATATCATAAAAATAATTATGGACACAGGTTGTAAAGTTTTATAATTTAAATCAATTAAATTAAAACTGTATTTTAAAGTGCAATTACTTTTTTAATTATAAAAATATCAAAACAGTATCAAATATTAGTGATAAAATTATTTTTATATAGTTTATTGTTTAAAATAATTATGATTAAAATTTCAGTATTTATTTCAGAAAATTCAATTTAATATGAATTTTATAAGATAAAACAGTTTTTAATAATAAAAAATTAGTTTTATACATAATTTTGTAGATTTTATATTTTTAACAGATGTATCACTGTTCAAAGTGCCTATGTTAAAATTTTTAGATTTTTAACATTAAAAACCGATTTATTATTAATATTTAAACAAACTGTTTTAAATAGAAGAAAAAAAAAATAATATATAAACTATGTCTTCTTCCCCAATCCGGTCAACGAAGGTCAACCCGATTCAATTCGTCATCAGAACAGAACAATAATCAAATTAAATTTTACAGAACATAGATTGAATGTAGATATACCGAATGAGCAAAACAAAACGGGTCCGGTATCGGGTAGATAGGTGCAGCGGCTAACTCCGGCGAGCGGGTTCCGGCAATGAGTTGCAGGTTCGATCGGAGGAGATTTATTTGATGTTTTAGTGCGTTTGAAGGTTGGGTGAGATTCACAGAGGTCCGAGATGTTTAAATAAACGTTTAATTTTGACATAGAATTCATCGAAACATAGTGGGTTAAAATTTTATAATCTTTTCTGGTTTCGAGAAGTCAGGCACGTTGTTGGGTCAATAAACGCGTGTTCAGGATGGTTGTTATGAGGGAGACAGTGTGCAACGTTCATCGGTCAGAGAAATTCCACTAAGCACATGATTTTGGTTGATTTCCGGTTGACAGGCGCGTGCAGGTTTGTTTTATAATATAATTCAAACTTAGTTTGTATATAAATATAATACGAATATAGATTATAACGGATGTGGCATGCCCGGCCGAGTGGTTGTGATGTTGTTTGCTAAGCCTAAGGTCTCGAGTTCGATCCCGGTTCACAGCCGTTTCAACCCCTTTTTGATTTTTAAAGTTTTCGAAATATACATTCTAGTCCCTGAGGTTTCAGTTTATACACTACTGGTCCCTGTGTTAATTAACCTAGGTTGCTAACTAGGTTAGTCTCTAATAAGGTATTCCTTTACAAATTTCTAACCCGGTTAGGTATTTTAGTTAAAAACAGTTTATAAATAACAACTTTAGTCCCTAAAGTCCAACTTTCATAAAATGACCAAAAGGTCCCTAAACTTATACTTTCACATAATGACACATTAGGTCCTTGTAACTAATGTAACCTTGTTTTTAAGCACGAAACTCAATTATTAATGCACCTACTCACGTGTTTGGGCCGGTAAATCTTGTAAGAGCATAAAACAAAGCATGAATCAACAACTTGCATCTCAAAATGCGATGTGTGTATCAAACAAGTACATGTTTGAAAACCAGGGTTGTTACACAAATCAAGAAAACCCACTGCTAATACCAGCTTTCAACCCTAATGAAATACCCAGGTTACCAGCACCAAACCCACTAGAACAATGGTGGACTAATGACTGGGCATTTTAACTACGTGCAAAGCAAACATTAGGACAAATTAAGTAGTGTAGTTAGATGCAAATTAGCTTAATTAGGCCTTTAGTATGCCTAAGAACATCTATTCAACTTTACAGTGCGCGTAGGACGATCTGCGGAAAATCTAAGAAATATTAAACGGTAACGAACTGAAACCGTACGAAATACTGACCACGCCGATCAATACGTAATTTTTACGATATATTTAGCTTCGTAATTTAATTTTAATATCCGTAGTCGAAATCAGATCAAAAAACGGTTTAAAAACGAACAACGACAAATTTTACGCGTTATAAGGCAACCGACAAAATACGCGTCTAATGATGATATACAATAGTATTTTACGTATCTGTGACCCTAAAATTTTATTTTAGGACGTTCCGTGGAGCTCGGGTTCGTAAATGGATCTCGTAGAAGTAACGGGCCATTTAAAATATGTGGATTGGGTTTGTGGGCCTTAGGCCCAATCCATTTCATTTTTATCAAACCCTAAATGTCACACCCTCAAAATCCACATGCGGAGTACTACCGCAAGGCGTGTGACTGACAAGGATCATGCCACCAATCATATTGAACAATATAAGAAAGTAAATAAAACCAAACACATTCAATATGATTAGTGTCCAACAGTTCAAACAAAGTCTAAATTATCAGCGGAATCATTAAGTTCAAAACCAAAGTAAAAGTTTAAAACTAATAAAGTTTGTCATGAACCCCACAACGGTTCATTTCCCACAACGACCACTCCTCCCTGCAAGCTCCAGCAAATAACCTAACGACCTGCAAAGCATGTAGTAACGTATCAACAAAAATGTTGGCAAGTTCACAGTTGTTTAGTGTTGTTCCAAAAACATAAGTATGTTAAATTACTTTGTTCTTATAAAAACATGCCATGGGGAGCTACCCCACTGTTTTAAACCACTAGACCCGTACCATACCAACTACTGACTGAAGTTATGTTGAGTGCCCCGAGTCAATGTCTATCATCATTGACTAAGTGCCCAAGTATATTAGTCCACTCCCGTCCTCTGCGGCACGGTGTGAGGCTTGTCAAACCTAATAGCGCTATTTAACTAATAACCCGTTCGCCATTGGCCCAACGATTAAGTCGGTATAAAATGAGTGGGGACTTTAAGATAGAGTTGTTGTCTAGTATGCTTAAGACATGTATTATAATGGTTGTCGTCCTTCACCAGGAGGATGGGTTGTACGCATTCTACCCAAGGAGAATACGCAGGTTGCATCCCACCCAAGGGGGATAGTTGTTGTTTAACCCATTCCCAAACCACCAGGAATCACATGCTTTTAAGAAAAGTGTGAACTCACCTTAGATTAGCTCAGTAGATTAAGTTATGGAAAGAAATACGCGAGGTGGAACCGGTCAATCACGTCCTAGCATGATAACCGTTTAGTTTATTAGTGTGCTCATGAAAGAAACGAAATCCTTACACGTATCATGCAATCATGTTGACAACTTACATATATATCCCACATATATATACTTTCGTTCAAACGGTATATGTATATAAATATATTGATGGTCGTAGCATACAACAACTTAAGCGACATTTAATGTTGACATTAACCTGTTCGATCATTCTCAGATAACACAGCTAACAATCAGATGCACACATTGCGACTTAATACGTTTCAGCTTTAATACTCAAAACTGGGCTGTTTTCAGGTATGTTTATAAAATAGTTACTGGTCACTATAAATTCCCAAAAAAATATATGATATGTGAAAAGGTCTTAGCGTTTTTCTGTAAAATTTTCCAAGTCTAATTATTTACATATTTTTCGTAAAAATTCGAGCAATGGACAGTGGTCTGAATTGTTATGATTCCTACCCCTGCCCACCGTTTATTTTATTTAAAAATCACCGAGTCTCCAAATGAGGTGATTCCAGCTGGAGAACTTCAGTTTACTCGCATATTTTCTACAGTTTAAATTTCGTAACTTATGTCCCAATATACCCTTAGATATGACTGAAATCGTGACCTGCAATTTCTTCAGAAAACGGACAGCCCAGTGCACTGTAACGAAAAATTCCATTTAAAATAGTAAACGATGTCAAAAAATTATGATTCCAGTGCCGTTTGAATGGTATTTCGAAACTCTACTTTGTGGACTCAAGAAAACTCAGGTTTCGATAGGTTATGACCCGGTTACAGCCAACTGAAGTCGGCTATAACTGTCGGACTGCTTGCTGTGCTCATTCTCCGAACGCACAAACAATTATCTAGTGAACCCGTGACCCATAATCATTATTCCCAGCAGGTTATAAGTCAATTATCCCAGAATTAACATGCTCAACTTCAAGGGTTTAACCCTAATCCATACGCATATGCCTATTCACATACAATCGACAATTCTACGCATCTTTCTTGATTCTCATGAACCCTAGACCACCATATAACATCATCCTCATCGACAATCATCAGATTTAGAAATTCAATAACACAAGAAATCATTCAACATACAATTAACGTACAAACCCTCGTTACTAAATTAGCATTCATATTATCAAAACCATAATAAACATGACCCCTATCAAACCATAGATCATAAAAATTCTCACAAACAACAAATATCATTCATCATGCAGAAACGCAGCCAAGTGTTTGCGGAATTTAAACGTCAAAACACATATAACACTAACCGAATGAAGAGGGAGTTGTGTGGGAAAGGGTGAGCTCGAGCGAGAGGGAGATCGCGGCCGGGGGGGTCTTCTACCGTAGATGCGAGAGAGAGGAGGGTAGAGAACTAGGGTTTAGTTTTTTTTGTTACCCACACACACGTACGCATACATATGTGTATGCGCACAACACAAGGGTTGGGCTTGGTGGTTTGGGCTTGTCTTACTTGGGCCGAAATCAGAGATAAGGGAGGAAACGAGCTGGTAGCGAGTGGGCTCTAGCAACCGTGGGGGTGTTTGGGCTAGGCTTGATCGGGCCGCAAACCGTAAAGAGGGTGAAGTGGGTTCGGGTCACGCTAACCGGGTTATAAGTATATAATATATCACACTAACCTCGTTGGTTTAAATTTATAATTTCACGTAAATATATGTTAAATTAATTTTAACCTAAGATGTAGAACGGTAATACGTAGTGAAACGTAATATGAGAACACAGTTTGTCACATCATCCCCAAGTTGAAAGAAATTTCGTCCCGAAATTTAGCATGCAGCCACTGAATAAGCTTGTGCGGTTGAGCGTTTTTGCGGGGTGTCACATCATCCCCCAGTTGGTTTGGAATTTCGTCCCGAAATTCAGTAGCAGCTTCAGCACTGGATGCATTGTTCTTAAATAACTGAGGATACTTGTGTATCATTTGGTCTTCTCGTTCCCAGGTAAACTCTGGGCCACGACGTGAGTTCCAACGAACTCGAACTATAGGTATCTTGCTACGTTTAAGAGTTTTGATTTCCCGGTCCATGATCTCCACTGGTTCTTCGATGAAACATAGCTGGTCATCGATCGTGAGTTCCTTGAAAGGAACAATGAGAGTCTCATCTGACAGACACTTCTTCAGATTTGACACGTGGAAAACGTTGTGTACACCACTGAGCTCTTCTGGCAGGTTCAGTCTATACGCCACTGTGCTGATTTTCTCAGTGATTTCAAATGGTCCGACGTAACGCGGATTAAGCTTGCCCCGTTTACCGAAACGAACCACACTTTTCCAAGGTGAGACTTTTAGCAAAACGCAGTCTCCAATCTGAAATGCCAATGGTTTTCTACGCTTATCAGTGTAGCTCTTCTGACGGTCACGGGCTGCTGCCATTTGATTTCTGATCTGAACGATCTTTTCCGTTGTGTCGAGTATGAGTTCTGGGCCAGAGATTTGACTATCGCCAACTTCTGCCCAGCATAGAGGTGATCAGCATTTCCATCCATACAAAGCCTCGAACGGAGCAGCCTTGATGCTGGTGTGGTAACTATTGTTGTACCAAAACTCCACCAAAGGCAGATGTCTTTCCCAACCGTTACCTAAGTCGATAACACATGCTCGAAGCATGTCTTCAAGAGTCTGGATGGTGTGCTCAGTCTGCCCATCCGTCTGCGGATGATAGGCTGTGCTCATGCCTAGATGTGAGCCAAAGGATTTGTGCATCGCCTGCCACAAATCAGGTGCAAAGCGCGGGTCACGATCAGAAATGATAGAGGTTGGCACTCCGTGCCTAGCAACTACTTCCATCAAATAGATGTCTGTGAGTGTAGAAAACTTATCGGTTTCCTTGATTGCCAGAAAGTGTGCAGACTTAGTCAGTCGATCAACGATCACCCAGATGGTGTCGTTTCCTTGTTGAGATCTGAGTAAGCCAGTGACAAAATCCATGGAAATTTGCTCCCATTTCCATGTTGGGATCTCTAGTTGTTGTAGTAGTCCTGATGGCTTCTGGTATTCCATCTTAACCCTAGCACAGGTTAAGCATTTACTAACATAAGTCGCTATGTTAGCTTTCAGGTGGGGCCACCAGTATAGAGTTTTGAGATTTTAGTACATCTTGTCAAAACCAGGATGCACCGAGTAACGAGACTTGTGTGCTTCGTCCATCACTAGCTCTCGTAGGTTTCCATAGGATGGAACCCAAATATGTTCCATGAAGTAGCAAGTACCGTCTTCCTTGCGTTCGAGTCGCTTTTCCAGGCCCCGCATGGACTCAGCTAAGAGGTTTTCTTCCTTCAATGCTACGACTCGAGCGTTTCGGATTTGGGTAGGAAGACTAGAGTGGATAGTAAGCTGTAACACACGTACACACTTAGGTTTGGTTTCCTTCCGACTGAGGGCATCAGCCACAACGTTGGCCTTGCATGGATGGTACTTGATTGCGCACTCGTAGTCGTTGAGGAGTTCGACCCATCGACGCTGTCGCATGTTCAACTACTTCTGATCGAAGATATGCGGGAGACTCTTGTGATCGGTGTAGATAGTGCACTTGGTACCGTACAAGTAATGTCTCCATATCTTGAGTGCAAACACTACTGCTCCCACCTCCAAATCGTGGGTAGTGTAGTTCTTTTCATGAACCTTGAGTTGGCGTGATGCGTAAGCAATGACTTTCTTACGTTGCATCAACACACGCCCAAGTCCTTGGATTGACGCGTCACAAAAAAACAACAAAATCGTTTGTGCCTTCTGGGAACGAAAGAATGGGTGCACTACAGAGTTTCACCTTCAACTGTTTGAAACGTGAATTCCTGAGCAATCTTTCGAGTTAGAGCTGTGAGGGTTTGTGCATGCGATCATGAAAAGTGGGCTTCGTGATGTCAAAAGTCGCACGTTGGAAACTTAACATAAGGTTGTTTGTGTTGTAGGAGCTCCATGGTAAGGCGTAGGTATCGTTCTACTAGTTCTTGGAGTAGATTCAGATGTCCCGAAGAAATCAAGTGACATATCTGTCACACCCCCAAAATACCACACGCGGGAACCCCCGCGAGGCTTGTGACGTACCAGGATCTAGCCACCAATCACATTGAACTCATAACAATATTTCAAATAAAACTTTCATTTATTAACATAAGCGTTACAAAACATTATTTACTGTTCAGCGGAAGCATACTACAATAATTAAGAATTTCATAACACAAGTGTGTAAAATCCATTAGACGCGTCTCATGATTCCATGCAACTCGACCCATGACAACTCCAGCATCCCAGACATTAAGTTCCAATGACATGTACCTAAAGGCCTGCAAGCATGCAGAAAAGTGAATCAGACAACGCTGGTGAGTTCAAAGTTTGTTAACACGTTTAGTTACCAGATATGAGTTTAAAACAATTTAGAGATTTGATGTTGTTAATAACTCAATTACCGCAGATGGCTCCAGATTATTTGCCCTTCCCCAATGCTCTATCAAACATTGGCCAAGTGGTTAAGGTAATTAGTTTACGACCGTCCTCCCCGGTATGGTGTGAGGGTGCCAAACCTAATAGCGCTATCAACTAATAACCCCGTTGCCTCCCCGGCAACTAATTCGGTATATGATGGGACTTAAGTGATAGATATGAGTGTATTAACCAACATCCCAAGTTTAACATTCCAGTTAAACCCGTTTACCCAATATTCCTCCCCGGAATATTTACCAGATGTCCCTCCCCGGGACGCATGCTTGAAAAAGAGCAGTGAACTCACCTTAGATTGCTCGGTATGTTACATTACATTACCCGTTCCGAGTTAGTCAACCAAACCCTACCGTGGTTACCAAAGATAATCAGTTTCATAAACACATGTCCAGATCATGTATACAACAATTCACATGTAACACCATTGTCACGTAACACATAGTAAACGCTTAGCTTTCATACTCTTTCATAACACAGGTTCACGTTCCAAACAATAGCTACCAATAATATCCGTTTCATAAAAAATAGATCACGTATTTTACACAGTTTGCATTCATCACAAGATCACCGTATATTGCATAGCAGGTACGTAGTTCTCATGTAAACCCACATTTCATGTGCAAGTTTCATAATAACACTTAACAGATGAATTGGCTACTCACACAAGTTAAGTCAAATTTCCCATTCTTGATTAGTATGGTTATAATGCAATAATAGTATTTCATAAACATAAGTATCCAATATCATAAATATCATATCTGTTTCACTGCCCTGACCATGGGCCTTCACGGTGAAGAACCCCCCATGGCGAAGGTTTAATCTTCGCCGAGAGTGAATGCGACGAAGGTTCCAAATGGTTCGTCAAACATTAGTTGACGAAGACCTATTCTTCATAGGAGTTGTGTAGGGCGAAGGACCATGAATGTTCGTCAAAATCCAGTCGACGAAGGGCTAATCTTCGTCAACCTGGGTTCTTCGTCGGGGAAGATCTTTCGTCTGCAGTATGGAGCAGCAGACAACAAGAAACCCTAATGCCGTCTGTCACACCCTCAATTTACCACCTAGGGAGTGTCCCTGTTAAGCGTGTGACGACTAGCAATGAGCCACCAATTACATTGAATCACAAGTTTAAAATGAAGTTCCATTGCTTAATAATACTGAAGTTCCAAACATAAGTTATCCAAAACCATAAGTTTAGCGGAAGCGTAAAGTTATCATAAAGTAAGTACTAAACGAATGTAATAATTAAGTATGTGATAAACAAATTCCTCAGCATGACCATGACCACTCTTGCTCTCCAGCCAACAAGCTCCTGTTCCAATCATCTAACGACCTGCGAGCATGTAACAAGTGTATCAGACAAAGCTGGCGAGTCCACAGTTTTAGAAAAACGTTTGTTACCAGTTGTATGTAAAACAGTTCAATAACCAATGCAAGTAATATTGTTAATATCTCAATTCCGAACAAGACGGCTCCTGATGTACATGACTGCCCTATCCCACGTACCCCTATCTAGTACTGGGCCCGACTGGGTCATTAGTTCACATCCGTCCTATCCAGGAGCGGTGTGAGGGTGCCAAACCTAAGTAGCGCTACCAACTAATACCCGAATAAGGGACTTACAAAAATGATAGGTGAGAATATTAACCAATATACCCGTTTTTACCCAAACCACTGACTGTCCCCAACCACTGGGACGCATGCTCGAATGTAGTGAACTCACCTTTGCTTTGCTCGGTAAGGTTAGCTACTTTACTACCAGTTGGTCAAGCACCTCCTAATATAATTTAACAATAACAATCAGTCCCCTACTTGTACTGAACCATATATATATATATATATATATATATATATGTCATACATTACACAATGCACACTTATGAAATAAATACACATTAGCACACAGTTTACTAGTCAACTATGACATATACCCATCGAATTAGTAACATGTACCTACACATAGATTTCATGCTAGGCGTCCATGTTCATTTTAAAGGCCCAATTCCCACTTGACAATAAACCGCCCAACCAAACTCTACCCCTTTATTTACGGCCCACTACCCTTTCGGTTGAAGATAAGATTACTTTAATAATTCAAGTAGCATACAATTGCCAAAACCAAATACATGTTACTGTATGCATTCAGTTATATTATTTGGCCCAAATCCCAATTTTTACCATCCATTAATTCGATTCACTTAGATGAAATATCCACCCAGTAGGGTGTATAGGGATCGTTCAGATATTGGATCGCTACCAATGCTGAGTTGTTTACTCGATATTTCATTCATCTCAAAATAACATTGCTATAGATTTATTGCATACAATTTACGATCACATCTGGTAACACATGTACAAGACTATCAAATACGATCAGTATATTGGGTTGTCATAGATCACATGAAATATTAAACGGGCTGTGACCCCAATTCATCACATGAGCCGGGGCACTTGTACAGTGACCGATAGTATTACGAACAACAAATTACACATACCATAACTCTCTTTCTATCAACGATTACCTAGGCTCACTGTTAACTCTCGTGTCTAACCTAACATTCATTTGACAACCAAAATGAGAGACCATGCTACAAGTTCACATAATACGTTCACATCATCATGATAACGAGCAGATTGATAGCAATTATGTTAATCCATAACATCAAATTACTTATACGGCATTCTATGAAATCAGTTTATAGCAATGGGATTAACATTACAATCATCAACAACCAAACCACTCGCACCTCACTATAGACATCATGTAACTGTGATACGAGATTCCGGATTGTCAAATAACATCACCAGCCCATTACCCTCTTATCAACACAATCATGATCATCGGCAATTCATGTATGACTATATCTCATAACTATGCAACCTAATAACATATTACTTATCAAATACAACCTAATCAGTAATCATATTCACTATACAGTACCACTAGGCATGCGAGACAAAGGAATTTTAGAGATTTGAATCACATAAGGATATTACACACTTGTGCTAATCATACACATAAAGAAACAATCCAATAACAATTTACGTATAAGGAATTTACTAACCAGCCACGGATCCGCTAATATAATGTTACGAGAGGGGGGGGGGGTCCTTGACTACTGCCGTCGCACAATAGGGGATTAGGGTTTATTATGTGATGATTGGGAAGTAGGGAAGGAGTTACGTGTACATGATAAGTAAATATAGTTAGAATGCAAAATGTATATCTTTGAGGATAAGTGGGCTCGGTTTGGTTTGGTGATAAATACATGCAAGTGGGCCGATAATCTAAGACTTTGGGCCGAGATCTTATAGTGGTGCACATTAATCATATAGTGGTGCACAAGTTATGCAAATTAAACGTACACATTCGTGTATAGTTAGTCAGTTAAATGTACGTAATCATATATTGTTGCACAAGATAGGCAGATAAAACAACCAAACACACACTAAAAGTTGTGGGATTTCGAGTAATGCTAACCTTAAGTATTCGGGTTGTCACATCATCCCCAACTTGAAAGAAATTTCGTCCCGAAATTTGCCAAGTGAATACAGAAGAGAGAAGTGAGAAATCAAGATTGTTGCGGATTTTGCTCGAGTGCCACATCATCCCCAACTTGAAGAGGAATTTCACCCCGAAATTCGCCAGATTTACTTGATTCAGGTTGATCCTTCGGAAACAAGTGTGGATATTTGAGTTTCATTTGATCCTCGCGTTCCCAAGTGAACTCCGGTCCACGTCTTGAGTTCCAACGAACTCTAACGATCGGAATGCGACTGTGCTTGCGTACTTTGACCTCTCGATCCATAATCTCAACGGGCTCTTTAATAAACTGTAGCTTGTCGTCGATTTTCAGCTCTTGGAAAGGTACAACTAGTGGGTCTTCAGCATAGCACTTCTTCAGTTGCGATACATGAAAAACATCGTGGACATTACCCAATTCAGTAGGTAATTCCAATCTGTAAGCCACCTTACCAATGCGTTCAAGAACTCTAAACGGTCCAACGTAGCATGGATTAAGCTTGCCACGCTTTCCAAAACGTACAACGCCTTTCCACGGTGAAACTTTCAGCATGACACGATCATTCACTTCGAACTCTACCTCCTTAGCACGTTTGTCGGCATAGGCTTTCTGACGATCACGAGCTGCCGCCATACGTTCCCTGATCTTCACAATCATCTCTGAAGTCTCTAAAACCAACTCAGGACCTGAAATCTGACTATCACCTACTTCAGCCCAACAGAGAGGTGAACGACACTTCCTCCCATACAATGCTTCAAACGGAGCTGCCTTGATGCTAGTGTGATAGCTGTTGTTGTAGGAGAATTCTACTAATGGCAAATGTCTCTCCCAACCCTTCCCAAAATCAATAACACACGCCCGCAGCATGTCTTCAAGTGTCTGAATAGTGCGCTCACTCTGACCGTCGGTCTGTGGGTGATACGCAGTACTCATATCGAGACGCGAGCCAAACGACCTGTGCATAGCCTGCCACAACTCCGAAGTGAAACGCGGATCCCGATCCGAAATGATGGAAGTTGGCACCCCGTGCCTAGAAACCACCTCCTTAAGGTATATCGCTGCAAGCTGGGAGTGCTTGTCTGTTTCTTTAATTGGTAGAAAGTGCGCTGACTTCGTAAGTCGATCGACAATTACCCATATCGTGTCGTTCCCCGCCTGTGTTCTCGGTAATCCTGTAACAAAATCCATAGAGATCTGTTCCCACTTCCACATCGGTATCTCTGGTTGCTGGAGTGGTCCCGAGGGTTTCTGGTACTCTGCCTTGACCCTGGCACATGTCAAGCACTTGCTTACATACGTGGCTATGATAGCTTTCATATTCGGCCACCAATACAAGACTTTGAGATCGTGATACATCTTATCAGATCCCGGGTGAACAGAATACCTTGACTTGTGTGCTTCATCCATTACCAGTTCCTGAAGGTCGCCAAACAGAGGAACCCATAATCTCTCCATAAAATAGTAAATGCCATCAGACTTTAGCTCGAACTTCTTATTCATACCACGCAAACCCTCTGCTGCAATGTTTTCGCCCTTTAAGGCCTCGACCTGTGCTGAACGAATCTGTGTGGGTAGATCAGAGTGAATAGTAAGCTGCAGAGCACGACCACGCTTTGGTTTCGGTTCCTTGTGACTAAGGGCATCTGCTACAACATTAGCTTTACCCGGGTGATACTTGATGGCACACTCGTAATCATTGAACAATTCTACCCAACGACGCTGACGCATATTTAGTTCTTTCTGGTCGAAGATATGCTGAAGGCTCTTGTGGTCGGTATAGATGGTGCATTTCGTACCGTACAGATAATGCCTCCAAATCTTCAGTGCAAAAACCACGGCTCCTAACTCCAAGTCGTGTGTCGTGTAGTTCTTCTCGTGTACTTTCAACTGTCGAGAGGCATAAGCTATCACCTTGTTGCGCTGCATCAGCATGCAACCAAGACCCTGAATCGATGCATCACAATGTACCTCAAAATCCTCGGTACCCTCTGGTAGAGACAGAATCGGCGCGCTACACAATTTCTGTTTTAACAGTTGGAAGGCATCCTCCTGTTTTGCTCCCCACGAATAAACTACTTTCTTTTGTGTCAAGGATGTGAGAGGCTGTGCAATCTTCGAAAAATCCCGAATAAAACGACGATAATACCCCGCTAGACCAAGAAATTGTCGCACCTCTGAAGGATTCGTTGGTGCCGCCCAATTTCTAATGGCATCGATCTTGGCAGGATCCACATGTATGCCCATCTCATTAACGATATGCCCCAGAAAATGTACCTCCCGTATCCAGAAATCACACTTAGAAAATTTCGCGTACAGCTGCTCCCTCCTCAGGAGCTCTAGGATAAGACGTAGATGCCGCACATGATCCTCCTTGTTCTTGGAATAAATTAGAATGTCGTCGATAAAAACGATAACGAAGTCGTCGAGGTATGGCTTGCACACGCGGTTCATGAGATCCATGAAGACCGCTGGTGCGTTGGTCAACCCGAATGGCATGACCAAGAACTCAAAATGACCGTACCGCGTCCGAAATGCCGTTTTGGGAACATCTTCCTCTCTAACCCGTACCTGATGATAACCCGACCTTAAGTCGATTTTGGAGTAGAAACTTGATCCTTGCAGCTGGTCAAACAGGTCATTAATACGTGGTAAAGGATAACGATTCTTGACCGTCGCCTTATTGAGTTCACGGTAATCTATACACAGGCGAAAAGACCCGTCCTTGTTTTTCACAAACAGAACTGGGGCTCCCCAAGGTGAAGAGCTAGGTCGGATAAAACCCCTATCCAACAGTTCCTGAAGTTGGTTTGACAATTCCTGCAACTCCCCTGGTGCCAGACGATAAGGAGCACGAGCAATCGGTGCTGCTCCTGGGGCGAGATCGATCTGGAATTCCACCTGTCGATGTGGAGGTAAGCCAGGGAGTTCCTCAGGAAATACGTCAGGAAATTCCCGAACAACTGGAATATCCTCGATCCTCCTCTCGGTAGTCTGCGAATCAGTGACAAGGGCTAGAATAGCAGGATAGCCCTTACGGAGATACTCCTGAGCCTTTATTGACGAAACAATACTAATCGGGGTCCCACTGCGATGACCCTGAACCGATAAGAATTCTCCGCTAGGGAGAGGAACACGCACGATTTTCTCCTTGCAGAGAATTTTCCGCCTGATACTTGGACAACCAATCCATGCCGATAACTACGTCGAAACTTCCAAGAGTAATGGGAAGTAGGTCAATGTCGAATGCTTGACCCAGAAGATCAAGTTTACACCCAACCAGAACATGTGAAGCTTCGATTGTTTTACCATTTGCTATCTCCACTATGTGTTTCGTTACCAGAGGTGTAGGACTTAACCCTAACTGACGACTGAACCCCAAAGATACGTAACTCCAATCGGCACCAGAATCAAACAAGATAGAAGCAAATACACCATTTACTGAAAAAGTACCAGTAACTACATTACCGTCGTTTCGTGCTTCCCCAGCTCCCAGAACAAATCCGCGTCCACGTGCCACATTGCCCCCATTGTTCCCAGCATTGTTGTTTCCATTATTATTGCCCCCTGTATTCTGTCTCAGCTGAGGACAGTCTCGCTTGAAATGCCCATCAGCCCCACACTAGAAGCACCCTTTCTGTACACCCTGATTCGGCTGATTCTGTTGCCTACCCTGCTGCTGTACTGGCTGCTGCTGAGCTGGAAGTGTAGCCCTACAATCCTTAGCCATGTGCCCTGATCGGTGACACCTATGACAAACCCGATTACACTGACCCTTGTGATGATAGTTACACTTGTTGCACAAAGGTAACTTCCCCGCATAAGATCCCTGCCCTGAACTGTTACTTTGGTTTTGATTCACTGACGATGTCTGGCTGAAACTGCGATTGCTGCCAGTATCTGCTTTCTTCTGAGACTGTACCGAGTTGGACCCCTTGTCCATATCGCTCCACTTACGCTTGCTATCGGTAGCAGGAGTAGTGGAAGTAGTAGCAGCTGTCGTAGTACTAGAGATACGTGGTGGTAGTGAATTACTTTCCACCTCCTGATCAATAATCTTGTGAGTCATACGGACAATATCAGTTATGTTGTTGAGGTTTGCTGCAGTAACCAAACCCTTCACTCGTGGAGGTAATCCCTTGATAAACAACTCAATTCTTCGAGACATAGGTCGGGACAAGTTTGGACACAAGTCAGCCAACTCATACGACCGTTTCACATATGCTTCAACCTCGGATCCCACCAATTTCAGATTATAATACTCGTTCTCTAGCTTCTGTATCTCATCACGAGGACAGTATTCTTCCCTCATCAACTCCTTAAAGGCTTCCCACGTAGTGGCGTTCGCCGCCTCGATGCCTAACAGCTGAACCTGGGCATTCCACCATGTCAGGGCACCATCCTCGAGCGTGCCCGTAGCATACTTCACTCTGTCCCCAACAGGACAGTTACACATCGCGAATACGGACTCCGCCTTTTCAAACCAGCGCAAGAGTCCTATAGCTCCTTCAGTCCCGCTGAAGGTCTGTGGCTTACAGTCCATAAAAGACTTAAACGTGCAGACAGGTGGGTGAGGCTGATTTTGCGGTGCTGGCTGACCTATTAACAGGAGAGAATCAAACAAGTAAGACTCAAGTATACGACTCAAAGGGAAAGAGTGTTTGCTACATGTCGTACCAGCCTGATAAGCCGCCAAGGCTGCAGCCACCTGAGCATTGATTAAATCCGTTAACTCAGCTTGAGTCATATTGATTTGGCCACGTCCACCACCGCGGCCTCCACCACGTCCACCACGACGATGTGACAACCCGAATACTTAAGGTTAGCATTACTCGAAATCCCACAACTTTTAGTGTGTGTTTGGTTGTTTTATCTGCCTATCTTGTGCAACAATATATGATTACGTACATTTAACTGACTAACTATACACGAATGTGTACGTTTAATTTGCATAACTTGTGCACCACTATATGATTAATGTGCACCACTATAAGATCTCGGCCCAAAGTCTTAGATTATCGGCCCACTTGCATGTATTTATCACCAAACCAAACCGAGCCCACTTATCCTTAAAGATATACGTTTTGCATTCTAACTATATTTACTTATCATGTACACGTAACTCCTTCCCTACTTCCCAATCATCACATAATAAACCCTAATCCCCTATTGTGCGACGGCAGTAGTCAAGGACCCCCCCCCCCCCCCTCTCGTAACATTATATTAGCGGATCCGTGGCTGGTTAGTAAATTCCTTATACGTAAATTGTTATTGGATTGTTTCTTTATGTGTATGATTAGCACAAGTGTGTAATATCCTTATGTGATTCAAATCTCTAAAATTCCTTTGTCTCGCATGCCTAGTGGTACTGTATAGTGAATATGATTACTGATTAGGTTGTATTTGATAAGTAATATGTTATTAGGTTGCATAGTTATGAGATATAGTCATACATGAATTGCCGATGATCATGATTGTGTTGATAAGAGGGTAATGGGCTGGTGATGTTATTTGACAATCCGGAATCTCGTATCACAGTTACATGATGTCTATAGTGAGGTGCGAGTGGTTTGGTTGTTAATGATTGTAATGTTAATCCCATTGCTATAAACTGATTTCATAGAATGCCGTATAAGTAATTTGATGTTATGGATTAACATAATTGCTATCAATCTGCTCGTTATCATGATGATGTGAACGTATTATGTGAACTTGTAGCATGGTCTCTCATTTTGGTTGTCAAATGAATGTTAGGTTAGACACGAGAGTTAACAGTGAGCCTAGGTAATCGTTGATAGAAAGAGAGTTATGGTATGTGTAATTTGTTGTTCGTAATACTATCGGTCACTGTACAAGTGCCCCGGCTCATGTGATGAATTGGGGTCACAGCCCGTTTAATATTTCATGTGATCTATGACAACCCAATATACTGATCGTATTTGATAGTCTTGTACATGTGTTACCAGATGTGATCGTAAATTGTATGCAATAAATCTATAGCAATGTTATTTTGAGATGAATGAAATATCGAGTAAACAACTCAGCATTGGTAGCGATCCAATATCTGAACGATCCCTATACACCCTACTGGGTGGATATTTCATCTAAGTGAATCGAATTAATGGATGGTAAAAATTGGGATTTGGGCCAAATAATATAACTGAATGCATACAGTAACATGTATTTGGTTTTGGCAATTGTATGCTACTTGAATTATTAAAGTAATCTTATCTTCAACCGAAAGGGTAGTGGGCCGTAAATAAAGGGGTAGAGTTTGGTTGGGCGGTTTATTGTCAAGTGGGAATTGGGCCTTTAAAATGAACATGGACGCCTAGCATGAAATCTATGTGTAGGTACATGTTACTAATTCGATGGGTATATGTCATAGTTGACTAGTAAACTGTGTGCTAATGTGTATTTATTTCATAAGTGTGCATTGTGTAATGTATGACATATATATATATATATATATATATGGTTCAGTACAAGTAGGGGACTGATTGTTATTGTTAAATTATATTAGGAGGTGCTTGACCAACTGGTAGTAAAGTAGCTAACCTTACCGAGCAAAGCAAAGGTGAGTTCACTACATTCGAGCATGCGTCCCAGTGGTTGGGGACAGTCAGTGGTTTGGGTAAAAACGGGTATATTGGTTAATATTCTCACCTATCATTTTTGTAAGTCCCTTATTCGGGTATTAGTTGGTAGCGCTACTTAGGTTTGGCACCCTCACACCGCTCCTGGATAGGACGGATGTGAACTAATGACCCAGTCGGGCCCAGTACTAGATAGGGGTACGTGGGATAGGGCAGTCATGTACATCAGGAGCCGTCTTGTTCGGAATTGAGATATTAACAATATTACTTGCATTGGTTATTGAACTGTTTTACATACAACTGGTAACAAACGTTTTTCTAAAACTGTGGACTCTCCAGCTTTGTCTGATACACTTGTTACATGCTCGCAGGTCGTTAGATGATTGGAACAGGAGCTTGTTGGCTGGAGAGCAAGAGTGGTCATGGTCATGCTGAGGAATTTGTTTATCACATACTTAATTATTACATTCGTTTAGTACTTACTTTATGATAACTTTACGCTTCCGCTAAACTTATGGTTTTGGATAACTTATGTTTGGAACTTCAGTATTATTAAGCAATGGAACTTCATTATAAACTTGTGATTCAATGTAATTGGTGGCTCATTGCTAGTCGTCACACGCTTAACAGGGACACTCCCTAGGTGGTAAATTGAGGGTGTGACACCGTCGTTCGTCAAAAACTATCATAATCACCATAGTTTCATGAAATCATAGAATCCTAATCATAACATACTCATTATCAACAATCAGTACATATTCATCATTCGATTCAGATTCAACAACTGTACCAACTATCATTCTAATCACAGCCTTATTCATATTAATCACGTTTCACTCTTAACACCCCTAACCAATCAGATCTAGTTAATCAGTTAATCGAAGAATCATTATTCATTCTCACCCATTACGATCCTAATTGGTCAATCAACACACAATCGCTCAGAACAACATCAAGACATGTTTTTAGCATGACTCTCGATCATGATCAGTCATCAAACATCAATCAACAAGTTTGCATAAAAGCCGATAACAATTAACAGGAATTAAAACAAGGGCAACTCCACTAACCGAAGGATTGTAGTGCCGATCGTTGGTGAACAGGAATGCTCCACGGGAAAGACTCGGTCAAGGATAGGGATATGTCGAATGGGAGTGTTGCTGCCGTTTGTGTGTGTGTGAAAAGACTAGGGTTTGATCGTGCTTCACAAACCCCAAATATACGCACAAAAGAGAGATGGGCCTGAGACAGCTTGGGCTTGGAGAAAAGACTGGGCTGGGAGCCCTTACGGCGAAGATTCATCTTGACGAAGTCCCATTCTTTGTCGAAGTTGGTGCTGACGAAGAATCATTCTTCGTCCGGCAAGGGTTGTGGCGAAGAGTTGATGGCGAAGAATCATTCTTCATCATCTTGGGATTCCAATACACATTAAACATTAAACTTAAATGTTACACACTTAACAACCAGCATCAGAATACTTTAACATCCAATAAACTACACATGACATCATGTAAAACAAATTGTAAAAACAGGATTGTGAAACAAGTGATGCGTAAAGAGAAGACCTTGAGATTTCAGGTTGTCACATATTCGTCAAGGTAGGCTAAATTCGAATGTCATGACTGGGAACCTATATCGGTCGTATCGGGTTCTAAGGACAGTGCGCGTGATATCTTCATATCCGTGATATTTTTGGCCCAATGCTCCTCGAGTAACGTTCGTAGAGAGTAACTCGTCCAAGCGAGAGTTCGCGAAGACTGTTGTTAGGATAAGGATCATAGTATTCGAGAAGTATATCATGAATGGATGTGGAAACATGCAAAAAGGGTAGTCGCAATCGATGCGTAAGCATTTAAGAATCCGTAGCAGGGGTTTACCTGATGTCGAGGGTATAGTTGGTCGTACGCAAGTTGTATAAGGTTAAAATAAAGAACGCCGTTTGTCAAATAGAGATGTCACGTGGATATATCGATCATAACAAGAATTTACCATAGATGAATGGTTGTTGTACGAGTTTGTAGTGTTAAGGTTCACTGAAACTTCCGTCAAAGTTGTCAGGCTCGCCCACATGCGAAGGAGAAATAATTCACCTTGATCCGTGAACTTAGATGAGTTTGCAATTTATCGAGTCGGTAAGCAACCAAATTCGGAAGAGTTCCCTTAGGTCGTGTGAATGAATCTGAAATATGCCTGTGTAGTCAAGAGGTTTCAAAGAAAGGACGTGAAAACAGTTCAAGAGGGTATGATCGTATCAACAACACATCACCATCCTCAGGGTTTCAAGAAGTGATCACCAATGATCGGAAGTCAAGCCTACCAAATTCTCTAAACTGGAATGAGTTCATATTAGTGTCTCTGCAGAAGCGAGGACGTAGTGTCACTGTGGTACAGGAATGACGGTTTTGTCTAAGTCAATAGTAGAAATTAGGCATGGCATTAGTCAACAAGCTGTCACACCCTGTCTTTTGCGGAAGCGTATGATGTGTGACTGGTTTAAAATCATTGCAATCAATCATAATAAACAACTACAAGATCAAAACGATGTTCATCCATTCATGAAAATTTGAGTATTACAAATACTTGTTATTTAAGTTTTAAAAACTCAACCTTCGTCTAGGTTACAATTCAACAAAAGTGGAAGACATTTAAACTTGAAGTCTACTTCTAGCTATGACACTTGCGCCCAAGATCCATCCTGTCACCTGAAATACGTTCTGTATATCTTGTATGAAAACAAAGTTTGTATTTTGTACAAATCAAGTATTCTTGTATAAATCAAGTTTTCTCGTGTACCCCATGTATTAAATGATTGTTTATACAAGGACATTTAAGGCACGTGAGGACATAGGGAGCATTAGTATTTTCTCCCTCAAGGCATGTGAGGACATAGGGAGCATTAGTATTTTCTCCCTCAAGGCATGTGAGGACATAGGGAGCATTAGTGTTTTCTCCCTCAAGGCATGTGAGGACATAGGGAGCATTAGTATTTTCTCCCTCAGGGCATGTGAGGACATAGGGAGCATTAGTATTTTCTCCTTTAACTGTGTCGATTACCCTCGACTGTGTCGATTAACCTCGACTGTGTCGATTTCCCTCGACTGGGACACCGAAGCACTCAAGAGATCACATAAGGACCATGAGTGGGGCTCGGCCGTACCCGTTAGATCTAACCCTCGTCCCTAATTAAGTATTAATAGCATCTCAATATCTAGTTTAAGCTCACATGATCTAGTATTTTCTAGGCATTTCTTAAAGCACATCATATTGCACTCACCAAGAGTGCTTCTCGTATTTTTTTGTATTCTCAAATCATATTGCACTCGGTACTCGTTCTCACCAAGAGTGCTTCTTGTATTTTTTTGTATTCTCAAATCATATTGCACTCGGTACTCGTTCTCACCAAGAGTGCTTCTTGTATTTTTACCATTTGTAAAAATTGTAATATTTGTAACATGTATTTCACCCCCGAGAGTTATAAAACCAAAAACAGTTAAAGAAAAGGGGATGCATGAACTCACAACTTTGCGCTCCTGCGTCGTAAACTCCACCGGATTTGCTTATCTAGCGTCGCGACCTAAACGTGTGTTATTAACGTTAGTCACTAGACTTGCGTCGCACAAGTACAGTCACTCTCTTTTGTACTTGTATTGTTGTGTTAAAAATATTTTATATTTTTAACTAAGTATCTTACTTATATTATTTTCTCAAAAATTAATATAAGTATCTCGTGTTTTGCACTTTGCACCCGAATTATGTATCTTGTCTGAGTATGTTGTATGTGTATTTTTACTTCTTAAGAGTACTTAGTGTATTTTCAAGTCCTAATACACTATCATGCATAATACATACTACACACACTTAGCACAAAATTTTTGGTGATCAAATAATATATATTTTCCTCAGATAACATACTCGACACTTAGACACGCAAATTACTACTTATGTCATTTCAGCTTTAATCTTCAAAACTAGGCAGTTTTCGGGGATTTTAATAAAATAGTTAACTTATTCCAAAAATTCCCAAACTTTTACAAAATGTCTTAAACGATCCAAATATTATTGTGTAAAAATCTTGGGATCCAATTCATTACCAATATTTATAAAAATTCATTTTCTTGACTGAACTCAGATTTATCTTTTTCTGACTACATTCCACGGAATAATTTATTTAAAATTCATCGAGAGTCCGATTTACGAAATTCCAGTGAGAGAATTACAAATACATCGGTGGTCATCTACAGTACAAATTTCATGATCTAACTCTACACAGAATTCAAGTTATGATGGAAAACAGAACGCATATTTTCAGCAGTAAAAATGCAGCTTTAGCTGCTGTTACAAAACGACCTTTTAAAAATAGTAAACGAAGTCCAAAAATTATGATTCTAGTGCCATTAGAACCGTATTTCATAATACATAAATCTAGGCTTCAGAAAATACATTTTTCGATTTATTAAGATCCTGTTATAGCCAACTGAAGTTGGCTGTAATCACCAAACAGCCTTCTGTTTTCAGTTTTTAACATTCTAAAGCGCGCTCGATTGATTCCGTTAACATGTTTAGTGATAAACAATGATACTTACAGCAGATTATAAGTCCTTCATATCAGCACATAATCATCATACACCAAACAACATCATTCTAACATCATTTCTTCATGTATCATCTTGTTTAAGCTTATGTTCAAGTTTTAAGTGTAAGATCTTTTGGTGTTCATATGTTTTCTTCATAATACATATATTAACCACTAAAACAACATGTAAAATGCAAGGATCTAAGACACTTACTACTAGCACAAGGCTAGGGAAGAAACCAAAGATGAAGGTGGTGATGATTCAAGTGGTTAATAGCTTCTTGATGAGGTCCTTCAACTTTCAATGCTTCCAAGCTTCTTATTTATGCTTATTACCCCCTTGAAGGTCCTTAGAATGCTTGTAATTGAAGTGAAAATGGAAGTGTTGTGTGCGTGAGGTTGGGCCGTAGACAAGCAAGAAGGAGGAGAAGAAGAAGTAAAGTGATGAAGTGATGAATGAATTAGAAGGTAGTTCTTGTGGTTTATAACATTATCCTCCCAACACCACATTACCTAGAGGTTAATATGTCCCCAAAGTACTTAGCATATCAAATAAATAATTCAAATAAATCATGGGTGAGTTCCCCATGGTTGTAACCGGTTATGAGGGGGGGGGGGGGGTTCTAGTTGGGTTTCAATTGCTAGTTACATAAACTAGTTAGTATTCAATTGTTAAGTTTGGGGTTTAAGTGTGTTATAGTGTTTGATTTAATATATAGTGTGTTAGGGTGTTCGGGAACCCTAACTAGCTTAGAAAAATAAAAACATTGCTTCTCGCAATATTTTGGTGTTCCGGGTAATGTCCGGTTGTTCGGTTACATACCGGTTCGTTTAAGTGCTAAAATGCACCGTTTAGTGCCTTTCAATTATTCTTTTGTAACACTTTCAATCCCCGACACTTAGGGAAATATTCTAGATGATAAAACGACATTTCTGCATAATATTTATATGTTTAAAAGCTGATTTGAGCTGAATTTAATAAAATTCTGCACTTAAAGTGCGTTTCGGGTGCTTTTTAGTGCGTATTTTAGCTTCCGGATGGTATATATGTAACCCTTGTATGTATTCTTGGGTTTTAATGTGTTCTTGTCGTTGGACCTGCACCTAGGCCCTAATTCTAATGTCTGACTGCTTTCTGCAGTTCTGTTGACACAAAGTGTCTTACTGGTGAGTTTACTAATATTTTTGACGCAACGCTATCGTGAAGTAATTCTTGTAGTATAACAAGTTCATGAATTCACTTGTATGGAATTTAGAAATTTATTTGTCTGGTAAACTAGATCATGTACAGTCATTAAAGCACAAATTACTGTTCATCTAGTGTACGGAATGTACGGAAAAGTGACGGTTGTCACCGTCTCCCCCGTTAAAAGAATTTCGTCCCGAAATTCAAGCGATGCCATCGGTCGCAGGGGAGTTGTGAAACGAATATGGTCACTTATATTCGAAACACGTCTTCCTGTTCTCATGTCACGTATTTTATCGTACTCAAGTAAATCAATCATGTCTTTTCTGTATCTCGTGGACTCTTGGTCCGTAACCTTAACAGGTTTCTATAGTATTGTGGACTCTTGGTCCAAAACCTTAACAGGTTTCTATAGTAATTCTTGTCGTTTGTCATTGACGTGAATCTTATTTGTGGGAACAACGACTGCTCCTTGAGTCAGACTCCTCTACAGACTAGACACATGAATGTGTCGCGATCACTACTGATCTTTTTCTGGGAGTTTTATCTTGCGAACAATGGTTCTGATCCCTACACTGGGGATTCAACCTTTTCGTTAACCAAATCACACTACGCCTTCTCTAGGCGAGGCTCTCATTTTAGTCATAGTTCTTGTCTCAAATTCTTACGATTTCTGCCGCTCATCGGCACAATCTTTCTGTATCCTGCGGGCTGCCTTGATATGTTCACATATCTAAACGGTTTGCCTCTAGTTTTCCTGAACACACTCGGGTCAGTAAATTGTTTATTCCCGGTCTCTGATCAACACGACGGGGATCGACTTATTATGTTCTATCTGAAGCTTCACACGGAGCGATTTAAACGGTGGTGTGATAAATACTGTTGTAGGAAGACTCTACTATGGGCAAGTGAGTGTTCCAACTTTTCGTTAAAGTTTATCACACAAGCACGTATCATGTCCATTCAGTCTGCGTCGTTCAGTAGCTCAGTCCGTCTACGTTAACATTCAAGTTCTTATGATCAACGGTGTCCTGCAACCCTTGTGTTCAGTAAAGGTCGTGCAGCGTTTTCCGTTAGGTAGTGACGTCAAGTTTGCGGCGTGCAATCACTGTATCTAGCTCAAGGTTTCTTCTCACGATTCCTTGATCAATGTGCCGCGTATGCAATGTTGTGGTCTCGTTGCATTGACGTACAATCGAGACTTTGTCGAGAAGTGTCACTTAATTGCAATTCTAGCTCCTTAGCTCTGGGTTGCAGGGTTGGCATGAATCTCGTTCTTACGCACCATGTATCTTAAAGTTCTCATTTCGCGAATTCGAAATCCGCTTTTCGCCATCATAGCACATGACTGTTCTTTCTCTAAGAGCTGCAAGGTAAATTGCAGCTGTTTGCTCACGACTTTCCTTGGTCGTTGGCCAAATAAGGATGTAGTCAATAAATACATTCATGATCTATTCAGGTGTGGCTTACACATTCGTTTCATGAGGTCCATGAATACTGTCGATGCATGTGTTAAGCCAGATGGTACGACAAGGAACTCATAATGCCCGAAGCGAGTCCTAAAGGTCGTATTAGGGATATTTCCTTCTTGTGTTCGCAGTGGAGGACATCTTGTCCTCAAGTTGATCTTTGAGTGGTAACTGGAACCTTACGATTGGCTCATTTGTGTCATCAGTCCTTGGCAAAGGATTCTGATTCTCAATTTTCTGAAGTTTATGTAAAGTGGAGACTACCAACTTCCTCCTTGTCTCCTTAACTAAGGATGTCATGTCTTTAATTTCCCTCTGTCTAGCAGCTCTGGCAGTTACCTCGGAGGCTCATGCTTCGCAGATGAAGCTAGTCGGTAAGGCGTCATTTGGCTCTGGTACCGCTCCTGGCACGGGGGTTATCCCAAGCTCCTCTTGGCGCTGTGGAGGTATTACTGGCAAGTCTTCAGAAAAGGCTACTGGAACTTCTTCCATAACGGGGGTGTTCTCAGGCTCTATACTTGGATATCCAATCCATGCTGACTGTCATATTATGACTTCGCAAGTCAATGGTAACAGAAGGTTCCGACCTTCTGAGTCCCTAAATGCAATCCTTAATTGCTTCGACTGTTTAAACTAGCCTTCTATATGCCCATTTCTAAAGAATACGGAACGTCTAATTTATTTGAAACTAGGCCAGGCAGTTTCTTAAGTTCTAAGCATGCAAGGTAAAAGTTGACGCCAGTATTAATTAAAAGTAGATGCATAGGGTTGGTTAATAGGGGACGTACCCGTAATCGCATCTGGATCCTGGCGTGCTTCACGAGTTTCAATCGTGAAAACCCTTCCTTGCTTGTTTCTTCCCAGGACAATTCTTCCTAAAGTGCCCTGCTTCACCACATCTGTAGCAACCTGGTATTCTCTTATTTCTTCCATCTAGGTCCTTCGCCCAATAGGCGTCCTTGCTGTGCCCTTGTTTTCCACACTTCCCGCACTTAGGCCTCAGACATCGACCTTCATGGTGAAAATTGCATTCCCCGCACCTCGGCTTAGTCCCCGAGTAGATTTTACCACCGGCCTTATAAGTGGCTCCATCAGTTTTCCTGTCATGCGGCGGTTTCACTTTCTTTCTTTTGTCTGTTTTAGAGCTTCTATAGCTGGCTTGGGTGCTTATCTTTAGGTTTGAAGACTTCCTCTTCTTATTGCTTGATGACTCCACATGAGCCTCTTTCTTGTTATCCTAAGATTCCGAAAATTTTCCCGCACGTAGAGCTTCTTCAGTAAGTGTAACGCTTAAATCGATAGCCTCTGCGATGGTTGGAGGCCTTGAGGTAGTAACCAAGCTCCTAATTTGAGGTGCAAGTCCCCAAATGAATCGTTCAATCCTTTTGAATTCCGGTTTGACTAAGTAGGGGACGACTCTAGATAAGTCATGAAATCGTTGGACGTATTCAGGAATCTTCGGTCCGTCCATTTTCAAATTCCAGAACTCCACCTCAAGCTTCTGGATTTCAGCCCTAGAACAGTATTTCTTTTCCATCATTTCCTTGAGCTCGTCCCAGCTTAGTGCATAAGCAGCATCTGCACCAAGGGTTTGAACCTGAAGGTTCCACCAGGAGACTGTGCCATCTACGAATAACCCTGAGATATAGGTAACACTCTGTTGGGGCGAACAGTTACTCATTCTTAGAATGGAGTCAGTCTTTTCTGCCCAACGAACAAATGCAACGGCACCTCCTGTGCCATCAAAATTTAATGGCTTGCAGTTCAGGAACTGTTTATAGGTGCAGCCAGTTGGAGGGTTATTTTCGGTAGTGCCACCGCTGTGTTCGGAGCGGAGGGCTTCATGTCGAGCAATGGCGTATGAGATTCGCTCTTGAAGCTCAGCTTCTGTTCTTGGCAACGTACCGGTGTTTGTGTCACGTCTGGGCGGCATTCTCTTCTGTCAAAATGGTATGAAGTAGGTTAGACAATATTCCATAATTGTCTATGAGGTACATAGTACCATAAGCCATCATGTAATCACCCAATTTCACATGTATATATAATCAACAATGTATGAGCGAGGAAACAATTACTGAGCCTTCCTAGGCTTGGCTACTTGGCCTATTGTTTGTAATGGAAAAGTGAACTCGAGGCTATATCGCCTTGGTCATTTATTTCCTGCTACATTGATTTTATTGATGTGTATATTTTCCCAGAGATGGGGTTGTTCGTGTAAAGGTGATAGAGAGTGTAACGCCACTAAATCTTTCCGAACGTCATCCATCTTTACTCGTTTAAATATCGTTTTCTCAAACGTCTCGTATACAGGTAGAAGTGTCAGTCGTGAAGTAGGCTAAGACCGGCTTCCTACTTTATAATGCGCTAAAGCACTGATCTATGTATTGTTCTACCATATGAAGGTGTGAACACCTAGAGTTTAATTTTGGAGGGATGGTGATCTTTAACTTGACCCGCAGAGTCCACCAGGATTTCTATGCACTACAAGTCGTTATTACGTGGGTCCCCGTAATAATAAATTGTCTTGCACAGTTACAACAATTTTCTCTCGTCCAAGCAGATGATCAATCAAGGAGGGGACACTACTGTCCTTATACCTCTGTCATGGAAAGGACCATTGCAGTGGTCCACGCACTAACACTCGTTATCGTTACGCGTGTATAGGCACGATGATTAGATGGAATAGGAATAGAGAGAATTCCTAGTAGTTGGAGGGGCACCTTCAAGATGAATACTTCATCTTCCTTTTCTGGTTAAGTGCGTCGTCAATCTTGCTTCTCATAAGCCGCAGGGATCTCGTCCCGTTGATTAAGAATTCGTTCAAGGTTGCCGCCTCTGCCTCGTCATCATCACCGTAGTTAGGCACCTTCACGATCGAGAGGGAAGAGCAGCCATCTCCTATGGAAGCAAGCTCAGCATCTTGTTTGGTAATCACTCCCAGCCATGAGCTTTGCAAAGGACGCGACGTCGGTAGCTTCACCGTGCGAGTCACGTACAGTAATAGGAGTCGGAGTCAAAAGTATCTTATTCACATCAATAATCATTCCGTACACTTATTTTTATATATGTATATCAATAACAAATATGCTACTTAGCATAAACAAGCAATTTGATGCATTATATCACGTATAACTCTCGTTTTTTTTTGGGGGGGGGGGGCATTTTTCTAGTTGTCGATTCACGACAAAAACACTACTTGGTAATAGTGATCACCAAGGGTGTATTTTATTGTTGGCAAGTCTAACTCGTGTAGACTATGCCTTATTTGGCACCTTATCTTAAGGGTATTCCTCACTAATGTCCTTTCTTGTCTCTTTTTGAAAAGTGTTTGACTCGTGGATCTTGGCGCTTACGTGAATGCAATGAAAACCTTTTCGTAAAATGTTTTTGTGAGAGAACTCTAGTGATTGTAGTCTAGACTCGAGAAAGAATCCTAGTTCACTACAATCGAAGCTCTGATACCAAACTGTCACACCCAGTCTTTTGCGGAAGCGTATGATGTGTGACTGGTTTAATATCATTGCATTCAATCGTAATAAACAACTACAAGATCAAAACGATGTTCATCCATTCATGAAAATTTGAGTATTACAAATACTTGTTATTTAAGTTTTAAAAACTCAACCTTCGTCTAGGTTACAATTCAACAAAAGTGGATGACATTTAAACTCGAAGTCTACTTCTAGCTATGACACTTGCGCCCAAGATCCATCCTGTCACCTGAAATACATGTAATTTTGGAAAACATCAACATAAAGTTGAGCGAGTTCATGCGTTCTGTATATCTTGTATGAAAACAAAGTTTGTATTTTGTACAAATCAAGTATTCTTGTATAAATCAAGTTTTCTCGTGTACCCCACGTATTAAATGATTGTTTATACAAGGACATTTAAGGCACGTGAGGACATAGGGAGCATTAGTATTTTCTCCTTCAAGGCATGTGAGGACATAGGGAGCATTAGTGTTTTCTCCTTCAAGGCATGTGAGGACATAGGGAGCATTAGTGTTTTCTCCCTCAAGGCACGTGAGGACATAGGGAGCATTAGTATTTTCTCCCTCAAGGCATGTGAGGACATAGGGAGCATTAGTGTTTTCTCCCTCAAGGCATGCGAGGACATAGGGAGCATTAGTATTTTCTCCCTCAGGGCATGTGAGGACATAGGGAGCATTAGTATTTTCTCCTTTAACTGTGTCGATTACCCTCGACTGTGTCGATTAACCTTGACTGCGTCGATTTCCCTTGACTGTGTCGATTACCCTCGACTGTGTCGATTAACCTCGACTGTGTCGATTTCCCTCGACTGGGACACCGAAGCACTCAAGAGATCACATAAAGACCATGAGTGGGGCTCGGCCGTACCCGTTAGATCTAACCCTCGTCCCTAATTAAGTATTAATAGCATCTCAATATCAAGTTTAAGCTCACATGATCTAGTATTTTCTAGGCATTTCTTAAAGCACATCATATTGCACTCACCAAGAGTGCTTCTCGTATTTTTTTGTATTCTCAAATCATATTGCACTCGGTACTCGTTCTCACCAAGAGTGCTTCTTGTATTTTTTTGTATTCTCAAATCATATTGCACTCGGTACTCGTTCTCACCAAGAGTGCTTCTTGTATTTTTACCATTTGTAAAAATTGTAATATTTGTAACATGTATTTCACCCCCGAGAGTTATAAAACCAAAAATAGTTAAAGAAAAGGGGGAGCATGAACTCACAACTTTGCGTTCCTGCGTCGTAAACTCCACCGGATTTGCTTATCTAGCGTCGCGACCTAAACGTGTGTTATTAACGTTAGTCACCAGACTTGCGTCGCACAAGTACAGTCACTCTCTTTTGTACTTGTATTGTTGTGTTAACAATATTTTATATTTTTAACTAAGTATCTTACTTGTATTATTTTCTCAAAAATTAATATAAGTATCTCGTGTTTTGCACATTGCACCCGAATTATGTATCTTGTCTGAGTATGTTGTATGTGTATTTTTACTTCTTAAGAGTACTTAGTGTATTTTCAAGTCCTAATACACTATCATGCATAATACATACTACACACACTTAGCACAAAATTTTTGGTGATCAAATAATATATATTTTCCTCAGATAACATACTCGACACTTAGACACGCAAATTACTACTTATGTCATTTCAGCTTAATCTTCAAAACTGGGCTGTTTTCGGGGATTTTAATAAAATAGTTAACTTATTCCAAAAATTCCCAAACTTTAACAGAATGTCTTAAACGATCCAAATATTATTTTGTAAAAATCTAGGGATCCAATTCATTACCAATATTTTATAAAAATTCATTTTCCAGACTGAACTCGGATTTATGTTTTTCTGACTACAGTCCACGGAATAATTTATTTAAAATTCATCGAGAGTCCGATTTATGAAATTCTAGTGAGAGAATTACAAATACATCGGTGGTCATCTACAGTACAAATTTCATGATCTAACTCTACACAGAATTCAAGTTATGACGGAAAACAGAACGCATATTTTCAGCAGTAAAAATGCAGCTTTAGCTGCTGTTACAAAACGACCTTTTAAAAATAGTAAACGAAGTCAAAAAATTATGATTCTAGTGCCATTAGAACCGTATTTCATAATACATAAATCTAGGCTTCAAAAAATACATTTTTCGTTTTATTAAGGTCCTGTTACAGCCAACTGAAGTTGGCTGTAATCACCAAACAACCTTCTGTTTTCAGTTTTTAACATTCTAAAGCGCGCTCGATTGATTCCGTTAACATGTTTAGTGATAAACAACGATACTTACAGCAGATTATAAGTCCTTCATATCAGCACATAATCATCATACACCAAACAACATCATTCTAACATCATTTCTTCATGTATCATCTTGTTTAAGCTTATGTTCAAGTTTTAAGTGTAAGATCTTTTGGTGTTCATATGTTTTCTTCATAATACATATATTAACCACTAAAACAACATGTAAAATGCAAGGGTCTAAGACACTTACTACTAGCACAAGGCTAGGGAAGAAACCAAAGATGAAGGTGGTGATGATTCAAGTGGTTAATAGCTTCTTGATGAGGTCCTTCAACTTTCAATGCTTCCAAGCTTCTTATTTATGCTTATTACCCCCTTGAAGGTCCTTAGAATGCTTGTAATTGAAGTGAAAATGGAAGTGTTGTGTGGGTGTGGTTGGGCCATAGACAAGCAAGAAGGAGGAGAAGAAGAAGTAAAGTGATGAAGTGATGAATGAATTAGAAGGTAGTTCTTGTGGTTTATAACATTATCCTCCCAACACCACATTACCTAGAGGTTAATATGTCCCCAAAGTACTTTGCATATCAAATAAATAATTCAAATAAATCATGGGTGAGTTCCCCATGGTTGTAACCGGTTATGAGGGGGGGGGGGGGGGCGGTTCTAGTTGGGTTTCAATTGCTAGTTACATAAACTAGTTAGTATTCAATTGTTAAGTTAGGGGTTTAAGTGTGTTATAGTGTTTAATTTAATATATAGTGTGTTAGGGTGTTCGGGAACCCTAACTAGCTTAGAAAAATAAAAACATTGCTTCTAGCAATATTTTGGTGTTCCGGGTAATATCCGGTTGTTCGGTTACATACCGGTTCGTTTAAGTGCTAAAATGCACCGTTTAGTGCCTTTCAATTATTCTTTTGTAACACTTTCAATCCCCGACACTTAGGGAAATATTCTGGATGATAAAACGACATTTCTGCATAATATTTATATGTTTAAAGGCTGATTTGAGCTGAATTTAATAAAATTCTGCACTTAAAGTGCGTTTCGGGTGCTTTTTAGTGCGTATTTTAGCTTCCGGATGGTATATATGTAACCCTTGTATTTATTCTTGGGTTTCAATGTGTTCTTGTCGTTGGACCTACACCTAGGCCCTAATTCTAATGTCTGACTGCTTTCTGCAGTTCTGTTGACACAAAGTGTCTTACTGGTGAGTTTACTAATATTTTTGACGCAACGCTATCGTGAAGTAATTCTTGTAGTATAACAAGTTCATGAATTCACTTGTATGGAATTTAGAAATTTATTTGTCTGGTAAACTAGATCATGTACAGTCATTAAAGCACAAATTACCGTTCATCTAGTGTACGGAATGTACGGAAAAGTGACGGTTGTCACACAAGCGTAGGTCGGTACAAAGGCTAGTGAAAAGGTTTCACATAATTAAGATAAACTATCATAGACTCAAAATGCGACTCTTGTAGTGTAAGGGGGTAAGGTAAATGTGTAGATCATCGTGTTCGTCTGTAGGTTGAGTAATCCGTATCTCCGTCCTTAAATGTCCCGAAGACTATCCCATCATTAGGAGGCATCTATTTGTTAAGTTGGGAATACGAAGGTGTAAATCAAGTTAGACTAAGGATTAACCACCTATCAGGGTAATGGGGGGTAACCTTGTGATTGGTGGAAATTGTGGTATGGTTGTTAGCGTTTCGTTATACCGGTTGCGGATCGAAGAAACAGGAGGTTGGTGATGTTCATACGAAGAATTGAGTGAAAACAAAAATCCAACAAATAACCGAAGAATTCCTCCAACTATTATGTTCTCCAGAGGCAGTTCCAGTAGTGGTGGATGGCGGCAACGACACGAAAGAGAAGTTCGTTGCATCACGGTCACGTGAGTATATCATTTGTCCAAAACAAAGTTTGGTTAATGGGGTTTCGAGTTGCAAAATGACAAACGCGTGTAACTGTGACTGCTTCGTTTCTGGTGACAAAGACAGGTGGAGATGATGGGGTTCGTCAACATGGACGCGTGGGTATATTGTTCTCCTAAATCCGAGTTCGTTTGGGCTGGTTCTTGTCTACGTGAATGTTGACGTGCAAAACTGAATGTACAGAGAGTCAGATCTGAATTCTGGCTGTAACGGAGATGTCATGTCGAGACAATCGCATGAATAGGTAGAACGCATAAAACGATTGTCGTAGTGGGGTGAGGAGAAAATAGGAAAGAATTTGATCATCACACGTCAAGTTTCAAGTAAACAGTTGGGTGTCAAAAAGAATACATTAGGGCTAATAGATACCACGCTACTACCCTAACTAAGCATACCATAAGCAACACACCATGCAAGAGTAAACTAGCAAGTAGGCAATATAAGCATAAATCATACCACCTAAGGTGTTGAGCCTTGAACGTGGAGCGAAGTGTCATTGTGGATCGTTGAGCACTGAGTAGGTTATAGTCTGGTTTTTGTCAAAAAGATTTTCCCCTTTTTAAAACCAAGTTCACTATAACCAATGGCTCTGATACCAATCTGTCACACCCACAAAATCCACATGCGGAGTACTACCGCGAGGCGGGTGACTGACCAGGATCATGCCACCAATCATATTGAACAATATAAGAAAGTAAATAAAACCAAACACAATCAATATGATTAGTGTCCAACAGTTCAAACAAAGTCTAAATTATCAGCGGAAGCATTAAGTTCAAAACCAAAGTAAAAGTTTAAAATTAATAAAGTTTGTCATGAACCCCACAACGGTTCATTTCCCACAACGACCACTCCTCCCTGCAAGCTCCAGTAAATAACCTAATGACCTGCAAAGCATGTAGTAACGTATCAACAAAAATGTTGGCGAGTTCACAGTTGTTTAGTGTTGTTCCGAAAACATAAGTTTGTTAAATTACTCTGTTCTTATAAAAACATGCCATGGGGAGCTACCCCACTGTTTTAAACCACTAGACCCGTACTGAAGTTATGTTGAGTGCCCCGAGTCAATGTCTATCATCATTGACTAAGTGCCCAAGTATATTAGTCCACACCCGTCCTTTGTGGCACGGTGTGAGGCTTGCCAAACCTAATAGCGCTATTTAACTAATAACCCGCTCACCATTGGCCCGGCGATTAAGTCGGTATAAAATGAGTGGGGACTTTAAGATAGAGTTGTTGTCTAGTATGCTTAAGACATGTATTATAACGGTTGTCGTCCTTCACCAGGAGGACGGGTTGTACGCATTCTACCCAAGGAGAATACGCAGGTTGCATCCCACCCAAGGGGGATAGTTGTTGTTTAACCCATTCCCAAACCACCGGGAATCACATGCTTTTAAGAAAAGTGTGAACTCACATTAGATTAGCTCGACAGATTAAGTTATGGAAAGAAATACGCGAGGTGGAACCAGTCAATCATGTCCTAACATGATTACCGTTTAGTTTATTAGTGTGCTCATGAAAGACATGAAATCCTTACACGTATCTAACACGTATCATGCAATCACGTTGACAACTTACATATATATCCCACATATATATACTTTCGTTAAAACGGTATATGTATATAAATATATCGATGGTCGTAGCATACAACAACTTAAGTGATATTTAATGTTGACATTAAACTTGTTCAATCATTCTCAGATAACACAGCTAACAATCAGATGCACACATTGCGACTTAATACGTTCCAGCTTTAATACTCAAAACTGGGCTGTTTTCGGGTATTTTTATAAAATAGTTACAGGTCACGATAAATTCCCAAAAAATATAAGACATGTGAAAAGGTCTCAGCGTATTTCTATAAAATTTTCAAAGTCTAATTATTTACAGATTTTTCGTAAAAGTTCTAGCAATGGACAGTGGTCTGAATTGTTACGATTCCTACCCCTGCCCACTGTTTATTTTATTTAAAAATCACCGACTCTCCAAACGAGGTGATTCCAGTTGGAGAACTTCAGTTTACTCGCAAATTTTCTACATTTTAAATTTCATAACTTATGTCCCAATATACCCTTAGGTATGACTGAAATCGTGACCTGCAATTTCTGTAGAAAACGGATAGCCTAGTGCACTGTAACGAAAAATTCCATTTAAAAAAGTAAACGACGTCAAAAAATTATGATTCTAGCGCCGTTTGAATTGTATTTCGAAACTCTACTTTGTGGACTCAATAAAACTCAGGTTTCGATAGGTTATGACCCAATTACAGCCAACTGAAGTCGGCTATAACTGTCGGACAGCTTGCTGTGTTCATTCTCTGAACGCGCAAACAATTATTAGTGAACCTGCGACTCATAATCATTATTCACAGCAGGTTATAAGTCAATTATCCAAGAATTAACATGCTCAACTTCAAGGGTTTAACCCTAATCCATACGTATATGCCTATTCACATACAATCGACAATTCTACGCATCTTTCTTGATTCTCATGAACCCTAGACCACCAAATAACTTCATCCTCATCAACAATCATCAGATTTAGAAATTCAATAACACAAGAAATCATTCAACATACAATTAACATACAAACCCTTGTTACTAAATTAGCATTCATATTATCAAAACCGTAATAAACATGACCCCTATCACACCATAGATCATAAAAATTCTCACAAACAACAAATATCATTCATCATGCAGAAACGGAGCCAAGTGTTTGCGGAATTTAAATGTCAAAACACATATAACACTAACCGAATGAAGAGGGAGTTATGAGGGAAAGGGTGAGCTCGAGTGTTAGGGATGGATTTTCAATATGTATGGATCACGGATCCTCAAGTGCAGCCAGGATCACGGATCCTCAGTTCAGTTTGAATTAAGGATCCTCAGGAGACATCGATGGAATAAGGATCCAGGATCCTCATTATTATCCTTATACTAACAGTTGTTTCCATTATATTTGAACTTGTTTTGCAGGAGTATTTGAGTGGGACTTGGTCTTTCCGAGATTCCAGGGGAATATGCCTTTTAATTCTACACGTGCGTGGCCTTCGTGACCGTTGTAGAGATCGTGGGAAGCTAGCATCTTTTGCGGATTGTTAGTTAGCTAGTTTATTTCTATTTTTATAAGGGGATAACAAGCTTGATTAGTTAGTTATTAGCAAACACACACTGCTCGAGAACTCTCTGCAACTTGTTGGCGATTACACACTTTTTGCACACTAGTGATCCTTGTAACAAGCTTGTTGTCATCCCGAATTGTATACATTGTTTCTTTAATATAGTTGGTGATCGGTAGTTTCCATCACCCGAGGTTTTTTGTGCCGGAGATCATACATTGATCAAGGGCTTTTTCCTCGTATAAATCCTTGTGTCCAACATTCATTTCATTAATACATTGTTCATACATTTGTCCATTTATTCAAGCATCACACCTCACAAAATCGGATTTGGTTGTATTATCCTTGTGTGATTTTTGACCAAATCAGTTTGACACCCACCATGGGGCAACTGCTGCTTCAGTTCTGAGAAATTTTGCTCATTTCATCCATTTTGGTTCATTACCTTCAACCACATGGCTTCTCAAGTGAAGAACACTTCAAGCTCCATGCCGACGATCACCTCTTCACAGGGCATTCCACCTTTGCCACCTGTCCCTTCTGGATCCCAAAAGAATGCTGAGAATGCTGCGAAGAAACAAAACCCCATTTTCTCATAACCAACTTCTACTGTTTCTTCTAGTCCTACTAACAATGATCTTTATTCTTTGATTTTGCAGATGAGGGATTACATGCAACAGCAGGACAAAACTAATGACAGGATCCTTCAAGAGATTGATGACATCAAGAAATTGAAGAGATCAGCGGAGGATCACTCCCCTTTGATGCCGAGATCACTGAATTTCAACACTCCAGTCATAACTGCCCAGCACTCTGCAGCATCAAATGTCCAGTACCAGGGTGGATCATTGGGAATGCGTTATGGATCATCGGCAATGACTCAGGCTCAAGGATCCTACTTTCAGCCTTCAGGATCCTCTTTTCAGCCTCAAGGATCCTCCTTCCAACATCACGGATCCTTCACTAGTGCGGGAGGATACATGGGGACGCAGACAATTCAAGGATCCTACTCCCAGCATCCAGGATCCTCATTTCAGGTTCAAGGATCCTCGTCTCAGGGTCAAGGATCCTCATCTCAGGCTCATGGATCCATGGATTATCCTCCAAGACCCCCAACTTCGGTGCATCAAGGATCCAACATCTTTCAGGATCAGGGATCCTTAAGAAGTGCAGAACCCATGAGTTCAGAGATTCATTTGGGAGACTTCATACCTATGCAAACTATTGCTTCATCTGGTCCCTCCATTGTACCAGAATCTCGCCAATATAGATTCACATCCGGAATTCCAAACCTGAATCCGTCAGGAGGTAACACTTTGAATAATTCTTATAATGCTAACCATGGCCTTATGCAGGATTGTCATACCCCGACTCGCAGCGGAAGACAATCGCGGGGTGCGGCAGACACATGACACTCCACATAATTTAAAAACATTACATTACATAAAACAGGAGCATCGGTTACAACGTCTTCGAACTATCACATTACAAACCATATATTAAAAGCGGTACTACGAGCCATTATAGCTTTTATTATGCTACGTCCGCCTACTAGATCCTTCCATACGCACATGTTCACTCCTGTTTCGTTTTACCTTAAATGCATGTTAGTTTTTAAAAAGGTCAGCTAAACGATGCCGGTGAGTTCCACTGGTTTGGTTGTTTCGTTTCAAAATGTATCAACATGATTAATTGCACATATCACGGTTCATAGATGGAATTACACGAGTGTCACAAGTGAAACCTAGACTGTTTTCATCGTACTGTGTCACACAGACACTTAATCGCACTACCTGCATCACCTGCAGTTTAATGCCCTCAGGTAGTTATGTCTAACAACATAACCTAGTTAGGACGCGTGGAGTTGCCTGGCTGCCTGCCGCACCTGTTCGGCGGGCAACTGGGTTTGTCAGACCAATAGTACTATCCACTGCCCATGGCTTACGTTAATCACTTATATCGGGGCTAATATCGTGTGTTAGATAATTCACATCTTAGCAAGTTGGTGTAATTAACACAGTTTGTAACATGCAAATCACCCCAGAAAATAGTAAAACAGATTAAAAGTGGGGGAGTGAAACTCACAGTGCAAATAGTAGTCTCAGCTAAAGAGTGTTTAATCAACGAAATCAGCTTTAATAGCACACATGCAAGTAAGGACTCAAATCAGTATCTAAGTCGCTAATGGTTATAACTTGGATTTGGTCAGGAGTTTTCACCCCGGATTGAGTCTATAGGACACGGGTATGGTGATGGAGGTCAGGGTAGTATTAGTTTTCAGTTTGGCTTCCGGGCACCGGTTCGCGTGCCAGCCAATGTTTGTAGTTTAACGTGTTCGGATAATGGTACGGGAATACCAATAGTGCTAACACGTTGTTATTTAAGAATTATTAACTTCTCATTAAGGGAGTTTGAGTGTTTGGGGAGTCCAGGTTGCCCAATTTTGAGTTTCCGTTTCCACCGTCGAGGATTTTCCCGAACTGGTATTGGACACACCCCAAGTGTCCACTCCGCCCTGGAATCTTCCAGAATATTCCCTGTGTTCCAATTATAGTATTTGTCGGGTTGGGTCAGTTCCCAGTTCCGGCAGGTTCGTTACACGGTAAACTACCGAAATTGATTTAAAATAACCCATTTTTAATCCCAAAAATTCCCATTTTATCTATAATTTGAATAAAATTCTGAAAATTTTTATATAACTCAGTAAAAATCTGTAGAATATGGGAAAAATTTCTAGGAATTTATTTTGGCATTTTACTTGTCTAAATAAATTATTTATAAAACCATATTTAACCACCTAATTAACATTAATTACCATAATTGATCCAAAAATTCCCTAAAATTTCCTGGACATCCCTTGTGTTTCCAAAAACATATCCAAAATTTTTAAGATTTTTCTGATTTCGTTTCGGTGCTTTTCCGGCTACCGAAAATTCGCAAAAACGCGGATTTTTAACCCAAATCAAAACTCAACCAATGGACTCCGAATTTTCCCAGAACATTTCCAATATTTTCCTTAGTGTCTCTGTAAAATTTTGTGATTTATTGAAACCGTTTGGTATTTTTTTCAGAATTCGTTTCGTAAAACAGTCAAAATTTTACCAAAAATCGTAGAAAATTCCAACAATTCTAAAATTTTACCTAGACCTTCCTGACACTACCCTTCATTACCACAACAAATTTCAGCTGAATCCAAGTATCACGGACAAAGTTATAGCCAAAACCATATTCTGCCTATCCTAGATTCGGTTTTCGGATGTATACCTAGCGCAAGTTTCGATTCCAAGCGTTCCTTGTGAGTCCAGAAGTATGTGTGGACTATATTCAGTACCTACACATCAAGTACAATCCAAATATGCTAGAACTTAGATCAATCAAGCCTTATTTCACTGTTTTTCGGTTAATCGACTAGTTAAGCGATTTCTGTCGAATAGGTGTTGATTAGGGTATCAAACCCCAAAGATTTGTAACCATGGCTGCCATATAACACCAGGGAATCCATATGGTGTTCATATTCAGCCCATAAGCATGTTTAAACTTCCAAAAATCATGGATTAAAAAGGGTTTTCATGGCCTAAACCAAGTTTAATCAAGAAACCAAGCTTAAAACCATAAAAATTAAGGTTGATACCTTTAATTTGAGGCTTGTTCTTGTTAGATCAGCTGGGTTTTAGGAGAAAGAAGCAGAATTTTGGGAGGATTTTTGTGTGAAATTTAAAAGAAAAAATGAAAAAAAAAATATATATATATATGGGGGGGGGGGTGGTGGCGGTTTGGGTGGGCCCCCTAGGGCCACCTCGTGCTTCGTATAGTGCGCTAAAAGATATTGTTTATCTTCCGATGAGTGTTTAGGTTCGTTTACGGGTCCCGGGCGCGTTCTCGATTTGCTTGAAGGACTCCGTTTTGCGCGTACTTAGTGTCAAAAGACTCGGTTTTAAAAATCATGCATAACCGTCTTGAAATCCGAACCCAGTTACGTTTTAATCATAAAAGACTCGTATTAGAGTGGTTTAACTGTTTTTAAGCTTGATCGATCGTTCCTTGCACTTTTGATTGCCTTATGTTATTCCTGAAACGAAAGCGTTTCCCTAACCGGGAAGCTGCTTCGTTTTGCGTGCCCGATCTCTGATTGGCTTCAAACCTTATGTCACAGTCTAAGGCACAAAACTAAGTTGTTCCTGGAACTCAAAATCTTAAATGATGCTACCGATAACCATAATAATCAATGTCAAAGGTTTAAAGCGCTGTTAAACGGAACACTCCCGTTTAACACGTGTTTCAAGGCTAAGGACACCAACTTCGCACTGTTGGCCCTTATTAGTGTCATGTCAGTTCTCGGATGCCTCCGAGACATAGCAGATATCAGTTAATCAAGCATATAAGTCACACATGTTTTTAGGGTTTTCGCGCAATTAAAGTGTTAAGTGTGCTTTACAGTTTTGGACCGTTTAGGGTGTACCTGGTTTCGTCATGGGTGTCACAGTCTCCCCTGGTTTAGAAATTTCGTCCCCGAAATTCAATTCGTCTAGTTAGAGAAGAGATGTGGGTATTTTCTATGGAACTCATCCTTCCGTTCCCAGGTATACTCAGGTCCTTGCTTCGAGTTCCACCGGACTTTCACCAGCGAGATTTTGTTATAACGTAGTTGTTTGGTCTTCCCATCTACTATTTCTACCGGTTCCTCCACAAAGTGGAGTATGTCATCAACGTGCACATCTTCTAACGGTATAATAGCTGCTTCATCCGTGAGACATTTCTTTAAGTTGGATACGTGGAAGACATCGTGAATTGTGCTCAGTTCATCTGGTAATTTCGGTCGGTACGCTACAGACCCAACCTTAGCAATAATTTCATACGGCCCAATGTATCTCGGAGCCAACTTTCCTGCCCTGCCAAACCTAATCACTCCTTTCCACGGTGACACTTTTAACAGTACTTGGTCACCTACTTCAAACTACAACTGTTTCCTGCGAACATCGGCGTAACTTTTCTGCCGATCTCAGGCCACTTTCAGTCTACTTTGGATCTTATGCACCTTGTCTGTCGTCTCTTGAATTAGTTTAGACCCCGTGAGTTGAGTATCACCCACTTTTTTTGGGTAAAGGGTTACCCCGGTGATTCTATATATTCACAACCAATAAAAACCAAGTAGTGTAGAGAGCCTACACTAGTTCAATCATGGGACATGCCCCATGAAAGTAAACCAAACAACCAAAAATAAAACCAAACTACTAAACGTCCCACTAGACTACTATCTAGACCAACAAACACAAAGATAAACAAAAAAACTAATCAGCCACCATCATCAATAATGTCGTTGCCATGAATCTCCCACTCCCTCCAAAGTCTTCGCACATTTTCAGTATTCTTCAGTCTCGCTCCCATCAGCTTGTACCGAACCAAACTAATGATTTTCTCACTAACAATCTCTGGAGGTCTCATCCGATTCTTGAAGATCCTGACATTACGCTCCTGCCAAACAACATAAGCACTAGCCGCCACCAATAGTCTCGCAACATAATCAGACGCTAACTTAGAATTGGATCGAGCAAGAAGCCAATTGATAATATCCTCCCACTTAGGTTGAACCGTATTCATGCCCACTTTCTGTCTCACAATATGCCAAACTTTCGAAGAGAAAACACATTCAAAGAACAAATGGCTATGAGAGTCATGATTAGCGTAGCATAACAAACAACACATCATATTCATAGTCTTTCTTCGATAAAAATCCCACGTTAGAATCTTATCTTGCGTGAGCAGCTTACCTCTCATAATTAGCCACATTAAAAATGCATGCCGCGGAATGCATTGGGTAAACCAGACAATAGTGCTCCAATCTATCTCAGTTTCTTTATACCGAACCGAATTCCATGCCTCAGAAGACGAGAAAACACTTGTGTTATTACCATCACGCCACATAACTCTATCAGGTTTATTCGGAATAATATGAACTTGATCTAGCTGAATCAGAACTGGAAAAAGATCTCTCCAAGCAACCGGCCACTTCCACTCTCCATTGGCCTGGATGTCAGAAACCGAATCCTCTAACCGGAATCCTGCATTTGAAATAGCTCTAGGCGAAATAAACTCCCCAAGCGGCCCAATATCACTCCATATATCATACCAAGCCGAGGCCAAAGTCCCATTACCAATGTCAAACCGAAAGAAATCCCTCAAATACGGACGAAGTTGAAGAAGCTTACGCCACGAGTAACTACAAGTAGAGGGAATTTTAGCAATCCAGAAATTCTTTCCTTTTAACCTGTAAACATGAACCCAATCCACCCACAATGACTTCCTCCTCATAAGAATACTCCAAATGTGATTAGCCATAAGGGCTTTGTTTACATCACCAATACGCCGAATACCCAAACCTCCTTCATATTTAGGGAGACAAACTGCTTTCCAAGAAACCTTAGCTTTGCCTTTCTGGAAACCCGTATCTTGAGACCACAAAAAATTTCTCATCTTTGCCTCCAACTCTAGAACAACTCTACTCGGAAGCATAAACACAGAGGACCAGAAAATATGCATAGAAGATAAAACCGAAACAATGAGTTGCAATCTACCTGCGAACGAGAGTAACTTATTCCTCCAATGCATGATTCTTTTGTCTAATTTCTCCAACAGAACATTACAGTCTCTATATAACAGACCCGACGAAATTAACGGGACACCAAGATAGCGAACAGGCAAAGAACCCTCCTTAAACGGCATGATATTCAGAATAGCACTTTTAATATAACTTGGAACATTACAAAAGAAAACAGTGCTTTTCTGATTATTAGGCACCAGACCCGACATCAAAGCAAATTTTGAAAGAGAGCTCATAATATACCTAGCCGAAGCAATTTCCCCTCTAGCAAAAAGAAAAAGATCGTCTGCAAAACAAAGATTGATAATTTGGTGCTTCTCACATTTATTATGAAACTTGAAGGATGAATCAATCCTTAACGAATGATGCAGAATGGCCGTTAAAACTTCCATAACAAGAGTAAACAAATACGGGGATAGAGGATCACCCTGACGAAGCCCACGATTACCTTTGAAATACCCATGCACATTACCATTGACACAAACAGAATACGATGTAGTAGAAACACACACCATAATCCAGTTCACCATCGAATCATTGAAACCGAAACCAAGGAGAATATTCTTGAGAAATTTCCAATCAACCGTATCATAGGCCTTTTGGATATCAACTTTAAAAGCACATCTTGGGGGACCGACATTCCTATGGTAATTGTGCATCAACTCTTGGGTTAACAAAATGTTGTCAGAAATCTTCCTGCCTGGGACAAAAGCTGATTGGTTTATACTAACAATATTATTTAACACCACCTTCAGTCTTTCCGCAATGATCTTGCTTATGCACTTGTATATAACATTACAACAAGCAATCGGCCTGTAATCCGTAACAACCGACGGTGAAGGAACCTTAGGCACAAGCACAATAAGGGTGTGATTTAACTCTTGAAGCAAACGACCTGTTTCAAAAAAATCAATAACAGCCTTTGAAACATCATTCCCAATAATAGGCCAAGCACTCTTGAAAAACGCAGCCGTAAAGCCATCCGGGCCTGGCGCTTTATCTATGCCAATAGAAAACATAGCCTTTTTGACTTCATCTTCAGTCACTTGTCTGATCATATGAGTAGCAATCTGAGGATCCAAAACTTGCGTGAATAAGTCCGGAGCCGGACTAATCGACGTATCTCCACGGCACCCCAAAAATTTCTCATAATGATCCACAAAGGCTTGCTGAACTTTATCACCTTCAAACACGAAACCTCCTGAATCACTAATAACATCAATACGGCTATGATGATTTTTGCTTTTAACCGAAGAGTGAAAGAAAGCCGTATTACTATCCCCAGCCCTCAACCAATCCACTTTAGATTTTTGTTTCAGAAAACGCTCCTCATCCAACATAGCTTCTTGAAATTCACTAGTAACAGTAGCCTCTTGAATCCGAAGATCTTCATTATTCGGCTCCTGATCAATGACTTTCTGCAAGTTATCTAGCTTATCACGAAGCCTTTCCACTTTTTTATGTAAATTACCCTGCTTAAATAACAGCGCCCGGAGAGGAGTCTTGAGAAGACGAAGCCTTTTAGCAACACAAAACTGATGAACTCCTTGAACTCTAGTCTCCCAACCCCTCTTCACAATTTCTAGAAATTCTGGTTTGTAAACCAAAAAATTAGCAAATTTAAAGGACCGAGGCTTCAGAATACCAGCATCAGGAATTGATAAGACACAAGGGCAATGGTCTGAAAGCCGATACGGCTGAAAAATAGCAACTGCACTCGGGCATTGGGTCACAAATTGGGTGTTCCCCAGCACTCTATCAATCTTCTTCAGTAATCCAATCCCTTTCTTAGGCTTTTGATTCCATGTAAAATGAAGACCTGACCTATTGATATCAAACATCTCAATCTTATCGACACATTCTTGAAACTCTTTCATACTACTAGACACCGACGAGGATCCCATCGACTTATCTTCAAGATTTAGAGCAGAATTGAAATCCCCCATAACAACCCAAGGATTATTCCCAACAAACCCTTTATGTAAAGCCAGGTGATGCCATAATTCCCTTCGAGTGACATAATAATTCACGGCATAAACAATCGAGCAAAAAATCATTTTCTTATCCAGCTTGAAAAAGAGTTGTAAATGAATAACCTGATCAGTCTGAGACAACACCATGACGTCAAAAACAGCTGGATTCCAACCAATAATAATCCTCGTACCTTTGTTACACCGAGCCCCATTAGACGTCCAATCCCACAAACGAAAAATAGATTTACAAATTTGACCAAGCCTACTGACATCAACATGCGATTCTAAGATAGCACATAGGCTCAAACGATAATCTTTAACTGCCTGACGAACCTCCGTTTGTTTCAGAGGGCGGTTCAACCCCCTAATATTCCATGAAGCAATACTAACCATTGTTAACATTTAAAGAAGGAGTGCTTGCCCCTTGTGGTTTATCAGGTTTTATAGTCCCACTAACCAGAAATTCAAAGGTTTCATTATAAACTTCTTGGACTTCATCATCATTCGAATCATAAGGATCATCTCCAGCTCCCACCCCTTCGGCCACATTATCTAACTTGGTATCATTAAACACATCAAACGGATTAGACGATAAAAAACTAGTATTCGGAACTGATTTGCTACTACTACCACTAGCTTTAGAGGTAATAGGACGATATTCAAATTTTTGCTTCGGTTTAGTAACTGGAAATCCTGTTCTTTTGGCTGCTTTTCGAGAATCAACATCCATAAACCCATCCTTGTCTATCATCGGTTTTTTTAAAAACTCTTTATTCTTAGACCCATGTTGAGTTTGTTGGACCTTACCAGGAGCTTTAGTGACCTGCCTGATTTGTTTCGGACAGGTCTGATCATCATGACCAAATATTTTGCAATACGCACATCTATGAGGACACCATTCGTATTCAACATAAACTTTTTCCTTAACAAATCCTTCCCCCTCCAATTCCGGAACAGCAATAACAATTTCCTCTTTGAACTCATGCTCAGCCGAAACCTCCACTAACGCTCTCGCAAAACTACTCCTTCCCCAAGAATCAAGGCACATAGAGGAAGTGTACTTATCCAATTCCATTGGAGTTCCGACAGCCGTAGCAATCATGCTTAAACCATCCTCCGTATAGGCTGCAATTGGGACTTCATGAAGTTTAACCCAAAGTTGTACATTCTTGACTTCTTTCTTTTCCAGTTTCGAAGACGGGGACCATACATTAAGAAACAAAGGTTGTGAGCGAATTATCCACGGACCCTCCTTCATAACATTCTTCATACCATTTTCATCAGCAAACTTAAAAAAGAAAAAACCATTAGCGTTCATCATCGTTTTTTGAAGACCAAATCTCTTCCAGTTATTCCTTACAAAGTATTCAACTACCGGGTATGCAACACGATCACCTAGAAAGTATCCATAAAGAGTATTGGCTAGTTTATCTTTAACAGTTCTAACAGATTCTTTCGGTAAAACCACATCACAACCTTCAGGTCCAGTTGGACTTGTAAGTGCTCGAAAATTAACCTTCTTATTATTAGATACCCCCACGGATTCAGCATAAGATAATGGAGATTTACCTAAATCCAATCTGCCACTCTGAATACCTTGAAGCAAACCCTCAGACCCTTGATTCACCGACGGATTAACAGGAATGGTTACCTTAGTTAATTCGTCAATAACATTAATCAACTTCGGATCAGGCTGAACAGATTGCACCGTACCTCTCCTAGGCAACAACGGATTACCATCTATATTCACCACTCTACTCGCTAAACCCTTAAACGGTAATGGTGGTTTACCTCGATCATCCTTAGCAACATCATCAGACTTTGAACGATCATCCATTGCACAATAATCGACTCTCTCCTTTAATCAGCAAGTGAGACAACCATGCACGCAGAAAACCATAAAACCAAGAAACCCAGCCGAACGTAAACACAAGAGAAACCCTAATTTAGCTTGACGAAAACAGAAAAGAAACCCTAGATTCAACTCAATCCTTCCGCTAACTAGTTCGAATCAGATGTATTGATAACTCAATACTCCGATGATCAGACTGTTATACGAAAATCATGAAGAAAAATCCAAGGAAGAGAAAGGAACCAAAATCGCCATAGCTAGAGAGAGAAACTAGGGTTTTTAAGTGATTAATTATTATTATTTTTTTTTTGTTTTAGTTTTTGAGTATCACCCACTTCAGCCCAACAAAGTGGCGATCTGCACTTCCGGCCATATAGTGCTTCGTACGGTGCAGCTTGCATGCTACTATGATAGCTGTTATTTTAAGAGAATTCAATGAGGGGAAGGTGCTTATCCCAACTTCCTCCAAAGTCTAGGGTGCAAGCACGAAGCAGATCCTCTAATGTCTGGATAGTTCGCTCTGATTGGCCGTCGGTTTGGGGATGGTAAGCCGTACTCAGGTCTATTCTAGACCCCAAAGCTTCTTGTAACTGTTGCCAATAGTGTGAAGTGAAATGACTATCATGGTCTGAAATGATTGCAACTGGTACCCCGTGTCTAGCCACAATTTCATTTGTGTAGATCTCGGCCAATTTCTCAGTGTTGTATGTAGTACGAATCGGAATAACGTGCGCTGATTTGGTTAGTCTATCTACTACTACCCAAATCGCATCATGACCTCGGGGTGTTTTTGGAAGGTGGGTCACGAAATCCATCGTGATTTGCTCCCATTTCCATTGAGGTATTTCGGGTTGCTGTAACATTCCCGAGTGTTTCTGGTATTCTGCCTTTACCCGGGCACAAGTCAAGCATTTTCTCACGTACTCTGCTACGTCCTTTTTCATACATGGCCATTAATAAAATTCCTTAAGGTCGTGGTACATCTTGTCTGTACCGGGGTGAATAGAGTACTTAGATTTATGAGCCTCATCCATAACCAGTTGACGTAGGTCATGGAGAGTAGGAATCCATACCCTATTTTTGAAATACAACACTTCATTCGGTTTCCTCACAAAATTCCCTTCATTTCCGTGTAAGTTTCCGCTATTTATTTGGCCTTCCTCCAAAGCTTCCATTTGACCATTACGAATCTGCTCTTTAAGACTGGTTTGAACAATCATCCCAAGAGCTCGCACTCTGAGTGGCTTTACTCGGTCTTTTCTACTCAAGGCATCGGCTACTACGTTAGCCTTACCTGGATGGTATTTTATTTCACAGTCGTAATCGTTCAATAGCTCCACCCATCTGCGTTGTCTCATATTAAGCTCCTTTTGATCGAATATATGTTGGAGGCTCTTGTGATCTGTATAAATTGTACATTTCGTGCCGTACAAGTAATGCCTCCAGATCTTAAGTGCAAAAATCACTGCGCCCAGCTCTAAATCAATTGTTGTATGGTTCTTTTCATGCACTTTCAATTGTCTGGAAGCATATGCAATAACCTTGTTTCTCTGCATCAATACGCATCCTAGACCACGTCGAGATGCATCGCAATACACTACAAAGTCATCATTGCCCTCTGGCAAAGTCAAAATTGGCGCCTCGCATAACTTTTGTTTTAACAGCTGAAAAGCTGTTTCTTGTTCTTCACCCCATTCGTACTTTCGATCTTTCTGTTTCAAGGCAGATAAGGATTGAGCAATGCAGGAAAAGTTTTCAATAAAGCGACGGTAATATCCAGCCAATCCCAAGAATTGGCGTATCTCTTTCGGAGACTTAGGCGCTTGCCAATTCTTATTAGCTTCGATCTTACTAGGGTCAACATGAATCCCTTGCTGATCTACCACATGTCCTAAAAATTGCACCGCTTGTAACCAGAAGTCACACTTTAAAAGCTTGGCGTACAACTTCTCTTTCCTCAATATCTCTAGTATGGCTCGTAGATGGTGCTCGTGTTCCTTTTTACTCTTGGAATAGATCAAAATATCGTCAATAAAGACTATGACGAATTTATCTAGATATGGTTTACAAACTCGGTTCATGAAGTCCATAAATACCGCGGGTGCGTTGGTTAACCCAAAGGGCATAACCAGGAACTCATAGTGACCGTACCGAGTTCGAAAGGCTGTTTTAGGGATATCTTCCTCTTGAACTTTCACTTGATGATAACCGGATCTAAGATCAATTTTGGAAAAGTAACAGGCTCCTTGCAACTGATCAAATAAATCATCGATTCGCGGAAGAGGATATCGATTCTTTATGGTAACCTTGTTCAGCTCCCGGTAGTCAATACACATCCGAAAGCTTCCATCCTTTTCCTTCACAAATAACACTGGTGCTCCCCAAGGTGAATAACTGGGACGGATAAAACCTTGGTCTAGTAGTTCTTGTAACTGAGATGATAGTTCTTGCATCTCTGAAGGTGCTAAATGGTAAGGTGCTTTTGCAATTGGAGCTGCTCCCGGTATTAAGTCGATACGGAACTCGACTTGCCGATTGGGTGGCAATCCGGGCAATTCATCAGGAAACACGTCTGGGTAATCACACACTATTGGAATATCCTTAATACGTTGTTCTTCTGGTTCGGTCGTCATTACACTTGCTAAGAACACATCACATCCTTGACGTATACATTTCAACACTTTAAGGTGGGATATAAGGTTTAATATGGTACCCGACTTCTCTCCCTGTACCATAATAACTTCATCATTAGGAAAAGGGATCCTAACAATCTTTTGCTCACATATAATCTCCACCTTGTACTTGGACAACCAGTCCATTCCCACTATTATATCGAAACTTCCGAGCTCTACCGGTAGTAGGTCAATAAGGAATTGGTGGTCGTTAAGAATTAAAGGACAATCACGAATGATTTGGTGACTAGTTATAGGTTTACCGTTAACAAGTTCTATGGAATAGGGACTTGTTAATTCAATAGCCGGCATATTTAATAGGGGTAAGAAATTAATGGAAACGTAGCTCCTATCTGCGCCCGTATCAAACAATACTGAAGCATACTGATCGGAAATGAGAAAGGTACCTGTCACCACATTCGGATCTTGGCGTGCGTCACCTGATCCGATAACAAAAACGCGCCCTCGGGCTTGGTTTGAAGTAGAAGCTTGTCCCTGGTTCATTTTTCCCGTCTGACCTTGGTTGAGCTTAGGACAATTTATTTTAAAGTGTTCCGTACTACCACATTCGAAACAAGTACGGGGGTAGGTCAACTGAGGTTTCTGAGGTTGTTGTAATTATTTTTGTTGAGTTGGTTGAGATCTTAGCGGTTGAAAACGGGTGGGTTGGTAAGAACGAGTTGAGGTATCAGTAAAGGCTCTAAAACTTCTTGCGTAATGCCCCGTCTTCTGACATTTATTACAGACCACGGTTCGGCATTCACCCGAATGGTGAAATCCACATTTCTTGCACTTTGGTAACGTCCCTTTATAATTATCTGCTCTTGCATCTTTAGTAGTCATGGCATAGCTTTGACTAGTGGCTCTCCCCCTCTTCGGTATGGCTGCCCCCGCTCGACTACTTTTCGGGGCCTCTCGCTTATTTCCTGCCGGCTCTCCCGACATTTTCAAAATCTTTCGTCTAACCATGTCGTACGTAACCATGCCTGACCTAGCTACCACTCCGTGCATAGTCAGGTGCTCCACCAAATTAATGATACTCCTTACTTCCGGGGCCAGTCCCCAGATATACCTCTCGATCCGCTTGGACTCCGGTCGAACCATATCTGGCAAGATGCATGCCAGTTCATTGAAGCGATTTGTGTAACCTGCATGATCCGCACCTTGCATCTGCAGGTTCCAAAACTCATGCTCGAGTTTCTGAATTTCGTGGATTGGGCAGAACCTTTCTCTCATTAGTATCTTAAGATCATCCCAAGTCATAGCATTAATCGCATCCTGCCCGCGAGATTGCACAATAGCATTCCACCAGTTCAAAGCGTGGTCGGTAAAAGTGCAAGCTGTATACTTTACCGCATAGTCACCCGGACAATTACTTATGTTAAGGACCGATTCCGACTTCTCGATCCATTTCACAAACCTGTTCGGTCCTTCAGTTCCATTAAACTCCATTGGTTTGCACTCCATAAAGTGTTTATATGTACAAACTGGCCTAACGTTGTTTTGATTATTGTTCTGATCTCCCGGCCCTGGTTGCGGGTTCGGTTGCAGGTTCGCATTGATGCCCGCGTTAACCTGCGCCATGATAGTGGGGATAACTGCTTGAAGTTGTTGTGCTATCAGTTGGGCAATTTCAGCCTCTGTCATTTGAGGTACACGTTTCGGGGCCATTCTATTATAAACAATAGATATGTATGTATCAATGTCACATAGTTAATCATCACTTATCACATTTTCAGTTACCACATACCACACAATTCCATTACACATCACATAATTTCATCACACCCATAGATCCACGACACATATAGTCAAAAGCATCGTCATGTATATATATAATATCATCGTCATACAATCGTCAAAATTTGCACATAGACTTAACCCAAAAGGGTCAGTGCTTAAATGTGCGATCAAAACTGGTCACTAAAGTGACATACATGCATCATACCACACGACACCAACTACGAGAGTCGAAAATACTACGGCTACTTCCCTACCTCGACATAGGCATAGCCCAGTGCTTGGTAGGATGTACAAAAGGTACATCATCTCTATCTATACTAGAAAGAAAACCATACTAGGAACGCCACATCCACCACGTCAACCCTACAAAACCTGCTACCAAACCTACAATAGCGCCAGCACATCCATACACTAAAGCTCGAAAATGGTCCTGCTCATGATGGACGTATCCCATACCCTGCTGTAAGGCAATGATCGCCTGCTGGAAGACGATCAAGTAATCTCCCATAGACCTCCGCTGCTGCTCGTCCTCATCGCGTGCCATCCTCAATAACGAAATATGCTCAAACAGGAACCCCATCAGGCTGCTCTCAGTGATGGGAGCAGGCACCTCCTGAGGAGGAACTGGTATGCCCCACACAGGTGGGGAAGGCTCCCTGAATGGCTGGGAAGGGGCACCATGCTCATAAGTGTGGAAAGGGGAAGGGTCCTCCCTAGGTGGGGTAAGAAAATGAGGAGTAAAGTGCTGCTGGGTCCCTATGGGTGTGGGTATCAAGCGAACAGGGGAAACAGGTGGGGTAAAAACAGGGACAGGTACCCTCCGACGAGCCGTCTGTCGGAGGCGGACAAGGGGTACCTCCTGAGACTAGGTGAGGAAGGGGTGTAAGTACTAGGAGTGGAAGGGGTATAAGGGTCGGGGGAGTCTCGGGTGTAGGTAACCTAGGGGCTACCGGCTCCCACTCCCAATGCCCTGTGGCGGGAGTAGGGCTCCTAGGAATAGGTCCTACTGGGATAACGACATCCGGGGTACGACTATGCTCCGAGGAGCTAGTCAGGTGGTGAGATGGGGAACGGTAGGCACTCGAGGCCTCCCCCACCTGCCTAGTAGGGGGTCTAGGGGGATAACCATCACAATAGTACCCGGACTCATCCGGTGAGTAGCCCGGGGACAATAGAGGCATCTGTTGTCACACCCCGACCACGTATAACATACAAGACGTGGCGGAAACATCGGGGAGTGTTGTAACAGAATTAATGTTTCATAACCATGGATACAAAAAGTGTTTCGTTTTATTAAACTTTGAATAATTACATCGTCTGGAAATCTAAATACATAAATTAATCATAATCTATCATTATTATTGAGTCACTAAGGCCTTGTCCAGTCCTATGTGAGCATGCATCTTATCAATCGATATCTTTCAACAATACCTGAAACATATGTAAAAACGAGGTCAGCAAAGAAATGCTGGCGAGTACATAGGTTTTGTAGGAGTGTCGAAATCATGGCTAGTTTAGATGTTGCAATACTTTATTTAAAACCTTGTTTTGAAAAGAGTATAATATTGCAACTTAATTAACCAACTCAAATCAAGCGGGTTATAATTTGTAAAACCTCGTAGCCATGACTCTTAACCCAAAAACATTTGTTTTAGTAAATTATTTGGAAAAACAATGATAAGTTCAGGTGATATGTATAACTAAGGGAATAATGCATGATTAAATGAATAACCATGTAAAAATGAGTTTGTATAAGATAAGTTGTTTGTAAATAATTGTCTTGTGAAAAGTATGTTACTTGTATAAAATGTTCTATGTCTCAAACTGAAATGATTTAAATAACGCTACGATATGTAATACCATACAAACACTTATATATAGGAAGTACCAGCGGCGTATCCACCATGTTTGTATCATATCACACACGCATCGTTACTTAATCACTTAACCAAACCAAACCACCAAACTAATGTTCATGCCCAATATAAATCATGCAATATGTAACCAAAACCCAATCGTTACCCAATCGTTAAAACATCGTGTGAAAACCCAATCGTTAATCGTTTAATTCGTTTTAGGTCGTGAAACTACTTATGTGATCGTCTCGCTAATAACATTCAAACCTTCGTGACTCGAATATACCTCGTCGCTTCTCGATTTCGCATTAACAAACCTCCATAGGGTAAGTTAATGTTTTCAGATTCAGTCGCTACCTACCATTGCCCACACATAACCACGGGGGTAGTAAATAACGGGATTTGTCAGATCCTATGGTACCATAACCTAATACTGGTCGGCTTGATCATTGCTAATGAATGTCATTTGTTATGTAAACACAACCAACAAGTTTGTTCACTTTATGAAATCGTTATTAGTTTTGTATAAATCGTTTTAGTCGTTTTTGAAACCATATTGTAATTGTTCTTGAAACCATTGATAAAACATTTAGCACATATGAGTCACCCCAAAACAATTGAAAACAGTAAAATAGGGGAAGAATGTACTCGCCTGAGAGTGCTTAGGAGTCTTGAACAACTACCAAGTAAGCTAGAGGAGTCCCGGAAATCAAACGGTACCTAATATAGGTAACTACATAATTAACCCGGACCTAATCGGAAGACTGGGTAGTATGAGGGTTCGTAAACCAAATGAGTGTAGGAACTCATGTGATATGGTTTAACAAAGCCTACATACTAAAAGGAACTTAACCTAAGTGCTTTCGACCCATCGCGACCCATTAAGGTAACATACGTTACTTTAACGCGTCGTGCGCGTGAAACGCGTTCGGACCGTCTAACTAGTCCTATGACAAGTGTTATATGCCTAAACATGTTACATAATCAGTCATGTGACAAAAGTTTAGGTTACATATGCTTAATTACCAATTATACATGAAAAGGGTATTCTGGTAATTTACCTAAGGCATATAAACTACCTATCATACAACTACTTAAACGATGTGACCATAGGGTATAACCTCGGAAGGTTATTCCCTACCTACTATGGTCACCTAATGTATTTGGTCCGATCCTAATGATCGACCAAATGGGTCGAGTTCGAAGGTATAGGCGATTTATTAGATCGCCTACCCTACGACTCTAGACAACGTGGTAATCAGTGGGCATAGTCCCAAGGGACTATGACCAACGTGATTACACTCACGTTGCGAAGTTCCTACGAACTTCGCATTGACCATTACTGGTCAACGCTGAAAGTCAAACAAAGTTTGACTTTCTGACTCGAAAAGCAGTAAAAATAAGGAAAAGAACGAAAGAATACTAACCCAGGGTCCCCGAATGCTAATCCCGACTCAAGAACTCAGGTATGAAACAATGGTTTCAACTTAGAGCTCTCAAATTCAGAATTCTAGTGAGAAATGCAATGGGGGTGGATGGGTATATATAGTTTTCGGTGAACCGTTAAGATCGTTTGTCGAATATCGTGCCACGATCCAAGCCGAACACTTGTCACAATGTTGTGGTGGCTAAAATCTTGATCTTATCTGCTGATTAGGCAAGTTTAAACATGTGGTGTAGGATTAATCAGCTGCAACTTGTGTTAGAAACACTTAATCTGGTCAGATCAGTCACTCGCGTAGCGCTAGTGCAAAGGCCTTTGCAGTCGCGCTACGCTAGCACCCCACCTGATCAGAAAAGTTACAGAAATGGCAGAAATGGTCCCTGCACATGTTTAAGCCCTTTTTCGATGCGTTTGAACCCCGTTAACCTCATTTTAAGGCTCTAAAATGAAGTTAAAGTATAGGGAACTCAAAACATGCTCAAAAATATGCCGGATGATGGTTCGTTTGGTCGTACGAACGCGATGTTCGCTTAATTACGACGGAATGCGCATAAACGCGAAAAACGATCCAAACGACGCAACGAACGGATTTTTCTTAAGGCGAACACTAAAATATAATGTAGTCATGCTTACATAAATTTTTGGATGTCCGGATGTATTCAGAACGTAAGTTATGCGCGAAAATGCAAACTTGTGCACTTTTTGACACTTTTAGTCCCTGAATGACCCAAAAGTTTATTTTAGCACACCGAACCCCTCAAAGCCTATTTCTAAGCTATGTAAAGGATATTTAAGGTGTGTTTAACTTATGGTTATGTTCCGGAATGTTCGTTACAGTTCAAATTGACATACTTTCGTAGTTTGTCATATTTAGTCCCTGTAAGCGAATTAACTTGATTTTACCATACCAAAGCCTTCAAAACTTATTTCTAAGTTAAGTAAAGGTTATTTAAGGTATGTTAAGCCTATGTCACTATTCCGGAGTGTTTGTTGCATTAAACTGGTTATATTTACGCATCGGTGCGCGTATAACCTTCCAGAAAGCGATTTAGAGTTTGAAATCGAACAAGAATTGATATGTGCAAATGATACACATATTTTTACAAATCCCAAGTATGAAATATAATATTTCATTGGTTCGGTATTTGTTTGATGGCCGTGAAGGCACAGGTGTTACAGTCTCCCCTACTTTAGGAAATTTCGTCCCGAAATTTATTTAGAGGAAACTTGTAAGAGTTTAAAACATGAAGTTGAAAAGATCGAACAACATTGGTTAAGGTTCTTGAACTTCTAGTAACCTTAATAACATTATGTTTGCAATGTAAGAGGGACACTTATATACAAGTATATGAAGCGTCATTGGTGCGTCCACCATGCCTCCATTACATCGTTCTCATTTTGTTATTGTTGTCACTATCGGTTCCTTCACATAATAAATCTTACTGGATTTCTGTGCACTAAATTTCATAATTATGTGCGCATCCATAATTAGAGAATTCCTTGCACAGTTCACACAGTCTATTTTATAATGTGTAGGGTAAAACCAAATGAACAATCCTGTGATGAGCGTGACTTAGACCGCCATAGAGTCCTTTAGACTAAATCAATAAATGATTTAAGTAGACTATCAAGGAGTCTGTCCAGCTACATCACTAGACGTCATTCTTTAACCAGATTGCGAATCAATCTTTTTGACTAGACCACTAAAAGGGTCTCTTATCGAACTATGGAGTGGTATTATATAATCCCAAGGGTCTTTAACTACAACGTAGAAGCCCATTAAGGATTTAAAGTAGTACCTTTTGAATATCCTACTATGAATCCCTCATATAAAGATACGAAAGATTCTATGAGGATTTGAAAATTGGATCACACAAAAACATAGAGGAGAACACATAACACATAAACACAAAATCGCATAATTGTATAATCGTTTAATCGCAAAATCGTTTAATCGTATAATCGTTAAATTTGTTATCTTTGGACATGGGTATTTAAAGCATATTAGGAATCCAATCAGGCTCCGAAATCAACGAAGGTGTTGATCGTGGTCGGCTCGGGACTTTGAATAGATCAAGATGTCATCAGTAAAAACAATGACGAACTGATCCAAATAAGGCTTGCAGACCCTATTTATTAAGTCCATGAAGATGGCTGGAGCATTTGTCAAACCAAAAGGTATGACTGTAAACTCGTAATGGCCATACTTCGTGCAGAAAACCGTTTCGGGAACATCTTCTTCGAGGATACGAAGTTGATGATACCAAGAACGCAAAACGATCTTGGAAAAGTATGAAACGCTATGCAGTTGGTCGGAGAAATCGTTGATTTAAGGTAGGGGGATATCGATTCTTGATGGTAAGCTTACTAGGCTTACATTAATCGATATACATTCGAAAAGATCCATTTTTCTTTTCACAAGGAGAACAGGAGTTTCGCCAAGGTGAAAAGTTCAGACGGATGAATCCTTTATCAGACAACTCTTGAAGCTGTTTTGATATTTCTTGTATCTCGAACGGTACAAGACGATAAGATACTTTAGATTTAGAAGAAACAAACGTTTGAGGTTCTTAGGGAGATCACAAGTGATCATAAAAATGACAGAACCACACGAGTAGTTTTGTCTTTGTGTTAACATCATAAGGTTGGATCAAACATTCATACAATTGCATTAGTTAAAAATAAAAACCACAAATTTTTATTTATGTAACAACCGCATTGTCTTTAAATGTTACAAGATAACAACCAGAGGAAATACAAAATACTAAAAGTTCACTTCTTCATCAACGATTGCCTCATTGATGTTAAACACTCGACCCCGTGCTGGATTCACATTGACGTGAACGTTCGCATTTGGGTTTGCGTTAGCATTTGCATTCACCAGTCTCGGACAGTTGGGGCGGAAATGACCTAACTCTCCGCAGTTGAAACATGAACCCAGTGGGAATCTCACAGCATTCCCTTGAACCGGAGCTTGAACCTGAGCAGCCTGATTTTGTCTCAGACGACAAGTATTGGCCAAATGCCCAAGTCTACCACACGTTGTGCATTTCTTGCAATCTTGCTGTGCAAAGTGATGACCGTTGCAACGGGCACAATGTGGTGCGGTACCAGCATATGCCTTCTTTGCATGTGGCTGAGCCGGTGGATTCTGCAGGTTCTGAGCAGTCTGTGCTGTAACAGCAAAATTTTGGGCACCCTTCCGCTTCTTTGATTTCTTCGACGTCTCACCTTCCTCACCCTTCCCCTTATCCTTCTTCTTGTCCTTTCCAGAATCGGTTGCCTTCTTTTTATCACCCTTGCGGGTGAGTGTACCCTTTCTGACTTGAGACTCAGTCAGGGTAGCTGACAACTCGATTGCTTGACGAAGGGTGGTAGGATTAACACCGATCAAAATATCCATAATAGAATCGGGTAAACCATCTATGTATCTCTCGATCGCTTTCTCCAGAGGGGTAACCATGGTGGGACACAATAGACTGAGTTCTTCAAAACGATCCGTGTACGCACGGTGTTCAGCCCCATCTTGCTTTAAGTCGTCAAACTCTCGTTCCAAAACTCGAATCTCGTGACGGGGACAAAACTCCTTCATCATGAGAGCCCGAAGCTCTGCCCATGTTTGTGCCAACGCCACTTCGGCACCCCTATCTCGCATAACACCATTCCACCAAGTAAGCGCTCGCTTTTCAAACACACTCGAAGCAAATTCCACCTTACGCGCATCCTGACACTGCACATGTCTGAATGTGCTCTCGATACTCTCAAACCACTGTAGGAGCGCAGTTGCTCCTTGAGACCCAGAAAACTTAAGTGGCTTCGCAGAGTTGAAGTTCTTGAAATTACACGGTGCATTATTGTTGTTGTTGTTGCCGTTGTTGTACATCTCGTGGACTTGGGTTACAACACCGGGAACCACAGCAGCCACCTGTTGAGAGATCAGGGCTGCGAGTTCTTCAATAGTAAAAGTCCGAGTATCGGTTCGGGTATCGCGTCGAGGAGGCATTGTCTGAGAAGGAAACGAGTGAAAGAATTAGACGAAAAGAATGAAATGAAACAAATCTGATGAAAGCAAGGATAGTGGTCATTTGTTTGTTACTACAAAGCAACAAACGACCTCGGTGATTTAATCAAAGTAAATAGGTCAAAAATAATGTATCGCGAAGACATGCTCGCCTATAAGTGAACACTCATCCCAAGAATTCCCAGGTAAGCACAACTGGTCTCGCGTCTGATGAGATGTATACGAAGTGCTTGCCTAGACAGAAAACCCAGAATACAGGCATTCACCCTTCCAGTTTGCACGTGTTCACATTATTTAAAACCCAAAACCTTGACGAGATTTTGAAAACTCAAAGGGGGTTCAAGACCATATAACAGAGGGTTCAAAACCTTGTAATAAATCATCCTAGAACAGATGATTAGTTTTCAAAGTGGTTTTGAAATTTATGTTCTTGTTGTGGTTGTCGCCTAAGGATAGGTGACGGTATTGTTTTATGACTAAACGCAAGTAAACTCGCGTTAGGGTCCTAAGAAGGTTATAGACTAGGTCAAAGCATTACTAATAACCTAATTCCCTATAACCATTGGCTCTGATACCATCTTTTCTGTCACACCCCGACCACGTATAACATACAAGACGTGGCGGAAACATCGGGGAGTGTTGTAACAGAATTAATGTTTCATAACCATGGATACAAAAAGTGTTTCGTTTTATTAAACTTTGAATAATTACATCGTCTGGAAATCTAAATACATAAATTAATCATAATCTATCATTATTATTGAGTCACTAAGGCCTTGTCCAGTCCTATGTGAGCATGCATCTTATCAATCGATATCTTTCAACAATACCTGAAACATATGTAAAAACGAGGTCAGCAAAGAAATGCTGGCGAGTACATAGGTTTTGTAGGAGTGTCGAAATCATGGCTAGTTTAGATGTTGCAATACTTTATTTAAAACCTTGTTTTGAAAAGAGTATAATATTGCAACTTAATTAACCAACTCAAATCAAGCGGGTTATAATTTGTAAAACCTCGTAGCCATGACTCTTAACCCAAAAACATTTGTTTTAGTAAATTATTTGGAAAAACAATGATAAGTTCAGGTGATATGTATAACTAAGGGAATAATGCATGATTAAATGAATAACCATGTAAAAATGAGTTTGTATAAGATAAGTTGTTTGTAAATAATTGTCTTGTGAAAAGTATGTTACTTGTATAAAATGTTCTATGTCTCAAACTGAAATGATTTAAATAACGCTACGATATGTAATACCATACAAACACTTATATATAGGAAGTACCAGCGGCGTATCCACCATGTTTGTATCATATCACACACGCATCGTTACTTAATCACTTAACCAAACCAAACCACCAAACTAATGTTCATGCCCAATATAAATCATGCAATATGTAACCAAAACCCAATCGTTACCCAATCGTTAAAACATCGTGTGAAAACCCAATCGTTAATCGTTTAATTCGTTTTAGGTCGTGAAACTACTTATGTGATCGTCTCGCTAATAACATTCAAACCTTCGTGACTCGAATATACCTCGTCGCTTCTCGATTTCGCATTAACAAACCTCCATAGGGTAAGTTAATGTTTTCAGATTCAGTCGCTACCTACCATTGCCCACACATAACCACGGGGGTAGTAAATAACGGGATTTGTCAGATCCTATGGTACCATAACCTAATACTGGTCGGCTTGATCATTGCTAATGAATGTCATTTGTTATGTAAACACAACCAACAAGTTTGTTCACTTTATGAAATCGTTATTAGTTTTGTATAAATCGTTTTAGTCGTTTTTGAAACCATATTGTAATTGTTCTTGAAACCATTGATAAAACATTTAGCACATATGAGTCACCCCAAAACAATTGAAAACAGTAAAATAGGGGAAGAATGTACTCGCCTGAGAGTGCTTAGGAGTCTTGAACAACTACCAAGTAAGCTAGAGGAGTCCCGGAAATCAAACGGTACCTAATATAGGTAACTACATAATTAACCCGGACCTAATCGGAAGACTGGGTAGTATGAGGGTTCGTAAACCAAATGAGTGTAGGAACTCATGTGATATGGTTTAACAAAGCCTACATACTAAAAGGAACTTAACCTAAGTGCTTTCGACCCATCGCGACCCATTAAGGTAACATACGTTACTTTAACGCGTCGTGCGCGTGAAACGCGTTCGGACCGTCTAACTAGTCCTATGACAAGTGTTATATGCCTAAACATGTTACATAATCAGTCATGTGACAAAAGTTTAGGTTACATATGCTTAATTACCAATTATACATGAAAAGGGTATTCTGGTAATTTACCTAAGGCATATAAACTACCTATCATACAACTACTTAAACGATGTGACCATAGGGTATAACCTCGGAAGGTTATTCCCTACCTACTATGGTCACCTAATGTATTTGGTCCGATCCTAATGATCGACCAAATGGGTCGAGTTCGAAGGTATAGGCGATTTATTAGATCGCCTACCCTACGACTCTAGACAACGTGGTAATCAGTGGGCATAGTCCCAAGGGACTATGACCAACGTGATTACACTCACGTTGCGAAGTTCCTACGAACTTCGCATTGACCATTACTGGTCAACGCTGAAAGTCAAACAAAGTTTGACTTTCTGACTCGAAAAGCAGTAAAAATAAGGAAAAGAACGAAAGAATACTAACCCAGGGTTCCCGAATGCTAATCCCGACTCAAGAACTCAGGTATGAAACAATGGTTTCAACTTAGAGCTCTCAAATTCAGAATTCTAGTGAGAAATGCAATGGGGGTGGATGGGTATATATAGTTTTCGGTGAACCGTTAAGATCGTTTGTCGAATATCGTGCCACGATCCAAGCCGAACACTTGTCACAATGTTGTGGTGGCTAAAATCTTGATCTTATCTGCTGATTAGGCAAGTTTAAACATGTGGTGTAGGATTAATCAGCTGCAACTTGTGTTAGAAACACTTAATCTGGTCAGATCAGTCACTCGCGTAGCGCTAGTGCAAAGGCCTTTGCAGTCGCGCTACGCTAGCACCCCACCTGATCAGAAAAGTTACAGAAATGGCAGAAATGGTCCCTGCACATGTTTAAGCCCTTTTTCGATGCGTTTGAACCCCGTTAACCTCATTTTAAGGCTCTAAAATGAAGTTAAAGTATAGGGAACTCAAAACATGCTCAAAAATATGCCGGATGATGGTTCGTTTGGTCGTACGAACGCGATGTTCGCTTAATTACGACGGAATGCGCATAAACGCGAAAAACGATCCAAACGACGCAACGAACGGATTTTTCTTAAGGCGAACACTAAAATATAATGTAGTCATGCTTACATAAATTTTTGGATGTCCGGATGTATTCAGAACGTAAGTTATGCGCGAAAATGCAAACTTGTGCACTTTTTGACACTTTTAGTCCCTGAATGACCCAAAAGTTTATTTTAGCACACCGAACCCCTCAAAGCCTATTTCTAAGCTATGTAAAGGATATTTAAGGTGTGTTTAACTTATGGTTATGTTCCGGAATGTTCGTTACAGTTCAAATTGACATACTTTCGTAGTTTGTCATATTTAGTCCCTGTAAGCGAATTAACTTGATTTTACCATACCAAAGCCTTCAAAACTTATTTCTAAGTTAAGTAAAGGTTATTTAAGGTATGTTAAGCCTATGTCACTATTCCGGAGTGTTTGTTGCATTAAACTGGTTATATTTACGCATCGGTGCGCGTATAACCTTCCAGAAAGCGATTTAGAGTTTGAAATCGAACAAGAATTGATATGTGCAAATGATACACATATTTTTACAAATCCCAAGTATGAAATATAATATTTCATTGGTTCGGTATTTGTTTGATGGCCGTGAAGGCACAGGTGTTACATCTGTGGATCCTCCTCAGGATCGGTCTCCATATGAGAAGTCGTCTAGCGACTCGAATGACTCGACATAGTACCTGTAAAGGAAAACAACATCTAACATCGCTTCTATCGACTGACATAACCGAAAATAAACAATCCACAGAGGTACACATAAGCACGTATTGCACACAACCTTGATTTTTAATTTTAAAAACTTTTCCACAACTGTTAAGTTAGCGTTTACATTCCCATTCTCTCCTCTCTCTCCGTGACGTTTCCGGAATGCCCAAGTACCAGCAGATAAATTATTGTGTTCCGGACCACAATAATTTAATTTCCTAACAAGGCCATCCCGGTACTAGCCACGCCACTCGGTCTCTAGAGGTTCTCAGGGTGAGGAGTTAACTCAGGATTATAGTCTAGGTTCTCTTAGGGATACCTAAATCGCTATAACCGATGGCTCTGATACCATCTTTTGTCACACCCCGACTCGCAGCGGAAGACAATCGCGGGGTGCGGCAGACACATGGCACTCCTCATAATTTAAAAACATTACATTACATAAAACAGGAGCATCGGTTACAACGTCTTCGAACTATCACATTACAAACCATATATTAAAAGCGACCATTATAGCTTTTATTATGCTACGTCCGCCTACTAGATCCTTCCATACGCACATGTTCACTCCTGTTTCGTTTTACCTGAAATGCATGTTAGTTTTTAAAAAGGTCAGCTAAACGATGCCGGTGAGTTCCACTGGTTTGGTTGTTTCGTTTCAAAATGTATCAACATGTTTAATTGCACATATCATGGTTCATAGATGGAATTACACGAGTGTCACAAGTGAAACCTAGACTGTTTTCATCGTACTGTGTCACACAGACACTTAATCGCACTACCTGCATCACCTGCAGTTTAATGCCCTCGGGTAGTTATGTCTAACAACATAACCTAGTTAGGACACGTGGAGTTTCCTGTCACACCCCGACCACGTAAAACAACAAAACGTGGCGAAAACGTCGGGGAGTGTTGTAACAGAATCGTTGTTTCACAACAATGGATTATACAGTTTCGTTTTATTGAATTAAATGAATTACATTACATTGGAATTAGAAACAAAACATGAACAAATAGACTTTCATTGTTATTAAGTCACTAAGGCCTCGTCCATTCCTATGTGAGCGTACACAAATATCATCATCAAACATCATCAACTATGGTACCTGAAACACATGTGAAAATACGTCAGCATAAAAATGCCGGCGAGTACATAGGTTTTATATGAGTGTCAAATTCATGGCTCGTTTTACATGTTGCAATACTTATTTAAAAACCTTGTTTTGAAAAGTATAATATTGCGACATAATTAACCAACTCAAATCAAGTTGGTTATAATTTGCAAAATCTCGTAGCCATGATTCTTAACTCCAAAACATTTATTTTATTAAATCAAATTGTAAAATATCTCATAAAACTTGTTAATAAAACTCGTATGGTTTATATTATTCAGAAAACATCCTTGTGTGACATTGTTTCGAAATCGTTTACCCAAGTGATCTAGATAACGCAACGATATATAATGTGTTAAAAGCACTTATATATAGGAAGTACCAGCGGCGTATCCACCATGCTTTTAACACATTACACCCGCCCCGTTACCTAATCACTTCCCTAACCCAATGGCTCAATCAGTTACAAATGGTTCACATAAATCAAATGGTTACAAACGGTTCACATAAATCCAACGATTACAAATGGTTTACATACATCAAATGGTTACAAATGGTTCACATACATCCAATGATTACAAATGGTTCACATACATCCAATGATTACAAATGTTTCACATACATCCAACGATTACAAATGGTTCAAAAAGTAAAACAATTGTGCTAGCATGTTAAGTGAACATACATAGCAAAACATAATGAAATCATGTACTAATAGTGTACTAATGAACATAGCAAGTATATGATATGAAAACATGGAAAGCACGAAAATAACAAGTAGGCACATGTGTTTCACCCCAAAACGTTTGGAAAACAGTAAAAGAGGGGTCTATGTACTCACTTGAGGATGCTTAGAAGTCTTGAATAACAACCAAGCAAAGCTAGAGGGATCACGGAATCAAACGGCACCTAATATAGGTAATTATGTAAATAAACGGACCTAAATCGGAAGATCGGATAGAATGAGGTTTCGTAAACCAAATGAGTATAGGAACTCATGTAATATGGTTTAACAAAGCCTACATACTAAAATGAAACCTAACCTAAGTGCTTACGACCCGTTTAGGTAGCTTATGCTACTTTAACGCGTCGTTTGCGTAAAACGCGTTCGGAATGCCTAACTAGTCCTATGACAAGTATTATATGCCTAAACATGTTTAATTATGTTGCATAATCAGTTAAGTGACAAAAGTTTGGGTTACATATGCTTAAATATCAATTATGCATAAAAAGGGCATTTTGGTCATTTTCCTAAGGCATATAAACTACCTATCATATAACTACTTAAACGAAGGGACCATAAGGTATAACCTCGGAAGGTCATTCCCTATACAATTATGGTCACAAAACATGTTTGGTCGGATCCTAATGATCGACCAAACGGGTCTAGTTCGAAAGTCTAAGCGGTTGTTTAGACCGCTTGACTTACGACTCTACATAAGCACTAATCTAAAAGTGACGAGCTAAACATGTTTAAAACATGTTTAACAAGGTTTGAAAACAGGTTAGATATCAAAACAAACGGTTTTGATACCCAAGAATAGTTTGGTTACAAAATACGCTTAAATAGGCATTTTGGCCGAAACTATAACTTGTCACTACACCTAATCAACGTGGTAATCAGTAGGTATAGTCACAAGGGACTATAACCATCGTGATTACGCTCACGTTGCGAAGTTCAACGAACTTCGTGTTGACGATAAACTGGTCAAAGCTGAAAGTCAAACACTTGTTTGACTTTCACGCTAAAAACACAAAAAAGAATGAAAGAATACTTACAAGAGGTCCAAGAATGGAAGTTTGATCCAATTATTCTCAGGTATGGAGTGTTAGAACCCCAACTTAGAGAACAAATCAAATCAAGGTGTGAAGAATGGAATGAGTGAAGGTGGGTATTTATAGAAAACCAAGAACCATTAGGATCGTTCATCAAAAAACGAGCTTGAATCTTGGCCTTACACTTGGGCCCAAGGTATTAGAATACAATGGGATGCTAAAAACCATCAATTTTCAGCCCAAGGTATTGAGAATTTTGCATTAAAACCCCTGAAATATGACTAGAATGCTGAAAATGAAATTTCTGTCTGATGGGCTCTCACCGGCCGCGTAAGAATTGATCAAGGCTTACGCCCCAGGCCTAGCAAACTTTGGCAGAAATGTCAAAACAGGCCCCTGCACTTGAAAAGCATGCATTTTGATGCATTTTTGGCACGTTTAAGCCTCGTTAACCTCATTTCAAGGATCTAAAATGAAGTTAAAGTATAGGGAACTTAAAATAGGCTAAAAAATATCTCGGATGTCGGTTCGTTTGGCCATACGGTTGCGTTGTTCGGTTAATTACGACGAAACACGAACGGATGCAAATAACGTTCCAAATTACGCGACGAATGGAATTTTATCATGCCAAACACTAAAATAAAATATTTTAATGCTTACATAAATTTTTGGATGTCCGGATATATTCATAACGTAAGATATGCGCGAAAATGCAAACTTATGCACTTTTTGACGCTTTTAGTCCCTATTGATCAAGAAAGTTTATTTTTGCGCACAAAACACCTCAAAGCCTATTTCTAAGCTATGTGAAGGATATTTAGGGCATATTTAACTTATGATCAAGTTCCGGAATGTTCGTTACAATACAAATCGGCATACTTTCGCAGTTTATCGAAATTAGTCCCTGTAAGCGAATAAACTTGATTTCGCCACACCAAACCCTCCAAAACTTATTTCTAAGTTATGTAAATGTTATTTATGGTATGTTAAGCCTATTTCACTATTCCGGAGTGTTCGCTGCATTAAACTGGTTATATTTACACATCGGTGCGCGTATAACCTTCCAGAAAGCGATTTAAAACTTGAAATCGTACGTGAACTGATATGTGCAAACAATACACATATTTTTACAAATACCAAGTATGAAATACAATATTTCATTAATTTGGTATTTGTTTGATGGTCGCAGAGGCACAGGTGTCAAAGTCTCCCCTACTTTAGGAAATTTCGTCCCGAAATTTATTCGTAGGAGCCTGTATGTAACGCCGTGTTAAATAATTGCCTTGCATGGAATCTAGGGTGTTTATCTATTTGCGTAGAATAACCCATCAAAGATTATGCAAGGCATAATCCTGTCATTTCTCTCAACGGACAATCTTTAAAAATGAAAATGAATGAAAAATCAAGGATATTCATTTCCCTCGATGGATATTCTTCAGAAACGAAAATGAACGGAATGAGTCATTTTCCTCAATGGGTATTCTTCAGAAACGAAAATGAACGAATAATCAAGAATATTCATTTCCCTCGATGGATATTCTTCAGAAACAAAAATGAACGGAATGAGTCATTTTCCTCAATGGTATTCTTCAGAAACGAAAATGAATGAATAATCAAGAATATTCATTTCCCTCGATGGATATTATTCAGAAACGAAAATGAACGGAATGAGTTATTTTCCTCAATGGGTATTCTTCAGAAACAAAAATGAAGGAAAAAGAAAAATCAGGGATATTCATTTCCCTCGATGGATATTCTTCAGAAACGAAAATGAACGGAATGAGTAATTTTCCTCAATGGGTATTTTTCAGAAACGGAAATGAACTGAGTCAACTCTAGACACATGACAAAACTTGCTGTGGTTTCTGTGCACTGAATTCTATAATTATGTATGCATCCATAATTACGTAATTCCTTGCACAGTCCACACAGTTTGTTTTGTAATGTGAAGGGGAAGAAAATCAAACCTGTGATGAGTGTGACTAGACTATCATAGGGCCCTTTTAATTAGATCGACAAATGATCTCTTTAATTAGACCACCAAGGAGTCTTTTCAGCTATATCATCACATGATATTCCTAACCAGATTTTTGGATCAATCTGTTTAACTAGACCACTCAAGGGGTCTAATTATGGAATAGTACATTATAATCCAAGGGTCTTTACTATTACGTAGAAGCCCATTAAGGATTTAATGTAGTACCTTTGGATATCCTACTATGAATCCCTTATACGAAGATATGGAAGATTCTACGAGGATTTGGATAACAAAAACTTGGATCACACAAAAACATAAAAGGGAACACATAAGCACATAATCACTTATTTATTTAATTTGACCATTAATTTGTTATCTTTGGACACGGATATTAAAAGCACACCAGGAATCCAATCCGTGGATTTCATTTGGCACTTTAATCATTTTCAAGAATCTATCTATGAAGATAGGATGATCTTCCGAAAATTTGATTTTGTTTTCAAAGAAACGTAATATTCGAATTAAGGTACACAACAATTTTAGGATTTACGGAAATACCCTTAGGTACCCTATTAAGGATTTATAGTGGTACTTTGGGTATTCGTCCAGAGTTGTAACTTGCGCCTTGTACTTCGTTTCTTTGGAAGAAACGGGTACTTAGGATTTTCGTGGAAAACGCAAGAGATCATAAAATGGAAGAATTTTGGGGGTAGTCTGTTATTCAAGGAATACGATTCCCTGATTGTCGGTATTGTAGGGGATATGTTGTTTTTTTTTTGGGTAAAGGGTTACCCCGGTGATTCTATTATAGACAACCGCCAAATAAGTACAAGTAGTGAGGATGAGTTCCCCACTAGTTCATATACAGGACATGCCCCATATATGTAAGCAAAAAAACAAACAAACCAACATACCAACTCAAACTAGCCTACTACAATCATGATAATGACTAACTAGTAGACAAATTAAAAAATCAAACAACGACGTCAACCGCCATCATCAAAAATGAAATTGCTACCAACCGGCAGCCCCTTAGCATGAAACAGAAGCCACCTATCCATTGGACTTTATGTGAGAGGTGCTTGCCCCTGTACTGGAAGCCGTAGGATGTGTACCCGATGTCAAAAACTCATTTGATTCATCATATACAACCTCTACCTCGTCATCATCAGACTCCTCATTTAGCTCACGTCCCCCTTTATATCTCCCCTGGGAGGAACCCCCATTCCCCCCAACGAACCCAAGAGCACTAAACAAATTGTGTGTTTGAACCTTGGATGAACTAGTGCACCTCACATTCACGTAGGAAGAACTCACTGCCTTTTTCTTTTTATCCACAGGTCTATATTCAAACTTGGGCTTTTGATTGTTAACTTGAAAACCGCTCTTCTTTACATTCTTCTTTGTCTTGACTTCCGTATAACCATCCTCATCTACTTTCGGACTGTTTGTAGGAGGTTTCACTGTCAATCGAATGCATTTTGGACACTCCTCAGAATCATGCCCAAATACACAACAGTGGGCACATCTCGGTGGTTTCCATTCATATTCCACCCGAATAGTCTCATTGACATACTTGTTCTCATCCAACTCAGGAATAGCTATGGTTAGAACCTCTTTAAAATAAATTGCAATGTAAATAAAAGATTTATTTATAAACAACGATAACAACTGTTTCATGGACCTTGACAACAAAAGAAAATAATACATGAGACGTGATTATTTCTAAACGGTGTTGTCTTCTAGTCGGTCAGATGATCATCCCTGTGCTGGATTTGCATTAACAAGCTTTGGGCAATTTCTTCGGAAATGACCCATCTCGCCACAGTTGTAGCAAGAACCTGGTGGAAAATGAGCTTGAGCAGGATTGTTGTCAGCTTGATTTGGTGCAACTATAGCTCGGCAAACTCTTGCTGTATGACCTATAAGTCCACAAATTTGGCATTTGCGGCACTTTACACTAGCATGATGATGAAGGTTACATTGGTTGCACAAGGGTGCAGTTCCGTTGTATGGCTTCCTAGCAGGGGTTTGAGCTGGTTGGTTGGGGGCAGCTTGATCATCGTGAGCAACCACGGCGAAGTTCTGGGAAGCTTTTCGCTTCCTTGATTTCTTGGAGGATTCAGCCTGTTCATCTTTGGGTTTCGATTCCTCGATTGGTTTCTTATCACCTTTTCAGAAAAGTTTACCTTTCCTGATTTGAGATTCAGTCAAGGTAGCAGATAGCTCAATGGCCTGCCTAACCATAGTGGGGTTACTACCAGTCATAATGTCTTGTACTGGGTCAGGGAGGCCATCAATGTACTTTTCGATTGCCTTATCCAAAGGCGTAACCATATTCGGGCATAATAGACTTAACTCCTCATAACGATTCGTGTAGGCTCGATGCTCACCGCTATCTTGCTTAAGATCGTCGAATTCCCTTTCCAAGGCCCAGATCTCGTGACGAGGACATAATTCCTTCATCATCAGAGCTCGAAGCTCTTCCCACGTTTGAGCCAGTTCCACATCGGCACCCCTATCTCTCATCACACCATTCCACCATGTCAAAGCTCGTTACTCAAAGACACTAGATGCGAATTCTACCTTTCGCTCATTTGGGCATTGAACATGCCTGAAGGTGCTCTCTAGACTCTCGAACCATTGCAGAAGTGCAGTCGCTCCTTGAGACCCAGAAAACTTTGATGGCTTAGCCGAGTTGAACGTCTTGAAGTTGCAGGGGGCATTATTGTTGTTGAGAGCTTGGTTACATTGAGCAACGATGTTCGGAATTGCAGCAGTCATTTGCTGCGTAATGACAGCTGCCAGCTCTTCAATAGGTACCTGATTTTCGCATCGTGGGGGCATTCTAAAAAGGGGAAACAGGAGAGAAAACAAATGAAATGGCATTGGGTAAGAATAGGATGTTACAATTACCGACCAAAAATCATGGGTGACGGTCATTTGTTTGAACCACGAAGCAAACAAACGACACACAAAGGCTGAATCAAAGTAAAAAGGTCCTCATAATGTATCGCGAAGACATGCTCGCCTATAAGTGGACACTCACCCCAAGAGTTCCCAGGTAAGAGTGACTGGTCTGATACTACGGATTTGTACGAACACTCTAGCCTTAGACAAAAAGCTCAGGGTACAGGCACCCAACCTTCCAGTTTTCACGTGTTCACATTATGTAGCCCCAAATTTTGACGAGAATTTGAAAACTTTGGAGGTTCGTAACCATATAATAAATCATCCTAGAACAGATTATTAGTTTTCAAAGCAGATTCGAATTTTATGTTCTCATTGTGGTTGCTGCCTAAAGATAGGCAACGGTATTATTTTACGACTAAACGCAAGTAAACTCGCGTTAGGGTCCTAGGAAGGTTATAGTCTAGGTCAAAGCATTACTAATAACCTAATTCCCTATAACCATTGGCTCTGATACCAACTATTCTGTCACACCCCGACCACGTAAAACAACAAAACGTGGCAGAAACATCGGGGAGTGTTGTAACAGAATCATTGTTTCACAACCATGGATTAAACAGTTTCGTTTTATTGAATTAAATGTATTACATTACATTGGAATTAGAAACAAAACATGAAAAAATAGACTTTCATTGTTATTATGTCACTAAGGCCTCGTCCATTCCTATGTGAGCGTACACAAATATCATCATCAAACATCATCAACTATGGTACCTGAAACACATGTGAAAATACGTCAGCAAAAAAATGCCGGCGAGTACATAGGTTTTATATGAGTGTCAAATTCATGGCTCGTTTTACATGTTGCAATACTTATTTAAAAACCTTTTTGTCACACCCCGACCGCGTAAAACAACAAATCGCGGCGGAAACATCGGGGCGTGTTGCAACAGAATTAATGTTTCATAACCATGGATATCAAAAGTGTTTCGTTTTATTAAACATTGAGTAATTACATCGTCTTGAAATCTAAATATACTATTTAAATATAGTCTATCATTGTTATTGAGTCACTAAGGCCTTGTCCAGTCCTATGTGAGCATGCATCTTATCAATCGATATCATCCAACAATACCTGAAACATATGTGAAAACGAGGTCAGCAAAGAAATGCTGGCGAGTACATAGGTTTTGTGAAAATAAGATTCATGACTTCAGTTTAAGAAAATGTTTAGTCATGAACCTTGTAATTTGCTTTGTCTTTGTAAATCATTTGAAAAATAATAAGTTTAGATGATATGTATAAATAAGAGAATGATGCATGATTAAATGAATAACCATGTAAAATGAGTCTTTATAAGATGAATTGTTTGTAAATAAATGTCTTGTGAAAAGTATGTTACTTGTATAAAATGTTCTATGTCTCAAACTGAAATGATTCAAATAACGCTACAATATGTAATACCATACAAACACTTATATATAGGAAGTACCAGCGGCGTATCCACCATGTTTGTATCATATTACACACGCATCGTTACTCAATCACTTAACCAAACCAAACCAAACAATGTAAAATGTCTATGTTTAAATATCCATGTCAAATGTCTATGTCAAATATCCATGTCAAATGTCTATGTCAAATATCCATGTATGGCAAGTGAAATGTCTCAACTAAACCATATGCACAAAAACAAAGTATTGAAGTAAAACTTGGTTTAAATCAAAGTTATGTTTTGTGGAAAATACATGATCAAATGTCAATCATGTACAAATGTTTACCCAATCGTTAAACCATCTTGTTTTAATCGTTCAAATCGTTCTTGTTTTAACAAACCCTTACCAAAGGGTAAGTTAATATTTTAATTGTGAAACTACTTTATGGTCGATTCTCTAATAACATTCAAACCTTCTTGACGCGTTCCTCGTTCCAACTCGCTCTCGTTCTCGTTCTTAACAAACCCTTACCAAAGGATAAGTTAATAATTACAGATTCAGTCGCTACCCACAACCCCCACACATAACAATGGGTGCAGTAAATAACGGGATTTGTCAGATCCTATGGTACCATAACCTAATACTGGTCGGCTTGATCATAGCTAATGAATGTCATCGGTCATGTAAACTACAACCAACAAGTTTGTTCACTTTTTGAAATTGTTATTAGTTTTTGAAATCATTGTATTCGTTCTTGAAATCATTGTATTCGTTCTTGAAATCATTGTTAGCGTTCTTGAAATAATTGTTATTGTTCTTGAAACCACATTGTAATTGTTCTTGAAACCATTGATAAAACATTTAGCACATATGAGTCACCCCAAAACAGTTGAAAACAGTAAAAGAGGGGAATAATGTACTCGCCTGAGAGTGCTTAGGAGTCTTGAACAACTACCAAATAAGCTAGAGGAGTCCCGGAAATCAAACGGTACCTAATATAGGTAACTACATAAATAACCCGGACCTAAATCGGAAGACTGGGTAGCAGGAGGGTTTGTAAACCAAATGAGTGTAGGAACTCATATGATATGGTTTAACAAAGCCTACATACTAAATGAAACTTAACCTAAGTATTATCGACCCATCGCGACCCATTAAGGTAGCTTATGCTACTTTAACGCGTCGTTCGCGTGAAACGCGTTCAGACCGCCTAATTAGTCCTATGACAAGTGTTATATGCCTAAACATGTTACATAATCAGTTATGTGACAAAAGTTTAGGTTACATATGCTTAATTACAAATTATACATGAAAAGGGTATTCTGGTAATTTACCTAAGGCATATAAACTACCTATCATACAACTACTTAAACGATGTGACCATAGGGTATAACCTCGGAAGGTTATTCCCTACACTATGGTCACCTAATGTATTTGGTCGGATCCTAATGATCGACCAAACTGGGTCGGGTTCGAAGGTATAGGCGATTTATTAGATCGCCTACCCTACGACCCTAGACAACGTGGTAATCAGTGGGCATAGTCCCAAGGGACTATGACCAACGTGATTACACTCACGTTGCGAAGTTCAAACGAACTTCGCATTGACCATTACTGGTCAACGCTGAAAGTCAAACTTTTGTTTGACTTTCTGACTCGAAAAGCAGTAAAATAAGGAAAAGAACGAAAGAATACTAACCCAGGGTCCCCGAATGCTAATCCCGATCTAAGAACTCAGGTATGAAACAATGGTTTCAACTTAGAGCTCTAAAATCAGAATTCTTGTGGGTTTTTAAGCCAAAGGGGGTGGGGTATTTATAGTATTCGGTCCACCGTTAGGATCGTTTCATGGAAAACGTGCCATGATCCAAGCCGTACATGTGTTGGAAACTTATGGTGCCTAAAATGTGATCCTTATCAGCTGACTAGACAATTGGAAACATGTGGTGGTGGATCAAACAGCTGCAACTTGCTGTTTAATACACTTAATCTGGTCAGAAGGAGCCAAGCGGCCCGCTTCAGGATGTGCTAAAACTCAGGCGGGCCGCCTGAGGGTCCTGATCAGACAACATGTTTCAGAAATGACAGTTTCAGTCCCTACACGTGTTTAAGCCCATTTCCGGCACTTCTAAGGCCCGTAAAGCCAACTTTAAGGCCCTAAAATGATGCCTAAACATTGTGGACTTGAAACATGCTCAAAAATATGCCGGGTGATGGTTCGTTTGGTCGTACGAACGCGATGTTCGGTTAATTACGACGGAATGCGCACAAGCGCGAAAAACGATCCAAATGACGAAACGAATGGATTTTTCTTAAGGCGAACACTAAAATATAATATAGTCATGCTCACATAAATTTTTGGATGTCCGGATGTATTCAGAACGTAAGTTATGCGTAAAAATGCAAACTTGTGCACTTTTTGACACTTTTAGTCCCTGAATGACCCAAAAGTTTATTTTAGCACACTAAACCCCTCAAAGCCTATTTCTAAGCTATGTAAAGGATATTTATGGTATGTTTAACTTATGGTCATGTTCCGGAATGTCTGTTACAGTTCAAATTGGCATACTTTCGCAGTTTGTCAAGTTTAGTCCCTGTAAGCAATTTAGCTTGTTTTTGCCATACCAAAGCCTTCAAAACTTATTTCTAAGTTATGTAAAGGTTATTTAAGGTATGTTAAGCCTATGTCACTATTCCGGAGTGTTCGTTGCATTAAACTGGTTATATTTACGCATCAGTGCGCGTATAACCTTCCAGAAAGCGATTTAGAGTTTGAAATTGAACATAAATTGATATGTGCAAATGATACACATATTTTTACAAATCCCAAGTATGAAATACAATATTTCATTGGTTTGGTATTTGCTTGATGCCCGTGGAGGCACAGGTGTTACAGTCTCCCCTACTTTAGGAAATTTCGTCCCGAAATTTATTTAGAGGAAACTGGTGAGAGTTTAAAACATGAAGTTGAAAAGATCGAACAACATTGGTTAAGGTTCTTGAACTTCTAGTAACCTTAATAACATTATGTTTGCAATGTAAGAGGGACACTTATATACAAGTATATGAAGCGTCATTGGTGCGTCCACCATGCCTCCATTACATCGTTCTCATTTTGTTATTGTTGTCACTATCGGTTCTTACACATAATAAACCTTACTAGGTTTCTGTGCACTAAATTTCATAATTATGTACGCGTCCATAATCAGACAATTCCTTGCACAGTTCACACAGTCTATTTTATAATGTGTAGGGGAAAACCAAATGAACAATCCTGTGATGAGTGTGACTAGACCGCCATAGAGTCCTTTTGACTAAATCAATAAATGATCTAAATAGACTATCAAGGAGTCTGTCCAGCTACATCACTAGATGTCGTCTTTTAACCAAATTGTGAATCAATCTTTTTGACTAGACCACTAAAGGGTCTCTTATGAATCAAGGAGTGGTACTATATAATCCAAGGGTCTTAACTACCACGTAGAAGCCCATAATGATTTAAGGTAGTACCTTTTGAATATCTTACTATGAATCCCTCATATGAAGATATGAAAGATTCTAAGAGGATTTGAATATCGTACCACACAAGAACATAGAGGAAAACACAAAAACACATAGTCACATAATTGCGTACTCGTTCAATCGCATAATCGTTCAATTCGACCATTAATTTGTTATCTTTGGACAAGGGTATTTAAAGCATACCAGAAACCCAATCCGTGGATTTCCTTTGGCACTTTAAATATTTTCAAGAATCTAACTATGAAGATAGGAAGATCTTAAAAGGAATTCGGTTTGTCCTAATTGAGTTGTTTTGTACATTTTAAAGTGTACAAGGAATTCAATCAGGGCTCCGATGTCAACGAAGGTGTTGATCGTGATCGGCTTAGGACATGAATAGATCAAGATGTCATCAATAATAACAATGACGATCTGATCCAAATAAGGCTTGCAGACTCAATTTATTAAGTCCTTGAAGATGGCTGGAGTATTTGTCAACCTAAAAGGCATGACTGTAAACTCGTAATGGCCATACTTCGTGCAGAAAAACCGTTTTGGGAATATCTTCTTCGAGAATACAAAGTTGATGATACCCAAAACGCAAATCGATCTTGGAAAAGCATGAAACGCTATGCAGTTGATCGGAGAAATCGTTGATTTAAGGTAGGGGGATATCGATTCTTGATGGTAAGCTTACTAGGCTTACGTTAATCGATATACATTCGAAAAGATCCATTTTTCTTTTCACAAGGAGAACAGGAGTTTCTCCAAGGTGAAAAGTTTGGACGGATGAATCCTTTATCAGACAACTCTTGAAGCTGTTTTGATAATTCTTGCATCTCGAACGGTGCAAGACGATAAGATACTTTAGATTTAAAAGAAACAAGTGTTTGAGGTTCTTTGGGAGATCACAAATGATCATAAAAATGACAGAACCACACAAGTAGTTTTGTCTTTGTGTTGACATCATAAGGTTGAATCAAACATTCATACAATTGCATTAGTTAGAAAATAAAACCACAAATTTTATTTATATAACAACTGCATTGTCTTTAAATGTTACAAGATAACAACCAGAGGAAATACAAAATGCTAAGCGTTCATCGCTGCATCGTTGATAGCCTCATTGATGTTAAACATTCAACCATGTGCTGGATTCATATTGACGTTGGCGTTCGCATTTGGGTTTGCGTTCGCATTTGCATTCACCAGTCTTGGGCAGTTGTGGCGGAAGTGACCAATCTCTCCGCAGTTGAAACATGAACCCAGTGGAAATCTCACAGCATTCCCTTGAACCGGAGCTTGAACCTGAGCAGCCTGATTTTGTCCCAAACGACAAACCTTGGCCAAATGCCCAAGTTTACCACACGTCGTGCATTGCCAGCAAGCTTGTTGTACTGCGTGATGACCGTTGCAGCGTGCACAATAAGGTGCGGTACCGGCATATGCTTTCTTTGCAGGTAGCTGAGCTGGTTGGTTCCGCGGTTTCTGAGCAGTCTGTGCTGTAACAGCAAAGTTCTGACCACCCTTTCGCTTCTTTGATTTCTTTGACGTCTCACCTTCCTTACCCTTCTTGTTTTGGCCTTTCTTGCTATCCTCCTTGTCAGACCCCTGCTTCTTACCTTTGTCACCCTTTCTGTGTAACTTGTTCTTCCGGATCTGCGACTCAGTCAATGTCGCAGATAACTCGATCGCCTGACGGAGTGTGGCAGGGTTACTACCAGTAAGGATGTCTTGTACCGAGTCAGGTAGGCCGTCGATGTACCTTTCGATAGCTATGTCAAGTGGGGTAACCATTGTCGGGCAAAGCAGACTCAACTCCTCAAACCTATCAGTATACGCCCTGTGCTCACCACTATCTTGCTTCAATTCATCAAATTCCTTCTCCAAAGCTCGCTGCTCATGACGAGGACAGAATTCCCTCATCATCAGGGCCCTAAGTTCAGCCCATGTCTGTGCCAGAGCAACTTCTGCACCACGATCCCTCATAACCCCGTTCCACCATGTGAGAGCCCTCTTCTGAAACACACTCGAAGAAAACTCGACCTTGCGATTGTTAGGACACTGCACGTGGCGGAAAGTATTCTCAATGCTTTCGAACCACTGAAGAAGCCCAGTCGCTCCTTCAGAACCACTAAACTTGAGTGGTTTAGCCTGGTTAAAATCCTTGTATTTGCATAGTACATTGTTGTTGTTGTTGGCTTGGTTCCATTGAGCAAAGAGGTTTGGAAATTGAGCAGCCATTTGCTGCGCAATGATTTCTGCCAGCTCGGCAGTCTCTATCTGGTTTTCGCGTCGAGGAGGCATTGTCTAAAAGAGGAAACATGAAAGGAAACGAGTGAGAGAATTTAGACGAAAAGAATGAGATGAAACAAATCTGATGAAAGCAAGGATAGTGGTTATTTGTTTGTTACTACAAAGCAACAAACGGCACACAGTGACTGATCAAAGTAAAGGGGTCAAAAATAATGTATCGCGAAGACATGCTCGCCTATAAGTGAACACTCATCCCAAGAATTCCCAGGTAAGCACAACTGGTCTCGCGTCTGATGAGATATATACGAAGTGCTTGCCTAGACAGAAAACCCAGAATACAGGCATTCACCCTTCCAGTTTACACGTGTTCACATTATTTAAGACTCAAAACCTTGTCGAGATTTTGAAAATTCGAAGGGGTTCAAAACCATATAAAACATGTTTAACTAATCTAAAAGTGACGAGCTAAACATGTTTAAAACATGTTTAACAAGGTTTGAAAACAGGTTAGATATCAAAACAAACGGTTTTGATACCCAAGAATAGTTTGGTTACAAAATACGCTTAAATACGCATTTTGGCCGAAACTATAACTCGTCACTACACCTAATCAACGTGGTAATCAGTAGGTATAGTCACAAGGGACTATAACCATCGTGATTACGCTCACGTTTCGAAGTTCAACGAACTTCGTGTTGACCATAAACTGGTCAAAGCTGAAAGTCAAACACTTGTTTGACTTTCACGCTAAAAACGCGAAAAAGAACGAAAGAATACTTACAAGAGGTCCAAGAATGGAAGTTTGATCCAATTATTCTCAGGTATGGAGTGTTAGAACCCCAACTTAGAGAACAAATCAGATCAAGGAGTGAAGAATGGAATGAGTGAAGGTGGGTATTTATAGAAAACCAAAAACCGTTAGGATCGTTCATCGAAAAACGAGCTTAAATCTTGGCCTTACACTTGGGCCCAAGGTATTAGAATACAATGGGATGCTAAAAACCATCAATTTTCAGCCCAAGGTATTGAGAATTTTGTATTAAAACCCTTGAAATATGACCAGAATGCTGAAAATGAAGTTTCTGTCTGATGGGCTCTCGCCGGCCGCGTAAGAATTGATCAAGGCTTACGCCCCAGGCCTAACAAACTTTGGCAGAAATGTCAAAACAGGCCCATACACTTGAAAAACATGCATTTTGATGCATTTTTGGCACGTTTTAGCCCCGTTAACCTCATTTCAAAGCTCTAAAATTAAGTTAAAGTATAGGGAACTTAAAATATGCTCAAAAATATCTCGGATGTCGGTTCATTTGGCCGTACGGTTGCGTTGTTCGGTTAATTACGACAAAACACGAACGGATGCAAATAACTATCCAAATTACGCGACGAATGGAATTTTATCATGCCAAACACTAAAATAAAATATTTTAATGCTTACATAAATTTTTGGATGTCCGGATATATTCATAACGTAAGATATGTGCGAAAATGCAAACTTATGCACTTTTTGACGCTTTTAGTCCCTATTGATCAAGAAAGTTTATTTTTGCGCACAAAACACCTCAAAGCCTATTTCTAAGCTATGTGAAAGATATTTAGGGCATATTTAACTTATGATCAAGTTCCGGAATGTTCGTTACAGTACAAATCGGCATACTTTCGCAGTTTGTCGAAATAAGTTATGTAAAGGTTATTTAAGGTATGTTTAGCCTATTTCACTATTCCGGAGTGTTCGTTGCATTAAACTGGTTATATTTACGCATCGGTGCGCGTATAACCTTCCAGAAAGCGATTTAAAGCTTGAAATCGAACATGAACTGATATGTGCAAACGATACACATATTTTTACAAATCCCAAGTATGGAATACAATATATCATTAATTTGGTATTTGTTTGATGGTCGCAGAGGCACAGGTGTCACATTGCCTGGCTGCCGGCCGCACCTGTCCGGCGGGCAACTGGGTTTGTCAGACCAATAGTACTATCCACTGCCCACGATTTACGTTAATCACTTGTATCGGGGCTAATATCGTGTGTTAGATAATTCACATCATAGCAAGTTGGTGTAATTAACACAGTTTGTAACATGCAAATCACCCCAGAAAATAGTAAAACAGATTAAAAGTGGGGGAGTGAAACTCACAGTGCAAATAGTAGTCTCGGCTAAAGAGTGTTTAATCAACGAAATCAGCTTTAATAGCACACATGCAAGTAAGGACTCAAATCAGTATCTAAGTCGGTAATGGTTATAACTTGGATTTGGTCAGGAGTTTTCACCCCGGATTGAGTCTATAGGACACGGGTATGGTGATGGAGGTCAGGGTAGTATTAGTTTTCAGTTTGGCTTCCGGGCAACGGTTTGCGTGCCAGCCAATGTTAGTAGTTTAACGTGTTCGGATAATGGTACGAGAATACCAATAGTGCTAACACGTTGTTATTTAAGAATTATTAACTTCTCATTAAGGGAGTTTGGGTGTTTGGGGAGTCCAAGTTGCCCAATTTTGAGTTTCCGTTTCCACCGTCGGGGATTTTCCCGAACTGGTATTGGACACACCCCAAGTGTCCACTCCGCCCTGGAATCTTCAAGACTATTCCCCATGTTCCAATTATAGTATTTGTCAGGTTGGTTCAGTTCCCAGTTCCGGCAGGTTCGTTACACGGTAAACTGCCGAAATTGATTTAAAATAACCCATTTTTAATACCAAAAATTCTCATTTTATCTATAATTTGAATAAAATTCTGAAAATTTTTATATAACTCAGTAAAAATCTGAAGAATATGGGAAAAATTTATGGGAATTTATTTTGGCATTTTACTTGTCTAAATAAATTATTTATAAAACCATATTTAACCACCTAATTAACATTAATTTCCATAATTGATCCAAAAATTCCCAAAACTTTCCTGGACATCCATTGCGTTTACAGAAACATCTCCCAAATTTTTAAGATTTTTCCGATTTCGTTTTGGTGCGTTTCCGGCTACCGAAAATTCGCAAAAACGCAGATTTTTAACCCAAATCAAAACTCAACCAATAGACTCCGAATTTTTCCAGAACATTCCACATATGTTCCTTAGTGTCTCTGTAAAATTTGGTGATTTATTGAATCCGTTTGGTATTTGTTTCAGAATTCATTTGTTAAAATAGTCAAAATTTTACCAAAAATCGTAGAAAATTCCAAAAATTTTAAAATTTTACCTGGACCTTTCTGACACTACCCTTCATCACCAAAACATATTTCAGCTCAATAAAAGTATCACGGACAAAGTTATAGCCAAAACAAAATTCTGCCTATCCTAGATTCGGTTTTCGGATGTATACCTAGCGCAAGCTTCGATTCCAAGCGTTCCTTGTGAGTCCAGAAGTATGTGTGGGCTATATTCAGTACCTACACATCAAGTACAATCCAAATATGCTAGAACTTAGATCAATCAAGCCTTATTTCATTGTTTTTCTGTTAATCGACTAGTTAAGCGATTTCTGTCGAATAGGTGTTGATTAGGGTATCAAACCCCAAAGATTTGTAACCATGGCTGCCATATAACACCAGGGAATCCATAAGGTGTTCATATTCAGCCCATAAGCATGTTTAAACTTCCAAAAATCATGGATTAAAAAGGGTTTTCATGGCCTAAACCATGTTTAATCAAGAAACCAAGCTTAAAACCATAAAAATTAAGGTTGATACCTTTAATTTGAGGCTTGTTCTTGTTAGATCAGCTGGGTTTTAGGAGAAAGAAGCAGAATTTTGGGAGGATTTTTGTGTGAAATTTAAAAGAAAAAAGGAAATACATATATATATATATGGGGGGGTGGCGGTTTGGGTGGGCCCCCCTAGGGCCACCTCGTGCTTCGTATAGTGCGCTAAAAGATGATGTTTATCTTCCAATGAGTGTTTAGGTTCGTTTACGGGTCCCGGGCGCGTTCTCGATTTGCGTGAAGGACTCCGTTTTGCGCATACTTAGTGTCAAAAGACTCGGTTTTAAAAATCATGCATAACCATCTTGAAATCCGAACCCAGTTACGTTTTAATCATAAAAGACTCGTATTAGAGTGGTTTAAGTGTTTTTAAGCTTGATCGATCGTTCCTTGCACTTTTGATTGCCTTATGTTATTCCTGAAACGAAAGCGTTTCCCTAACCGGGAAGCTGCTTCGTTTTGCGTGCCCGATCTCTGATTGGCTTCAAACCTTATGTCACAGTATAAGGCACAAAACTAAGTTGTTCCTGGAACTCGAAATCTTAAATGATGCTACCGATAACCATCATAATCAATGTCAAAGGTTTAAAGCGCTGTTAAACGGAACACTCCCGTTTAACACGTGTTTCAAGGCTAAGGACACCAACTTTGAACTGTTGGCCCTTATTAGTGTCATGTCAGTCATAACGTGTTCTCACATGCCTCCGAGACATAATAGATATCAGTTAATCAAGCATATATGTCACACATGTTTTTAGGGTTTTCGCGCAATTAAAGTGTTAAGTGTGCTTTACAGTTTTGGACCGTTAAGGTGTACCTGGTTTCGTCATGGGAGTCACAAGGTGTCACGGCCCCAGCCCCGGTTTTACCCGGTCAGGAGTCGCGGGACAGGAACCCGTGGTATCTATGATGCGACAGCGGAAGATTTTACAGGATCTTTTCAAAACTCAAAATGCCCGAATATTTTATTTCATCATTCGGGATAAACCCCGTTATTTTACAATAGAGGAATTTCACAAGTAAATTCCCTGATTTATTAAAACATATTTATTCATTTTAATTGAGCCACCTCTTTAAGCTTGTTAGTGCTCCGTAGCACGTTTTCCTTGATTTACAGCAGGTCGCCTGAAACATGTTTTAAAAATATTTTATCAGCGGGGAAATGCTGGCGAGTTATTCAAATTTGATAAAATTACACATGGTTGTAAATTACAGCATAAGAGCGATTACAATGGCTTCTATCATATTTTTATCTGGCGTCGTGTCACCTGGTGACGATGGTCATACCACTATTGGGTCTTTTCCCCAAGTAGTGACGTTTATCACTGTTAGGATTTATTAGCCTAACCCGTGAGAAATTACTAATGTGCACAATACCCCACTAGCCAGTGATTAAGATAACCACGACTTACTCCCTGTAATTATAACTTTTGAAAATGGAGTATTGTAAAATACTTTTGATAAAAGAGAATAACTCACATTGCAGATTTACACGGGCAGAGTTTAGCCTACTGATTAGCCTTTGTAACCTAATTTAATTAACATGCACACGAACTAGGTCAGTAACTAATACAACATTTACGATAACTCACGAGATTAAACCCTCACAACGAATGACAAAGTGCGATACTTAAACATCCATCGAATTCACGACGAATGACAAAGCATAACCCTAATGTGGGCAGCACTTAAACATCCATTGGATAGTTTTAATCGATCGGACATTGAATCGTAGCAGCGATCGAGTTATTACCCTGTTATTGCGGCAGCGTTTCGTGAATTGTGTGTGTTTTGTAGTAAACTGGTGATATCTCAGCGTACAATTTGAGTTTTTACGTCGAACAAGTGCCAGAATTCGATTGCCAACCCCTTCTATTTATACCTGGAAAACAGCCCCCTCGTGTGGCGCGAGGGGCTGTCGCGTGGCGCGAGGGGTGTCACCCTAGCATAGGGTAGCCCCGTGTCTGCATAGCTCAGGTGAGTTGGCTGTTCATGCAAATTCAATTTACACGTAAAACTGTTTAGATAATACTAACGGGGAAATACCCCCCCCCCCCCCGGGTTTTAGGGGCCCTGATCCTGATTCCAATTGTTCTGAAAATTTTAGGGTTTATGCAAGATCACTTGGGTTTCTCAGTTAGGGTTTCCTTTTGAACAAAATATAATAAGAAATAATAGTTTAGGTGAGAGTTGTTACATCCTCCCCACCTTAATAAAAATCTCGTCCTCGAGATTTTCTGAAATAAGTAGGGATACTTTCGCTTCATCTCCGATTCCAGCTCCCAAGTGTATTCAGATCCTCTCTTTGAATCCCACTTGACTTTGACTAACACTAGTCGCTTGTGTTTGAGAAACTTGATCTTTCTATCTTCTATTTGAAGCGGTTTATCTACGAATTTCAACTTTTCATTTACCTCTACATCTTGAAGAGGTACTATCAGAGATTCGTCTGATAAACATTTCTTGAGGTTGGATATATGAAATACGTCATGTATTCCAGCTAGTTCTTCTGGTAGTTGTAAGCGATAAGCAACTGGTCCTATACGTTGGATTACTGGAAATGGTCCAACGTATCTTGGACTTAACTTTCCTTTCTTACTGAACCGAACTACTCCTTTCCAAGGAGAAACTTTTAAGAGAACCTTGTCTCCAATTTGAAATTCCAACGGCTTACGCCTATTGTCTGCATAACTCTTCTGGCGATCTCGAGCCGTCTTGAGTTTTTCCTTGATTTGAGTAATCTTGTCAGTAGTTTCTTGTATTATTTCAGGTCCTGATAATTGACTTTCTCCTATTTCTGCCCAACAAACTGGAGTTCTACACTTACGTCCGTACAGTGCTTTGAATGGGGCAGCTTCGATGCTTGAGTGATAACTATTATTATAGGAGAATTCAATTAAAGGTAGGTGGTCATCCCAATTTCCACCAAAATCTATTATACATGCCCTAAGCATGTCTTCCAGGGTTTGGATCGTCCTTTCACTTTGTCCGTCTGTTTGAGGATGATATGCAGTACTTAAATTTAGTCGGGTTCCCATTGCTTCTTGGAAACTTTTCCAAAAATGGGAAGTGAAACGACTATCCCTATCCGATACAATGGAGAGTGGAACTCCATGTAAGGATACAACTTCATCTACGTATAATTTTGCCAACCTTTCCATGCTAAAGGTTTCCTTTATGGGTAGAAAATGAGCTGATTTGGTTAATCGATCCCCAATTATCCAAATCGCATCATTACCTTTTCTGGTTTTGGGTAACTTAGTAACAAAATCCATTGTTATGAGCTCCCATTTCCATACAGGCATTTCTAATTGTTGTAGTAGACCTGAAGGTTTCTGGTGTTCTGCCTTAACTTGTGAACAAGTAAGACACTTGGAAACATATCTAGCTATGTCCTTTTTCATCCCTATCCACCAGAAATTATTTCTTAAATCTTGGTACATCTTATTGTTACCAGGATGCATGGTATACCTAGATTTATGGGCTTCTTCTAAAATTTTATATCTTAATTCTCCTTGCTTAGGTACCCAAATCCTTCTTTTATGGAATCTCCAAATTCCATCTGCTCCTTGCTCTAATTCTTTTATCCGTCCTTTCATTCCTTCAGCAACATCCTAGATTGGTGTTTCCTGAACATCCTTTAATTGTTCCATTAAATCTAACTGTAGATTTAATCTAAGAGCACGAACTCGCTTTTGCTTTTCATGATACTTATGACTTAAGGCATCTGCAACTACGTTTGCCTTTCCTTCGTGATATTGAATATCACAGTCGTAGTCACTTAGGATTTCCATCCATCTCCTTTGCCTCATGTTCAATTCTTTTTTGCCCAAATATATATCTTAAGCTCTTATGATCTGTATAGACAGTAAACTTACTTCCATACAGATAATGTCTCCAAATCTTAAGGGCAAAAATTATGGCTGCTAACTCTAAATCATGAGTTGTATAGTTTTCTTCGTGCTTTTTCAATTGCCTTGATGCATACGCAATTACCTTCTTGCGTTGCATTAACACACATCCAAGTCCTAGTTTTGAAGCATCACAATATACTTCAAAATCCTCTGTTCCTTCTGGTAAAGCTAGAATAGGAGCGTTTGTTAACTTTTGCTTCAAAATCCTAAAGGCTTCTTCTTGCCTAGGTCCCCATTCAAACTTAACTGATTTACAGGTTAGCTTAGTTAATGGTACAGCTATCTTGGAAAAATCTTTAATAAACCGCCTATAATATCCGGCTAACCCTATAAAACTTCTAATTTCCATAGCTGATTGCGGAACCTTCCATTTGGTAATTGCTTCTATTTTAGCAGGATCTACGTGAATACCTTCATGATTCACCATGTGTCCTAAAAATTGCACTTCTTGTAGCCAAAATTCACACTTCAAGAATTTTCTTAACAAAGTTAAGAGTGCATGCAAATGCTGACAGTGTTCTTCTTGACTTTTGGAATAAATGAGTATATCGTCAATGAAGACAATTACAAATTTATCCAAATATGGTTTACAGATTCTATTCATCATGTCCATAAATGCTGCGGGAGCATTTGTTAATCCGAAGGGCATGACTGTAAACTCATAATGACCATACCTAGTTCTGAAAGCAGTTTTAGGTATGTCTTCTTCTTGTACCTTTAATTGATGATATCCAGAGCGTAAATCTATTTTAGAAAAGTATCTAGCTCCTTGAAGTTGATCAAAAAGATCATCAATCCTAGGTAATGGGTATCGATTCTTAATTGTAACCTTATTTAATTCTCTATAATCGATACACATTCGCATCGAACCATCTTTCTTCTTTACGAACAACACTGGTGCTCCCCATGGGGAAGAACTAGGTTGTATGAATCCTTTGCTTAGTAATTCATCTAATTTTTTTTTTCAATTCTAACATTTCTGTAGGTGCAAACCGATAAGGTGCCTTAGCTATCGGTGTAGTTTCAGGAATTAGATGAATTCTAAATTCAACTTCCCTATTGGGTGGTAATCCCAGTAGTTCTTCTGGGAATACATCTGGGTATTCTGATACTACAGGAATTTCTTTGAGTTCCTTACTTTTCGTGTTAATGATTACAGAAATCATATACACCATTTCTTGTTTTCTGGAATAACTTGCCAACTTCATTACTGAAATGAATTTCAGTGGCTTTTGTGGCTTATCTCCTGTAACCACCACTAATTCTCCTGTGGGTGTATGAATTTCTATAGTATTCTTATCACAAAGAATTCGAGCATGGTTGGCTACCAACCAATCCATTCCTAACACCACATCGAATCCGGCTAACTTCATAGTTAACAGGTTTGCAGAGAATTTATAACCTAAGAGTTCTATTTTTACATTTTGCAAAACCTTATCTATGTTAACAGAATTCCCATCTGCCGTTTCAACTGTAAAAATTTGCCTAATGTTGGTTAAAGGTAAGTTAAGAGCTTGACAGAATGAAGTATTTATAAAACTTTGGTTTGCACCAGAGTCAAATAATACTTTTGCATAAATGTCGTGAACTAGGAACATACCAGCTATCACATCAGGAATTAACTCTGCTTCCTGAGTAGTCAACTGGAAAGCTCTTACGTTTTTCTTGGTAGCTCCTTCTGCAGGTTTAGCTTTGTTATCAGCTGGTTTGGCCAATTTAGGGCAGTCTGGCCTAAAATGTCCAGCTTCTCCGCAGTTGTAGTAAACTGTTGCTTTCTTCTTTCTGCAATCTTCTTCTTGGTGCCCCGGGATTTTGCAGAAATTACAATACCCCTTGCATCTCCCAAAATGCTTTCTTTTGCAGGCATTGCAAAATGGACCAGTAGAAGATTGCCCAGTTCCTTTTCTCTTGAAATTGCTACGATTACCCATACGGAATCCCTGGGTAATCTTTTGGGCTACATCCTTCTTCCGGGTTTCTTCTCTTGTGCGTATTAGCCCGTCAGTTAAGGTATTAGCTAACTCCACAGCATCATCAATGGTGCGTGGTCTCGCAGCTTTGACAATGTCTCGAATTTCGCCAATTAATCCCCAAATATAACGAGAAATAAGCACCTGTTCTGGCGAAGCCAGGGTTGGTACTACTCTCGCATACTCGAAGAATGTCGAAGTATATCCTCGACAGTCTACATCCACCATCCGGTGGTTCAGGAACTTATTTGCCATTTGTTCCTTTTCATACTCGGGACAGAATTTTCTTTCCATTAACTGCTTAAATTCTTCCCCATTCATGGCATAGGCCACCTTTCTTCCTTTGGCTTGAAGTACTGTATTCCACCATTCTAGCGCCCCTTCTTTAAACAGATGTGACGCGTACATCACTTTGTCTTCCTCGGCACATTTACTTATTGTAATGACTGCTTCGGTTTTTTTTCTAACCAACGCAATGCAGCAGTCGCTCCTTCGTTACCTGTAAACTCAGCCGGTTTACAGGCAAGAAACTCCTTGTAAGTGCAACCAGGCGTTGCAGCTTTCATTTTCTTAAGGAGTGGAGCTTACAACCCATCATTGTCATTATTAATATGGTTGCCGCCTCCGTTTATACTATTACTAAAATTATCGCCTTGTGTGCGTTTAATAGGGATAATTTGTTGAGATTCAACAGGTTTCTGAGCAGCAGCAAGGATTGCGGGAATAACATTGGCTATTCCTTGAGCAACGATATTCTCGATATCTTGCCTATTCAGAAAGTGATCTTCATTGTTATGCTCAGATTGATTAACTTCATTATCGGGTTCATTACCAGCATGTGCCATCTGGGAATTAATTTATATACATAATTAATATACGGAAATTAATAACCAAACAACAAAATAATTACACATAATCATGTTAACACGTATAGTCACAAAATTGTTGATTTTCCAATGTTCGATATTTTATATAATATAGTAGGTATCCGTACAAACCGATTATCTTACACAAGTTTTATTGTTTATTTTACATGTTTTATTTTGATGATTATATTATTATACAATCATAACTTCACAATCACACTATCCCTAGTCCGCTGGTATTTCAAAAGCGATGTTCCCTCTCATCGTACTTCCAGGAGATTTGTCCTCCTATCTCCCGGATCCTATTCCCGGCATCCATTAGCTCTTCGCAAAAATGGCAGAGTTCAGCTAAATTTTCATTACTCATTGGTGGGTTTGGTGCAGGTTCTAGGACGAACTGAGGGAAAAAGGTATAGGGATTATTTAGGAGGTTTTGAAATTGCCAATCATTGGTCCACCATTCGTCCATTTCTCCTAAAGGTTGAGTATGGATCAGAGGATCTGGAATGGCTGGTTCCAAGTTTACTGGAAGTTGGTTTTCAGCAGGACAAGGGAAGAGGTTTTCATTAATAGGCTTAAAGGTATCACAGCTTGCCAGTATAAAATCTAACTCTTCCTACAACGTCATGTCCTTGTTTTGCCTAGAACTCTCCCCAATTGCCATTCCTGCCTGTCTAGAACTTTCCCCAATTTCTATTCCTTTTCCTTTATCCATAGGAGTCTCTATTTTGGGAATTTTCCTAGTTGCTGGTTTCCTTCTGCGCACACGCCTCCATCCCACAAATCTTCTTCTTTTCTTTGGTTTTGATTTCTCCGGAGGTGGAGCTTGAAATTCCATGGGTTCCTCCACATCAGCCAAGTAACCAGTAAAGTCTTTTGAAACTTCTATTTTCACAGGGTATAGATTGAGATTCTCAAGGGCTTCAGACAATTCATTCATGCTGTTTTAGCATTTTATGAAGAAACACACAAAAATTTTAAGTTAAAATTTTGTTAATTAAATTTTCACAGAACCACAGAATAGAAATTTTAATGTTATTTACAAATATTTAATAACCCATTTTATTGAAACAAAATATTTATTTGTAATGTCAAATAATATGGGTGCTAATACTGAGTTGAGGTGTTGGTAGTCTAAAGGTTAACATTTACTGCTACAGTAGCTAACATATAAAGATCTGCCCATTTTTCATCTAACTCATCTTCCCATGGTGGTTTATCACCTATTTCCTGAGTTTCCTTATTATTTATCACTTCTTTTGGTTGAGACTTCTTCCTCATTTTTTCTTGACTTTTTCTAATAATCCAACTTCTTTTATTAGGAGAAAGTGGTTTCTCATAGTGTGCCTTACGAACAAATATTCCCTCCTCTGTATCTACTGAGTATTTTGAGGAATTTGATTGGGATGAACTTCCCTTCTCTTTTGGTGAACTATCTAATTTAAGATAGATGTTCGAAAGCTTTTGCTTACCCATACTGTAACTAACAATTAGTCAGTTAATAAAACATAAAATCACAAAATGATAATCAAGAAAATTAAGTATTTTAAATACTTAATAGGCTTAAGTCAGTGGCTCTTTCAGTGCTCTGATACCACCTTTTCCTGTCACGGCCCCAGCCCCGGTTTTACCCGGTCAGGAGCCGCGGGACAGGAACCCGTGGTATCTATGATGCAACAGCGGAATATTTTACAGGATCTTTTCAAAACTCAAAATGCCCGAATATTTTATTTCATCATTCGGGATAAACCCCGTTATTTTACAATAGAGGAATTTCACTAGTAAATTCCCTGATTTATTAAAACATGTTTATTCATTTTAACTGAGCCACCTCTTTAAGCTTGTTAGTGCTCCGTAGCACGTTTTCCTTGATTTACAGCAGGTCGCCTGAAACATGTTTTAAAAATATTTTATCAGCGGGGAAATGCTGGCGAGTTATTCAAATTTGATAAAATGACACATGGTTATAAATTACAGCATAAGAGCGATTACAATAGCTTCTATCTTATTTTTATCTGGCGCCGTGTCACCTGGTGACGATGGTCATACCACTATTGGGTCTTTTCCCCAAGTAGTGACGTTTATCACTGTTAGGATTTATTAGCCTAACCCGTGAGAAATTAGTAATGTGCACAATACCCCACTAGCCAGTGATTAAGATAACCACGACTTACTCCCTGTAATTATAACTTTTGAAAATGGAGTATTGTAAAATACTTTTGATAAAAGAGAATAACTCACATTGCAGATTTACACGGGCAGAGTTTAGCCTACTGATTAGCCTTTGTATCCTAATTTAATTAACATGCACACGAACTAGGTCAGTAACTAATACAGCATTTACGATAACTCACGAGATTAAATCCTCACAACGAATGACAAAGTGCGATACTTAAACATCCATCGAATTCACGACGAATGACAAAGCATAACCCTAATGTGGGCAGCACTTAAACATCCATTGGATAGTTTTAATAGATCGGACATTGAATCGTAGCAGCGATCGAGTTATTACCCTGTTATTGCGGTAGCGTTTCGTGAATTATGTGTGTTTTGTAGTAAACTAGTGATATCTCAGCGTACAATTTGAGTTTTTACGTCAAACAAGTGCCAGAATTCGATTGCCAACCCCTTCTATTTATACCTGGAAAACAGCCCCCTCGCGTGGCGCGAGGGGCTGTCGCGTGGCGCGAGGGGTGCCACCCTAGCATAGGGTAACCCTGTGTCTGCATAGCTCAGGTGAGTTGGCTGTTCATGCAAATTCAATTTACACGTAAAACTGTTTAGATAATACTAACGGGGAAATACCCCCCCTGGGTTTTAGGAGCCCTGATCCTGATTCCAATTGTTCTGAAAATTTTAGGGTTTATGCAGGATCACTTGGGTTTCTCAATTAGGGTTTCCTTTTGAACAAAATATAATAAGAAATAATAGTTTAGGTGAGAGTTGTTACACAAGGATACAGGTATCAACCAAGCTATGGCCAGAGAGTTACAAAAGCTCAAGGATATGATATCCAGCGTTCCAGGAGTGGTTAAGCCCATTCCTGAAATTCCAGATGGGAGTCACAAGATATCTCATTTTGCACCACCTATTTGTGATGCAGAGACACCAAAGAGGTTTCAAATACCAACCATGAAGCTATATGATGGCTCAACGGATCCAGAAGAGCATGTAGCTCAATACAGAGAAAGGATGGAGATCAATCCCATTCCTGAGAGGTTAAAAGAAGCATGTCTATGCAAGGGTTTCGGATCCACACTGACAGGATCAGCTCTTAAATGGCTGCTAAGTCTTCCCCCTTACTCTATTACTTCATTTGCTAATCTAGTTAACTTGTTTAATAGCCAATTCTCATGCAGTAGGAAATTTGAACGTTTAACTAGTGATCTATATAGGGTAACACAAGGTCAAAATAAATCACTTAGGGATTATATCTTTAAATTCAGTAGAAAATCCTTGGAGATTCCTAATTTGGATATTGCTACGGTTGTAGAAGCCTTCAAAATGGGTTTACTTAAGGATTCATTGTTCTATGATGATCTTGTCTGACCCCTTGCAGGAATCTTGATGAAGTAAGAACCAGGGCCCTTAGATTCATCTGACTAGAGGATGATAAAAGGATCCAAGAAAGACTGGCAGGATTCTCAAAGCAGGAAAAGCAAGGATCCTACTTCAGGAACAACAAGTCCAAATCCTACAACAAGTCTGATAATCAGAACGTGCATGCAGTAGAACAGGAAGAGGATGATGAGGATTATCCTCTCATTTCTGAATATTGCTTTTCTATTGATAATAATGAACTAATCTTTGCAATGCAGAACCTAGGTGAAAAAGCAAGATGGCCCAGTAAGAGTGATAAGCCAGCTGCAACAAAAGACAAATCCAAATGGTGTGCATATCATGAAGATTTTGGCCATCTCACTGAAGAATGCTTAGCACTCAGGAAAGAGATTGCTTATTTGTTAAGCAAAGGGAATTTGAAGGAGCTTCTTGGAAGAAAAAAGTCAAGGATCCAGGATCCTGAAAAAGTTCCAGAAAGAGCTCCTACTCCTCCAGCAGATGCACAAATAATCAACTTTATATCTGGTGGATCAGAAATATGTGGCACTTCCTTTTCAGCAGCCAAGAGGCATGCCAAAGAGACCAAGATGGATAATGGGGATAGACCCATTCGAACCTCGACCCTTACACAGGAGAAAGTTATAACCTTTGATGAGGATGATCGTGTGGATATTCAGGATCCTCATCATGATGGTCTTGTTATTACTTTATTTATATCTAATCATTTTGTTCGCAGGATTCTAAAAGATAGAGGAAGCTCAGTGAACATCATTCAACTTGATGTCCTCAAGAAGATGAACATCCCTGAATCAGATATTATCCCAAGATCATCAGTTCTTGTGGGATTCAGTGGAGAAACCAAGAAAACATTGGGGAACATTAAGCTTCCCATTTACATTGAGGGAGTTAATTCTTTTCAAAAATTTTGTGTTATAGATTGCTTATCCTGTTGCAATGTTATCCTTGGCAGGCCATGGATACATGACATGAAAGCAGTTCCATCTACATACCATCAATGTGTGAAACTCCCAACTCCATGGGGGGTGGTGAAGATTGAAAGTGACCAACAAGAAGCCAAGAATTGCTATACTTCATCAATGAAACCAGCCTCGAGACCCAGGGAGCAATAGCAATTAAAGCATCCTCCAAGAGATGTCTTGGAGGCAAGAGAACAAGATGTGAAAGATATCCTGATGGATCCTCAGGATCCTGAATCCAAGGTCTTCATAGGATCCGGGATCCTCAGCAACATCGAACAGGATCTAGTATCCTTCCTCAAGAAGAGAAAGACTACCTTTGCCTGGAAGCATGATGTGACAACTGTCAAATTTGCATGTATCCGTTCGGATGAAGCTTCATACTATGCGATTTAAGAGGACGGAACATGTTAATGGGATCCTTCAGCGATGGAGCTTGCCTCGTGGTCTTCTGATGAATGATGATGATTGCGGCTAGTTTGAGATGTTTTTTATTCTGCATGTGTTAGTCTTTTGATAGACTTGTTTGGTTGTTTAACCTTGTTTTCTTGTTTACTCTAGTATGGTATGCCATGCTTGAGAACTGAGGGATGCTTTGTCCCCCACTTGTTTTGATGTGTTGATTGTTATAAAATTTACCGGGGTAACCCTTTACCCAAAAAAACAAATTTGCATGTATCCGTACAATTAATTAATGTTGACTAAGTGCTTAATGACTGTGCTAAATTACAATTAATGACTTAAACTGCTGTCTGATTTCTGTATCATACATACATGTGCATCACATATTACATACTGTCACACCATTTATCACATACAAACTCTAGTGACATAAACGATGCACAAAGCACAGTTAGCACAGTTAGCGGATAACTCAGAGACATGCTGACAATGTCAGTACATAGACAGACAGTGTTTTGAGACCCCATAAGGGCCAGAGACAAGATATTACACTAGTATGGAGTGTAGGGAAGTAAGGACCATAAAACTGCGTCACTAGGTGATAGTTTAAGTGCCGGAAAGTGCCAAAAACCCACTCAAAGTGCAGATTCTGCATATTTCAGCAAAAATTCAGCATTTTAATAAACTAGTAACATGCAAAAATATGGCAAAATGGCCCTGTATGCTTTCCTAAGTGTCGGGAATTAAAAGTGTTACAAAAGGGTACTTAAAGTAAGGAGGAGGGAGGTCTTGGAATCCGAAATATTTCAGATGTGAACAAAGCTCTTATGATGACGCATATTTGGAGCATTATTAGTAAGCGGGAATCCTTGTGGGTAAAATGGATCCATTCTTACAAGATAAAAGGTAGAAATTTCTGGGAGATTCCAAGTCGTGGTAATATGACTTGGAGTTGGCGAAAGATTTTATCTATTCGTCCTTTGGTTAGACCGTATATTTGGAAGTTGATTGGGAGTGGTTCTCAGACAAATGCGTGGAGTGATAATTGGTGTTCGTGCAGTCCCATCCGAAACTTCATAACGCCAAGGAGAATTGCTCAAGCGGGTTTTAATTTGCAAACTACTGTTGCGGAGCTAGTAGATGCTAATGGCAACTGGCGATGGCCTCAGGCATGGTATGATTTATTTCCAGTACTTATAAATGTTATGGATCATCCTCTTGTTCCTGATTCGGTTGACAGACTGGGATGGAAATCTGTGGAAGGAAAAATTGTTCATTTTAGCTCGTGGGAAGCTTGGAATAATTTACGGGTTAGGGATAGTAAGGTGGCTTGGGTGGATATGGTGTGGTATGGCCAATGCATTCCAAGGCATTCTTTTCATGTTTGGTTAGTTCTGAAGAATAAGCTGAAAACGCAAGATAGGCTGGCAGTTTGGGAAGCGGGGAGTGAAACAAATTTACGTCTTATGTGTTGTTCCCTTTGTAATTATGGACGAGATTCAAGAGATCATTTGTTCTTTCAATGTTCATATGCGGCCAAGGTTTGGAGTATTGTAAAGGAAAAAGTTGATATGGTAAATGTTAACGACTCATGGAGTTCAATTATGGCGTGGATAGAGTTGAATGCGAGTTCGAAGAAACTGGAACACATTGTATGTAAGCTTGTGGTAGCTGCGTCTACATACTTTATATGGCAAGAACGGAATAACCGGCTGTTTTCCAACATACACAGGAAGGAAGAGATGGTGGCTCAGCTTATCGTAGAAGTGGTGCGGCTTCGTATAATGGGTTTCAAGATCGGACGAGACATCAATTATAGGAAGCTTTTGGATGTATGGGGAGTAAAAGAAGGCGAACCGGGCTGATTGCGTTTTTAGTTTGCTAGTGGTTTGTAGTTACTTGGTTTTGTTTTTCGGGTTGTTTAGTTTCGTATGGCCGTGTGTGTGTTTGGTTGGTTTTTGTTTGTCTAGGTTTGGCCTGTCAAGCCTAGTAGTGTGTGTCAAACTCTTGTCGCACCCTGTTCTTTGATTCTTTATAAAATTCACCAGGGGTAACCCTTTACCCAAAAAAAGGGTACTTAAAGAACACTAAACGGAGTAACTTGACACTTTAACGAACCGGTATCTAACCGAACAACTGGACATTACCCAGAACACCAAAATATTGCTAGAAGCATTATTTTATTATTTTTGAACTAGTTATGATCCCCGAACACCCTAACACACTATATAATGCATCATACACTTGAAACACTAGACATTACACTTAACCTTCAACTATTATCTAAGTTACCATTCAAAGTTACACATAACCCCCCCTGGATTTACGGTTGAAAGGGGAGGCCCCACCATCAAGATCCTTACTTGATCTTGTAAGATCCTTCTTGATTCATTTTGATTTTATTAGATATGTTACTTGATCTTGCAAGATACTTTAGATACATAAAATCTATAATAGATTATATAAACCACAAGACCATCATCATCTTCTTCACCATTCACCAACTTCCTCTTCTCCTCTCTCTCCCTCCATGCTTACGGCCCAACACCCCCTTCCTACCTCCACCATTTTCATCCACCATTCAAGCAATCAAAGCTCATTTCAAGGTGCTAGAAGATGATTAAGGAAGCTTGAAGCTTGTGGATCCTCGGGGAGCTTTCTTACTTGCTTGTATCCACCATTTTCATCATCTTTTCTTCAAGTGTTCTTCCCTAGCTTAGAGCTAGTAGTAAGACTCTCTTAACCCTTGATACTTCTAATTTTGATTTGTTAAAAGATATGTTATGTTATAAATCACAAGAACCCTAAAAGGCATAATCTTGAATCTTGAACATAAGCTTAACATATGATGTTTTAGTGGGTGAAATAATGTTGTTTAGTGTATGTATATTACTTGTTTGTTGATTTCTTGAAATGATGATATAAATCATCACATGGAACTTGCTAGATTGTGATTAAACACATGATCTAGCAAGTGAGAGGATGATTATGTGACAACATAAGATAATCATCTTCTTGTGTAAACATGAACTTGATGAATAAAATGATTTCTTGACAAATAATAAACAAAGTGAGTTGGCAGTCTTATGGATCTAAGATTTACAAATGATTTTCCAAGAAGAACCAAGTTCAAAATATGATATTTGGAAGATCATGGTTTTTACCTAAACTTACACTATTTTTAGTGGAAAAACAAGTGTATAGACACTTATGAAACAAGAAGATCTAATAAATAAACATTTTTGTAAAATATGTTTACAAGTTGTAAACACCTAGTTTCTTTAAGAATGAGATTTTTAAAGGAATAAACACACTTTAAAGGGTAACTAAACCTACTAAATACTTTACCAAGTTACTACAAGTGTTTGTGAAAGATCAAGTTCATGTTGTTAAGTAAAGTGTATAGTTTTTGCACTTGAGAAGTGTAAGTTGTTTAAGGATTAATTATTGATTGTTGTGTTGATTTTTGAAAAGAAAATGATGTGCTTTAATAGCATGGACACCTCCATTTTCAAAGGAATCTATGGCAAAATTTTCTAAAAATACAAACACTTAAAGAAATATTTTCTAACAAATATTTACTAGTGTATTTAAAGCATGGTTTTCAAGATAAACTTTGCCATAGACTTTGTTACAAAAATACAAGTATTGGAGGTTGGTTTTGATAAATAAAAATGAGTAAATATGTATTTAAAATATATATTTACATGGTGTGTGATTACGTGTATATTTCGTGTAATAGTTATATTGTTTTAAGGGTTAAAATGATATAACTTAACAAGATACGAGGACTTACAAATCCAAAATAATACCAAAAATCTCACAAGGAATGAATATATAAGTTACACGCTTATATTGTGAAACCGAACGCAAGAACGTAACTTACAAAACATTCCGGAAAATACACTCATTTTGGTAAATACTATTTTGGATAGGAAAGAATGAAAGTATGATTTTTACCAAGTTATATCACATTTTTGGGCAGGAGAAAATGTATTATCTTTGGGAAAGTAAAAATATACTTACTTGGGTTTATTAAGAAATATAGTATTTTTGGGAAAAATATATATTTTCTTGTAATATATTGTTTTGAATAAAAATAAGGTTTATATATATATATATATATATATATATATATATATATATTTCTAAGTGAGACTTAAAAATATATATTCTTTTGGATTAACACGCCGAAATACGACGCCAATACTTGACAAGAATACGAAAGTACGTGTATGAGATACCCCCCATCCTTGGGAAGGAAATACAAATACAAAATACTTGAGAAGTATTGATACAAGATATTGTCTAAACAATTATTCCAAAACCAAATATAATTTAAAGTTAAAATAATTATTATTTTAGCAAATAATTATAACTTGGAATAAGATTGGGAACATAAGAAAAGTAACTTGAAAACGTAAATACTAAGCAAAGGCACGACCCGTCCGTCTAATAGACGTTTAGTACACTGTAGGTAGTCGTGTTTACTGAGGAGATTTGGGTTACCAGTACTGAAGACGCAATACTGTGAGTTCATGTCCCCCTTTTCTTTTAACTGGTTTCAGTTTTATACTTCGGGGGTGAAATACATGTTACGATTATTACAAACGTTTTATACATGGTATGATTAGCTTAAGGAGGGTTTACTACTAGATCATATGAAGGGTGGGTACAACACTTAAGGCCATTAATCCTCGTCGTAGGACCGAGGGACATGAGTGATAGATCTATTTGGGTGTAGCGAGCCCACACCCATGGGGACCAGGGTGGCCCATAGTGGTGACTATGTCTTCTAGCCGGAGGCCCGGTACAAATTTGCTAGGTTTGAGTTTTCCTGCACCATTTCACACATACCATTGGCTTTGCAACCCAGTGGTGATCTCTTTTTCCTTATTGCTACATACCAAGGACTTACATACATACTTACATCGTTATCAAAGGTTTATACATACACACAAACGAACACATGAACTCGCTCAACTTTTGTTGATGTTTTTCAAACTACATGTATTTCAGGGAATTTATAAGTGGATCTGGCGGGCGTTGGAAGTTTTTATGCTGCGTTAAGAATAAAGCTGTCATCCATGATCTTTGATTTTGGTTAATGTGTCTTATTCCTGGACGAGACACGTCATCCAAACCTTGGTGTTATTCAATATCTTGTGACGAGTCCTTAATAAACTCATAAACAATTTGTACGGTTTGTAAAACTTGAATTTGAAGTCTGAAATGTTGTTATGTTTTAAACTTATTTAATGGATGACAAACCCATGGTTTTATCATATAGTTGATGTTATGATTGGGTAAAGGGTTTACCCCGGTGATTTTATAAATTACCAAAATAAAACAAGTAGGAAGCTGAAATACTCCCTAGTTCTCTTAGAGGCATACCACTAAGAGTACAACACAGACAACTAAAAACAACCAATTACATGAAAAAAGAAAGCATAAACTGGTCTTCACTTTTCATTTAAGAAATCTTCTTTTTCCATCTTCCACTCCTCCAAAAATCGCTTAACATTAGAATTTTGCTTATACTTGAAGGAGATCAATTTTGCTCGCACATTGCTGATAATACCATCGGCAATTTGTTCCGGTGGTCTCAACCTGTTGCTGAAAAATCTCGTGTTCCTTTCGCTCCAAATAGCATACGCCGCTGTTGCCACAACCAGTCTACTAGCAACCGCATCTACCGATTTCGAACTAGCTGTACAAACGAGCCTAGCAAGAATATCCTCCCATGCTTCAGTAACCGAATCCATGCCAATTTTACTCCTCACTTTGCCCCACACTACTTTCGAGTAAGAACAGCCGAAAAACAAGTGGTCATGAGTTTCTAAATCTGCATAACATAAAAGACAACACATCTGATTCATCGAGCCCGTGACTGTATGATTCCATCGTAAAATCCTGTCCTGAGTCCAAAGCTTCTTTTTTAAAATGAGCCAACACACAAAAGCATGCTTAGGAATATTGAAAGACGACCAGATGATTGACGACCAAACCGTTCGCTGGTCACGAACTCTAATCGTTTCCCAAACCTCCTTAGACGAAAAAGGAACTAGCTTCCATTCATATCCATCCATAAGACTTTATCTTGCATAGTATTCAAGTTAAGAGGCCGTAGGTTAAATAAAATCGGGTACTCGTCCCTCAACGCTTCAGGCCAAACCCACCTACCATTATTAATGGCATCCGCCACTCGCGACTTTATATTAAAGCCATATCTAGCCATTTGACGCGGCGTTATAACATAGTTGATGTTATGATTGAATGCAATGATATTAAGAAAGTCACACCAAAATCACGCTTCCGCAAAAGTCAGGGTGTGACAGCTTGGTATCAGAGCTTCGATCGTAGCGAACTAGGATTCTTTCTCGAGTCTAGACTACTATCATTAGGGCTCTCACGAAAACGTTTTTACGAACATATTTTCATTGCATACACGAAACGCCCAGATCCAGGAAACAAACATTTTTACAAACAAAAGACACAAAACGCATTTCAGAATTTATGATTCGGTCTGAGAGACTGGGAGTTTAATCTGAGAGATTCAGTCTGAGAGACTGGGAGTTTAATCTGAGAAATTCAGTCTGAGAGACTGGGAGTTTAATCTGAGAGATTCAGTCTGAGAGACTGGGTAGTCTGAGAGACTGGGTAGTTAGTCTGAGAGACTAGTTGGGACAGTATGGGGAAACTAGGAAGTTTAGTCTGAGAGACTTGGGAGTTCAGTCTGAGAGGCTGGGAAGCTTAGTCTGAGAGGCTAGGTGGCTTAGTCTGAGAGACTAGGAAGGATAGAAAATTTCATGAAGAATAATGTGAATACGTGACTACATGATAAATTACCTTTGTTTGCATACGCTAATTGTTAGCGGTTACTATGGATATACATGCTATGACTATTATGTATCGGTACACATGTCACTTTATTTTAAGCGAGATATCAGACATTGATAACCCTACGGCCACCGCCACAGATAATGAGATTGCATCTGCGCCGGTGATATTTACGTCAGACACTGAGAGTGATCCTGATATGCTGACCAAGGACGAGGACGACTTCCAACAGTCCGCGCTACCAGGTTTTGGTGACAATTTACCCTTGCTGATGGCTTCCTTGACAAGGATCTTTTGTCATCCTAGTTTCAGTCCATGACCACCTCATCATTGGTCATCCTGATAGTGAGCACACCATGACCCCGATCCTCGATAATGCGTCTCCCGTGGACATTCCTTTTGAAGGTTGGCTACTCGACGAACAGTTGATGATGACGATGACGATGACATGTTTATTGATGGTCCTCCTACCGACGCCCATGATGATAGAAAGTTAGACGAAAACGTTGTTACTAATCTTACTTCTTGAGACCCCTGTTAACAAGCTATCCTCTGATTCTAAGTATACACTCGATTTCAGACTCCTTTGAATCTGTGACATCTGCAGCCTTACAGGCGGCCGAATTACAGTTTTCTACTACTGACTCAGACGACAACACCGCTATGACTGCTGCACTATCACCTGTTCGAGATACCACACCTTTACACGACCCAGAGCCTGCTACTGAGCCAGCTCCTGTTCCTTTTGGGTCAGCTGGATGTTGCACCTGCTGGTCCTGCACCCTCGGTTGATCATGACCCTGTTTCTTTTGGCCTACCAGACATTGCACCCCTTATACCTGACCCAGTGCCTGCACCCGATGATCTCCTTATTGGTTGAGACGTTTGTTCCTGCACCTTCACCCGCTGATGTTGCTCCTATAGAGACCGACGTCCATTGCGCCGACATGCCTACCGCTATCTTTCAGGACATACCCGCAACCCGGGAAGGCACTCCAGGTCAGCACCCGCATGACGATCCCTTATGCTACGGCAGCATTTTCCCCGACCTCACAGGCCGCACCGTCTGCTACATTCACCTCTACATTGCTGGACGAGCCATTTTGATGGCCCCTATAATACACTATGCTGATTTAGACCCTTACCATCCCTCACATTATGGAGGTTACACACGGGGTGAGTGCTCCTTTAACATCAGCTACAGTTTGGGGATACGAATCGCAGAGTTTTGAAGCTTGAGCTGACACCACGTCCTCTACCCTATATATTGCCAGTATACTTTGATCCTCCACATTTACCAAAGATTCCTTTTGCGCGCTCACCTACTACTACTACACCTTTCCCAGGTTTTTGATGTTCGTTTCTTTACTGTCGAGCGGCGGAACAGTTAATTACTTCAACGTATATACAAGCTCGAGGAGGAGTTTACGCATGTTAACAGTTTACTTTTCTTTCCACCTCCACCTCAGTCACCAGTATAGTTGGTTTCTTGATTATGCGGATTGCATTACATTTGGGTAAAGACACTAAAGATAAGCCGAGATTGTGGAGACTTTTAAAAACTACATCTGACTACGTAATTTTGATACACTGATATACTTATTGGACAAGGGAAGGGTGACCCTGTGTCCCTTTTGATATGATGCATATGTGAAACTGGTAAAACAGTAATTGTGGTCGATGATTTATACAAGGTCAATCGCAATATTCTCATTACATACGTATTGAAGTACTTGTTTGTGTTATACTAGCGTTACTAAATGTTATTATGTATACATGTCATGTATTTACTATACTTATTATGACCTGACCAATACAATCTTCTTATAGAAGATGCCTCCACAAAGGGAAACTCGATTGCTGACAACTGAGGCTGAGTTACAAGAACTGATTTCACAAGCGATAGCACAGCACGAGGCCCTGCGCTCCGAACCTAGCAGGGGCACCTCAGAAAACAACCCACCTCATGGCTGTACCTACTGGCAGTTTCTCGACTGCGAGCCTCCGAATTTCGATGGCACTGGGGGTGCCATAGCCTTTGTAAAAAGGACCGAAAATATGGATTTTGTGTTGCGAATGAGCGGATGTACGCCAGAACAACAAGTTCCATATGCGACAGGATCGTTTCGAGATGGGGCCTGGTTATGGTGGGACTCACAGGTTCAATTAATGGGCAGAGCTGCCACAAATGCTTTAACATGGGATGAGCTGAAGGAAATGATGCATAGGGAGTATTGTTCTCAGATGGCGATCCAGAAGCTAGAATTCGAATTCTGGAAGCTAAAGATGGAGGGTCCAAACGTGGCAGAGCACGTGCAAAGACTTCACGATCTGTCGCGGGTCATTCCGTACCTAGTGGAACCAGAGTTGAAAAGGATGGAGCCATTCATCTGGGGACTAGTGCCTCAGATCCTGCGCTTACTGACGGTATCAGCTCCGCCAACAACCATCGATGCGGTCAAGTTAAGTGCGGCACTCAGTAAAGAAGCGATTAGACTGGAAGAGCTTTCAAACTCTGACGAGAAAAAGGAAACTCAGGTAGAGTCATCCGGAAAAAACAAAAGGAAGCTCACTGACTTCCAGAAGGATACCCGAACGAATAACAAGAACAAATCCAAAAAGGGGAAGGAGTACATGGGCATCCTACCTAAGTGCGATGACTGCCTACTTCATCATGCTGGGCCATGTAGGTATGGAAGAAGTGATGTCTGCGACAAAGTAAGGCAGGTCAAGGAGACGTGTCGGATCAGAACGGAACATGGAAATGAAGGTCAAGTTGATAACGGAGATCGCGGAAGAAGCAACGTCAACAACGACTATCAAAGTAGGACCAATGATGAACAAAAACCTGTTCGAGGTTGTTTTGACTGTGGAGACAAAGGGCATTTCAAGAAAGATTGCCCTAACAACATACAAACCGAGGATAAGATCTACTTAGAAACTAAGCCGATACGTGATGGGTGCAAGTATCACCACGAATGTGGATATCGGAGGCCTAAGTGCGGTAGGTGCGGAAAGAAAGGACACAACAAGAATGCCTGTTGGGCGAAGAGTCCCAGACAAGGAGGGAATGATGACAACAACCAAGGTGGAAATAATAATAATAAATTTCCGGGCTGCTGCAGTTGTGGGAACGTGGGGCACTTTAGGAAGAATTGCCCAAGGAGGATTAATCAAGACCGTGAAGGGGCATGCAACATCGAAGCTATTGAAGCATGCCAGGATCCAGATGTGGTTACTGGTACGTTCTCTATCAACCAAAAATTTTGCGTCTATGTTGTTTGATACCAGTGCCGGCCATAGCTTTGTATCTAATGAGTCTAAGAATATACTTGGTTTAGTAAAGGGATAAGTTAGATAGCCCGCACTCGATAGAACTAGTTAGTGGGAAGCCTCGAAGTGGTAACATCGTTATCAACGCCCCGATGATGAGCGACGAAGCAAACGTGACTCATGAAGCAGGATACGCCCCTACAAACTACTAGTGCTTGAAGACACGGAAGTTTTCGCGCAAGGGATGCGTTGCCTTCTTGGCTCATTGTCATGGAAAAGGGAGCCGAAGAACCAAAAACTCGGAGGTGTCCCTTTAATAAGGGAATATCCTGAAGTCTTCCCCGAAGACTTGCCAGAATTATCTCCTCAACGACAAGTCGAATTTCGCATCGATTTGATTCCAGGCGCCGCGCCTGCAGTCAATGCACCCAAGCGACTTACACCTTCGGAGATGCAAGGATTGTCGGTGTAGCTTTAGTAGTTGATAGAGAAGGAAAATAACAGACCAAGTTTCCCGCTTTGGGTAACCCCAGTTCCACTCGTCAAGAAGAAGGACGATGATTTTCAAATGAGCATCGACTACTAGGAGCCGAACGAGCTAACCAACAAGAGTCGATAACTCTTGCTAAGGATCAACGAATTTCTTACTTAACTAACTGTGAGGATCCAACGACTATTACACAACTAATCGATGATCGAGGGTCATGTCACACCCCGACCACGTTAAAACAACAAACCGTGGCGGAAACGTCGGGGAGTGTTGTAACAGAATCATCGTTTCAACAACCATGGTAATTAAAAGTTTCGTTTTATTGATTCATTAAGTAATTTACATTGTCTTAAAACCAAACAAACAAATTAAACATCGTCTACTATCGTTTTTATGTCACTAAGGCCACGTCCAAATCCTAAGTGAACATGCTCCCTAGAAATCATCACGCTACATCACCTGAAACATATGTAAAAACAAAGTCAGCAAAGAAATGCTGGCGAGCACATAGGTTTTATAAGAGTATCGGAATTATGGCTCGTTTATGTATATATTGCAATAACTCGAAAACCTTGTTTTGAAAAGTTTATAATATTGCAACATGATTAACCAACTCAAATCAAGATGGTTATAATTTATAAAATCTCGTAGCCATGATTCCTAACTCAAAGACTTTTGTTTTAGTAAACCAATTCGTAAAATATCTCGTTAAAACTCGTTAATAAAACTCGTATGGTTTATATCATTTCGAAAACCTCGTAGTGTGACATCGTTTCAAATCGTTTCCCAAGTGAACTAAATAATGACCCGCAATGTAATATGATAAAAGCACTTATATATAAGACGTACCACCGGCGTATCTACCATGCTTCTATCATGCTACACCCGTCCCATTATCTAATCACTACCCAAAACCAATCATTCGTTCAAATCGTTTATTTCGTTTAGGTCGTTCCAAATTGTTTAATTCGTCCCAAAATCGTTTTCGTTTTAATTGTGAAACTACTTTTGGTCGTCTCGCTAATAACATTCAAACCTTCGTGACTCGACTACCTCGCCTATCGCATTAACAAACCACCAAAGGGTAAGTTAACAATCATCAGATTTGGTCGTTACCTACATAACCCCCACACATGACCATGGGTGTAGTCTGATAACGGGATTTGTCAGATCCTATGGTACCATAACCTAATACTGGTCGGCTTGATCAATGCTAATGAATGTCATTCGTTATGTAATTACAACCAACAAGTTCGTTCACATTATCGAAATCGTTATTAGTTTAATATAAACCATCTTAATCGTTTTTGAAATCATCGTTTAAAATATCGAAATCGTTTTAATACATATGAATCACCCCAAAACAATTGAAAACAATAAAATAGGGGAACTATGTACTCACATTGAATAGAAGGGTATCCTTGATCTAAAGAACTTAGCGAAGCTCTGACAAACCAAGGAAATTCAAGTAGTACCTAGTAATCGGATCACTAGCAAATAAATCAACACCTATATCGGAAGATCGGATAGAATGAGGTCTTGTAAACCAAATGAGTGTTGGAACTCATGTGATATGGTTTAACAAAGCCTACATCCTAGCTCGGAACTTAGCCTAAGTGCTTTCGACCCGTTACAACCTATTAAGGTAGCTTATGCTACTTTAACGCGTCGTTCGCGCAAAACTATGTTCGGATGGTTAACTATGTGCTATGTCAAGTCTTACATGCCCAATAATACCTAAACATGTTACTAAATCAGATTATATGTCAAAAACATGTTCACATATGTAAAATACAGATTTATGCTTCAAAAGGGCGTTTTGGTCATTTCTTATGGGCATACAATCTACTTAACAAATAACTAACCAATCCTATGTGATCATAAGGTATAACCTCAGTGGTTATTCCCTATGCAACTATGATCACTAATCAAGCTTGATCAGATCCTAAAGATCGACCAAACGGGTCAGGTTCGAAAGTCTAAGCGGTTGTTTAGACCGCTTAACTTACGACCTTAAACAAGCACTAAACTAATAGTGATGAGTTAAATATGTCAAAACATGTTTAACTAGTTTATAAAACTGATTTGGTATCAAAACAATGGGTTTTGATACTCGAAAATAGTTCCGTTGCAAAATGCATGCTAAAACGCATTTTGACCGAAACTTTGACTCGTCACTACGCCTAGTTAACGTGGTAATCAGTGGGTATAATCGCTGAGGATTATAACCATCGTGATTACAATCACGTTGCAAAGTTCAATTGAACTTTGACTTGACCAATTGATGGTCAAAACCGAAAGTCAAACTGTTGGCCAAACTGTTTGACTTTCTGCTTAAACATAAAGAATAAGCATGAAAGAAGACTTGCAAAGGGTCCTAGCTATCTTTTCTACCAAGAATAAGTTTCCAATCAGATTAGAAAGCTCCCCAAATCAGAGATTGAGAAGAGAATGAGAGAAATGAGCAATGAAACAATGAATTTGCTTGGCTATTTATACTAGAGCATGATGAACAAGATCATGCCACATGTTTGTGTAGCTTCCAAGCATTAGATCATAGCCATACAATTGTTTGATGCAAGTTAGAAGCCTTGGAGAGGTGTTAACTTGGTTAACACACCAAGAATTTTACATAAACAGCCCCTGAAGTTCAAACAAAATGCTGAAAATGGAAATCTGGTCGCTGGGCTATTCAGGCGGCCCGCGTAAGCATGTGGGATGGGCTTACGGGGCCTGTATGGGCTCCCCAGTTCAGCAAAAGTTTGATAATTTACAGAACAGGCCCCTGCACTTGGTTTAAGCTCATTTCAGCCCTTTTTGACCCCCGTTAAGCCATTTTCAAGGCTCTACAAGGTCAATAAAGTTTAGAGGACTCAAAATGTGCTCGGGAAACTCTCGGATGTCGGCTCGTTTGGTCGTACGGTTGCGTTGTTCGTTAAATTACGACGAAACTCAAACGGACGCGAAAACGATCCAAATTAAGAGACGAATGGAATTTTTGCATGCCGATCACTAAAACAAAAATATTTTAGTGTGTACAAAAATTTTGGGTGTCCAGATGTGGTCAGAACGTAAGATATGCGCAAAAATGCAAACTTACGTCGTTTTTGACACTTTTAGTCCCTGTAAGATCAAACAAGCATGTTTTCGCATACCGAACCCCTCAAAGCTTATTTCTAAGCTATGTTTAGGTTATTTATGGTATGTTTAGCTTATGATCAAGTTCCGGACTCTTCGACGCCATACGAATCGGTATAGTTTCATAGTTTGACACAAATAGTCCCTGCAATCGAATAGACTTGTTTTCAACACACCAAACCATCCAAAACTTATTTCTAAGTTATCTGAAGGTTATTTAAGGTATGTTAAATCCTATGTCACTATTCTGGAGTGTTTGTTGCACTAAACTGGCTGCGTTTACGCACCAGTTTGCGTATAACTTTCCAGAAAGCGATTTAAAGCTTGAAATCGGAATCGAATCGAATCATAAAATCATCAAACACAAATACACATATAATAACATTAAAACACATTGTTTTATTGATAGTTAACATTGTTTTGCATTGTTCATCGATTACAGAACACAGTTGTCACAGTCTCCCCTACTTTAGGAAATTTCGTCCCGAAATTTTAACTATAGGAAACCTGTGAGAACAATTGCGGATATTTCGCCTTCATTTGGTCCTGACGTTCCCAAGTAAACTCTGGGCCACGTTTGGATTCCCAGCGAATCTTGACCAAATGAATTCGTTTGTTCTTCAACTGTTTGTATGTACGGTCTACTATCTCCACAGGTTTCTCGACAAAGTGTATCGTTTCATCGATTTGAATCTTGTCGAGTGGAATGTGAAGATCGGCGTCAGCTAAACACTTTCGCAGATTGGACACGTGAAAAGTCGGATGAATATTTCCAAGCTCTGGAGGTAGCACTAGTCGATAGGCAACCTTTCCAACTCTTTCAACAATCTTAAATGGTCCAACATATCGTGGTGCAAGTTTTCCTTTCTTTCCAAATCTCACCACTCCCTTCCAAGGTGACACCTTGAGTAGGACACGGTCTCTGACTTGAAATTCTAAGGGTTTACGTCACACATCCGCATAACTCTTTTGATGGCATCTAGCTGTCACAAGATTATCGCGGATTTTCTTGGTTTTGTCTGTTGTTTCCAGAACAAGCTCAGGTCACGTAAGCTGAGCTTCACCGGTCTCGTTCCAACAAACAGGTGAACGACATTTTCGACCGTAGAGAGCTTCGAATGGTGCCATATTAATGCTAGCATGATAACTATTGTTGTAAGAGAACTCGATCAATGGCAGATGAGAATCCCAATTACCACCAAAGTCTATCACGCATGCTCTAAGCATATCCTCCAAAGTTTGAATCGTTCTCTCAGATTGTCCATCTGTTTGGGGATGATAAGCAGTGCTTAGATTTAGTTGGGTTCCCATAGCAGATTGCATGGTCTTCCAAAAATGAGATGAAAATCGAGCATCACGATCGGATATGATGTCCAAAGGAACACCATGTCGCGATACAATCTCATCAACATAAATCTTTGCAAGTTTATCAGCAGATAGATCCTCGCGAATTGGAATAAAGTGAGCTGACTTCGTTAATCGATCGATGACAACCCAAATCGCATCGTGACCTTTAGATGTATGTGGTAATTTAGTGATGAGATCCATAGCAATGTTCTCCCACTTCCCAACCGGTATTTCTGGTTGTACAAGCAAACCAGAAGGTCGTTGATGTTCAGCCTTGACTTTGAGACAAGTTAGGCATTTCGCTACGTACAAGGCAACATCTTTCTTCATACCAGGCCACCAATACTGAGTACGAAGATCCTTGTACATTTTGTCAGCACCAGGATGGATAGAATATCGAGACTTGTGAGACTCGTCCATCACTAGGGTGCGAAGATCGTCTTGTTTCGAAATCCACAAACGATCCTTGAAATAAAGTAAACCATCATCCTTCGCTTCAAGTTTAAGCTCAAGTTGACGTGGTAATTCCTTACCTATCAAATCTTGTGAAACACAAGATTGTTGAGCTTGAAGAACACGAGTTTGAAGATCAGATAGAGTTCGAACAGAATGAAGCTTGACTCGCTCCTTTCGACTAAGCGCATCGGCTACGACATTCGCCTTACCAGGATGGTAGCGAATCTCGCAATCATAGTCGTTCAAGAGTTCAACCCAACGACGTTGCCTCATGTTGAGCTCTTTCTGATTAAGAATGTGCTGGAGACTTTTGTGGTCTGTGAAAACCACACACTTCGTGCCATAGAGGTAGTGTCTCCAGATTTTAAGAGCGAAAACCACAGCTCCTAACTCAAGATCATGAGTTGTGTAGTTCTTCTCGTGAACTTTCAATTGTCTAGACGCGTATGCTATAACTTTACCTCGTTGCATAAGAACGCAACCAAGGCCTAAGTTTGATGCATCACAGTAGACAACGAAATCATCGTTTCCCTCGGGCAAAGATAAAACAGGAGCATCACAGAGCTTCCGTTTCAGCGTTTGGAACGCTTCTTCTTGCTTGGGTCCCCACTCAAAAGGCTTATTCTTTTGAGTCAAAGCAGTGAGTGGAACCGCAATCTTCGAGAAATAAGAAATGAATCGACGATAATATTCAGCGAGACCAAGGAAAGAACGAATTTCTGTAGGTGTCGTTGGTGTATTCCAATCCTTGATTGCAACAATCTTGGATGGATCCACATGAATACCTTGCTCATTGACTATATGACCCAAGAATTGAACTTCTTTTTTTTTTTTTTTTCTTTTGGGTAAAGGGTTACCCCGGTGATTCTATATATTCACAACCAAAAAGAAACAAGTAGTGTAGAGAGTCTACACTAGTTCAATCATGAGACATGCCTCATGAAAGTAAGCCCGAAACGACAAAAACAAACAAAACAACCAACCAACTAGTGGAAATAGACAACTAGACAAAACTCTAGACCGAAACAACCAAATAACGAAAAAAACTAATCAGCCCCCATCGTCGCTCTTTTCATACGCGTGGATCTCCCATTCTTCAAGAAGCTTCCTTACCCTAACGGTATCCTTTAACTTTGCTCCCATCAACTTGTATCGCACTGTTTTTGTAATAATATCACTAACCGTCTCAGGTGGTCTCAATTGATTTTTAAACAACCTGGCATTCCTCTCTTGCCAAATAATATACGCTGCAGCCGCAACAAGTAGCTTAGCAACATAAGTTTCCGCCCTCTTTTGATGAGTACGAGCACAAAGCCAGTCAGTAATCTCCGACCATTTCGGCGAAACCGAGTTCATCCCCCCCTATTCCTAATTTCCAAGAATTGAACTTCTTTAAGCCAGAATTCGCACTTGGAGAATTTAGCAAAAAGTTGTTCCTTCTTCAGGAGTTCCAAAGTCAAACGAAGGTGTTGCTCATGCTCGGCTCGAGACTTCGAATAAATAAGAATATCATCGATGAACACAATGATGAACTTGTCTAAATAAGGTTTACAGACCCTATTCATTAAGTCCATAAAGATAGCTGGAGCATTTGTCAAACCAAAAGGCATGACAGTAAACTCATAGTGCCCATATCTCGTGCGGAATGCAGTTTTGGGAATATCTTCTTCGAATACACGAAGTTGATGTTACCCAGAATGCAGATCGATCTTGGAAAAATAGGTAGCACCTTGCAGCTGATCAAAGAGATCATCGATTCGAGGTAGGGGATATCGATTCTTGATGGTAAGCTTATTAAGCTCACGATAATCGATACACATTCGAAAAGATCCATCTTTCTTTTTCACAAAGAGGACAGGAGCGCCCCAAGGTGAATAACTCGGACGGATGAATCCTTTATCAGATAACTCTTGAAGCTGTTTCGATAACTCTTGCATCTCGGACGGTGCAAGACGATAAGGTGCCTTCGCAATCGGGTTAGCATTGGGTACAAGATCAATATGAAACTCGACTTGACGAACTGGAGGCAAACCAGGCAGTTCATCAGGAAACACCTCTGGATAATCCCGAACAATCAGAATATCCTGAATACTCTTGTTTTTGCTTTTCTCCTCGGTGACATGTGCCAGGAAGGCAACATATCCTTTTGGTAAGTAACTCTGGGCTTTCGTACACGACATGAGTTTCAATCCACCAGATGGTTTCTCGCCACGAACTTCCAGAACATCGCCAGACGAAAGAGGAATACGAATGATCTTATCGAAACAAACCACCTCAGCATGGTGTTTGGTTAACCAATCCATTCCTATGATAATGTCGAAACTCCCAAGTTGCATTGGTACGAGGTCAATGAGAAAAAGATGGTTATCGAGGTTCAATTGACAACCATGAATAACAGAATCGAGAACAAGAGGTTTACCAGTAGCAACTTCAACAGATAAGGGTTTCCTCAGTTTAGTTATAGGTATCGCAAGTAAAGGCTCAAAGGATAACGAAACAAAACTCCTATCGGCACCAGAATCGAAAAGAACAGATGCAAGTTGATTGTTAACAAGGAACGTACCGTTAACAACCTCATTGTCCGCCCTCACCTCATTTGCGTTCAGATTGAATGCTCGTCCACGAGCGGGACTCACATTCGCGTTCGCATTTGCATTCGGATTGACATTCGCATTTACCAATCTCGGGCAGTTGCTGCTGAAATGACCCATTTCTCCGCAATTAAAACACGAACCAGGTGGGAATCTCGCAACATTCCCTTGAGCTTGAGCTGGAACCTGGGCAGCCTGATTTTGGCCAAAACGACAAATGTTGGCCAAATGCCCAAGTCTACCACACGTAACACACTGTTTACAGGCCTGCTGGGCAACATGGTGACCATTGCATCGAGCACAGTGTGGTGCAGTACCAGCATACGCTTTCTTCGCAGGAGGTTGAGTCGGTGGGTTCTGAGGAGTTTGTGCTGTAACAGCAAAATTCTGAGCACCCTTTCGCTTCCTCGACTTCTTCGACGACTCACCTTTCTTACCCTTACCCTTTTCCTTGTCAGAATCGGTCGACTTCTTTTTATCACCCTTGCGGGTGAGTTTACCCTTCCTGACTTGAGACTCAGTCAGGGTAGCAGACAACTCGATCGCATGACGAACGGTAGTAGGATTAACACCAGTCACAATATCCTGAATGGAATCGGGTAAACCATCGATATACCTCTCGATTGCTTTCTCCAGTGGGGTAACCATAGTGGGACACAACAGACTGAGCTCCTCAAATCGATCCGTATACGCACGGTGTTCGCCCCCATCTTGCTTTAAATCGTCAAACTCTCGTTCCAAAGCTCGAATCTCGTGACGGGGACAGAACTCTCTCATCATGAGAGCTCGGAGCTCTTCCCAAGTTTGTGCTAATGCCACTTCGGCACCCCTATCACGCATCACTCCGTTCCACTATGTAAGAGCTCGCTTCTCAAACACGCTTGAAGCAAACTCAACCTTACGCGCATTCGGACACTGCACATGTCTGAATGTGCTCTCGATACTCTCGAACCACTGCAGGAGCACAGTTGCTCCTTGTGACCCAGAAAACTTAAGCGGCTTCGCAGAATTGAAATTCTTGAAATTACACTGAACATTATTGTTGTTATTATTGTTGTTGTATAACTCATGGATTTGGGTCACAACGCCTGGAAGTACAGCAGCCATTTGCTGAGAGACAAGGGTTGCGACTTCTTCAGCAGTGAAAGTTTGAGCATCACGTCGAGGAGGCATTGTCTAACAAGGAAACATGAGAAACGAGTGAGGTCGATAATTGGAAAAAAAAACAAAAGAGGCATTGAAAACATCGACAAAACACAAGGAGTGCGATCATTTGTTCATTACCACGAACAAACAAATGACACGCAGTGACAAATCAAAGTAAATAGATCATAATAATGTATCACTGAAGACATGCTCGCCTATAAGTGAACACTCACCCCAAGAGTTCCCAGGTAAGAGTGACTGGTCCGATATTGCGGATTTGTACGAACACTCTAGCCTTAGACAGAAAACTCAGGGTACAGGCATTCACTCTTCCAGTTTGCACGTGTTCACATTATTTAGATCCAAACTTTGACGAGATTTTGGAAACTCTGAGGGTTCAAAACCTTACAATCAATCATCCAAGGATAGACGATTAATTTTCGAAGCGGATTTGTGGTTGTGTTTTCGTTGTGGTTATCACCTAAGGATAGGTGACGGTATTGTTTTAAAATCTAAACACAAGTAAACTTGCGTTGGGGTCCTAGAAAGTTATAGTCTAGGTCAAAGCATTACTAATAACCTAATTCCCTATAACCATTGGCTCTGATACCAACTCTTCTGTCACACCCCGACCACGTTAAAACAACAAACTGTGGCGGAAACGTCGGGGAGTGTTGTAACAGAATTATCGTTTCAACAACCATGGTAATTAAAAGTTTCATTTTATTGATTTATTAAGTAATTTACATTGTCTTAAAACCAAAAAAACAAATTAAACATCGTCTACTATCGTTTTTATGTCACTAAGGCCACGTCCAAATCCTAAGTGAACATGCTCCCTAGCAATCATCACGCTACATCACCTGAAACATATGTAAAAACAAAGTCAGCAAAGAAATGCTGGCGAGCACATAGGTTTTATAAGAGTATCGGAATTATGGCTCGTTTATGTATATATTGCAATAACTCGAAAACCTTGTTTTGAAAAGTATATAATATTGCAACATGATTAACCAACTCAAATCAAGATGGTTATAATTTATAAAATCTCGTAGCCATGATTCCGAACTCAAAGACTTTTGTTTTAGTAAACCAATTAGTAAAATATCTCTTTAAAACTCGTTAATAAAACTCGTATGGTTTATATCATTTTGAAAACCTCGTAGTGTGACATCGTTTCAAATCGTTTCCCAAGTGAACTAAATAATGACCCGCAATGTAATATGATAAAAGCACTTATATATAAGATGTACCAGCGGCGTATCTACCATGCTTCTATCGTGCTACACCCGTCCCATTATCTAATCACTACCTAAAACCAATCGTTCGTTCAAATCGTTTATTTCGTTTAGGTCGTTCCAAATTGTTTAATTCGTCCCAAAATCGTTTTCGTTTTAATTGTGAAACTACTTTTGGTCGTCTCGCTAATAACATTCAAACCTTCGTGACTCGACTACCTCGCCTATCTCATTAACAAACCACCAAAGGGTAAGTTAACAATCATCAGATTCGGTCGTTACCTACATAACCCCCACACATAACCATGGGTGTAGTCTGATAACGGGATTTGTCAGATCCTATGGTACCATAACCTAATACTGGTCGGCTTGATCAATGCTAATGAATGTCATTCGTTATGTAATTACAACCAACAAGTTCGTTCACATTATTGAAATCGTTATTAGTTTAATATAAACCATCTTAATCGTTTTTGAAATCATCGTTTAAAATATCGAAATCATTTTAATACATATGAATCACCCTAAAACAATTGAAAACAATAAAATAGGGGAACTATGTACTCACATTGAATAGAAGGGTATCCTTGATCTAAAGAACTTTGCGAAGCTCAGACAAACCAAGGAAATTCAAGTAGTACCTAGTAATCGGATCACTAGTAAATAAATCAACACCTATATCGGAAGATCGGATAGAATGAGGTCTTGTAAACCAAATGAGTGTTGGAACTCATGTGATATGGTTTAACAAAGCCTACATCCTATCTCGGAACTTAGCCTAAGTGCTTTCGACCTGTTACAACCTATTAAGGTAGCTTATGCTACTTTAACGCGTCGTTCGCGCAAAACTATGTTCGGATGGTTAACTATGTGCTATGTTAAGTCTTACATGCCCAATAATACCTAAACATGTTACATAGGATTGGTTAGTTATTTGTTAAGTAGCTTGTATGCCCATAAGAAATGACCAAAACGCCCTTTTGATCATAAGGTATAACCTCAGTGGTTATTCCCTATGCAACTATGATCACTAATCAAGCTTGATCGGATCCTAAAGATCGACCAAACGGGTCGGGTTCGAAAGTCTAAGCGGTTGTTTAGACCACTTAACTTACGACCTTAAACAAGCACTAAACTAATAGTGACGAGTTAAACATGTCAAAACATGTTTAACTAGTTTATAAAACTGATTTGGTATCAAAACAATGGGTTTTGATACCCGAAAATAGTTGCGTTGCAAAATGCGTGCTAAAACGCATTTTGACCGAAACTTTGACTCGTCACTACGCCTAGTTAACGTGGTAATCAGTGGGTATAATCGCTGAGGATTATAACCATCATGATTACAATCACGTTGCAAAGTTCAATTGAACTTTGACTTGACCAATTGATGGTCAAAACCGAAAGTCAAACTGTTGGCCAAACTGTTTGACTTTCTGCTTAAACATAAATAATAAGCATGAAAGAAGACTTACAAAGGGTCCTAGCTATCTTTTCTACCAAGAATAAGCTTCCAATCAGATTAGAAAGCTCCCCAAATCAGAGATTGAGAAGAGAATGAGAGAAATGAGCAATGAAACAATGAATTTGCTTGGCTATTTATACTAGAGCATGATGAACAAGATCATGCCACATGTTTGTGTTGCTTCCAAGCATTAGATCATAGCCATACAATTGTTTGATGCAGGTTAGAAGCCTTGGAGAGGTGTTAACTTGGTTAACACACCAAGAATTTTACATAAACAGCCCCTGAAGTTCAAACAGAATGCTGAAAATGGAAATCTGGTCGCTGGGCTATTCAGGCGGCCCGCGTAAGCATGTGGGATGGGATTACGCGGCCCGTATGGGCTCCCCAGTTCAGCAAAAGTTTGATAATTTACAGAACAGGCCCCTGCACTTGGTTTAAGCTCATTTCAGCCTTTTTTGACCCCCGTTAAACCATTTTCAAGGCTCTACAAGTTCAATAAAGTTTAGAGGACTCAAAATGTGCTCGGGAAACTCTCGGATGTCGGCTCGTTTGGTCGTACGGTCGCGTTGTTCGTTAAATTACGACGAAACTCAAACGGACGCGAAAACGATCCAAATTAAGCGACGAATGGAATTTTTGCATGCCGATCACTAAAATAAAAATATTTTAGTGTGTACAAAAATTTTGGGTGTCCAGATGTGATGGGATTTTAACATGTTTATCAAAGCAATTTCATCCATATGAAATAAAAACGCAGCGGAAATAATATTTAAAACATGTTACTTTTAAGATATAAATTTCATTTAAAAGCAAAATACCAAAACCCGGATCCATATATGAAAATGCATACAATCAAATGTGACACCTGGGTCACTGCGACCATCAAACAAATGCCAAGCCAATGAAATATTGTATTTCATACTTGGGATCTGTATAAATATGTGTATCTTTTGCACATATCAATTCTTGTTCAATTTCAAACTCTAAATCGCTTTCTGGAAGGTTATACGAGCACTGATGTGTAAATATAACCAGTTTAATGCGACAAATACTCCGGAACATCAACATATACTTAACATACCTTAAATAACCTTTACATAATTAGAAATAAGTTTTAAAGGCTTTGGTATGGCAAAAACAAGTTGATTCGCCTACAGGGACTAAATTTGACAAACTGTGAAAGTATGCCAATTTGAACTGTAACAGACATTCTGGAACATGACCATAAGTTAAACATACCATAAATATCCTTTACATAGCTTAGAAATAGGCTTTGAGGAGTTCGGTGTGCTAAAATAAACTTTTGGGTCATCCGGGGACTAAAAGCGTCAAAAAGTGCATAAGTTTGCACTTTCGCGCATAACTTACGTTATGAATACATCTGGACATCCAAAAATTTATGTAAGCACTATAATATTTTATTTTAGTGTTTGGCATAAGAAAAATCCATTCGTCACGCCATTTGGATCGTTTTTCGCGCTTATGCGCATTCCGTCGTAATTAACCGAACAACGCGATTGTACGGCCAAACGAACCGACATCCGAGATATTTTTGAGCACATTTTAAGTTCCCTATACTTTAACATCATTGTGGAGCTTGAAATTGGGTCTGACGGGTGTTAGAAGTGCCAAAACACGACGATACGCGCACAGGGGCCTGTTCTGCCATTTTTGAAAGTTTCAAACCTGCATGGTCCTTACGGACCTCAACATTATTAGTGCTACGGTCCGTAAGCAGGGGTCAGATGCAGAAACTTGTTTTTAACAGCCTGTTTCCAGCCTTTAAACCCCCCAAAGGCCAATGCCACTTGTCAATAACTGGTGGTGGGGGCAAAATGAGCTACCATAACATTCCAACACTTGTACGGATGAGATTTGATCACGTTATTCGAGGAACGATCCTAACGGTGGTCCATTTACTATAAATACCCATCCATCCCCATTGCAAAACCCACTTGAAATTTGAGTTTTCTCTAAGTGGTTGTGTTTATACACTTCCTACCTGAGATTACTTGGAAATCAATCTTGCGGGGACCCTTTGTAAGTGTTCCTTCGTTCTTTTATCGCTTTTCTAGTCCAAAAGTCGAACTATGTTTGACTTTCTGCATTGACCAGTTTGTGGTCGATGCGAAGTTCGTTTGAACTTCATAACGTGAGCGTGATCACGATGGTTATAGTCCTTAGTGACTATACCTACTGATTTCCACGTTATCAAGACTCAGTGACGAGTCGTAGTTTCGGCCAAAATGCGCATTCTTGCATATTTTGAGACCTCCGGAGGTGATTTATGAGTTGATAATAAAAACTGTTCAATACAAGCTCATGGGAGTGAAGATGAAGCAAGCTGAGAGAGTCCGAAGACTGCTAGGTGAATGGGAGATATCGGATGCTGAATTTCAGGCCGATGGCGAGTGATTAGTGATGTTTGTTAGTCGTCTAGATTATAGTCTAGTTTGTTTTTGCTGATGTTTCAGTTGTTTTTCTGGTTTTTTATGGTTCTTGTTGGGATTTGTACATGTTTATCAAAGTAATTTTATCCAAATAAAATTAAAACGCAGCGGAGTATTTATTTAAAACATGTTTCTTACAAGATATAAAAACCATTTTATATGTAAATCCCAATCTCGGATCCATATACGAACATGCATGCTATCAAAAAGAAACACAACCATAGAGTGTTTAGAATACTACCTTCCAAGCAGTAAAGGATATGAAGATGATGATGCTTCTTGAACGGTTGCCTTCAAGTGTAGAAGACCTCAAGCTTGTATACCCCAAGCCTTCCAACAAACTCCTTGTGTTTAGCTAGGATTTCTACACTTATGAACTCACTATTGAAACCCTCTTGAAGCCATCATATGGCCGAAAATATGAGAGGAGATGGTGGAGTTCTTGCACTTGATTTATGAACTTGAAAAAGCCTACTAGATCAACCATACATGACCCGATTGTTAGAGAGTCTTACACTTGATTTCTCAACTTGAAAAACTCTCTTGGATGGGCATGTTATGGCCGAAAATATTCAGCCATTTTTCTCCTACTTCTTCAAGTTCATTATTTGCTTTCTTCATACAAAATGAATTATAAAAGACATGAGAGATTTGCCACCCACATTGCCCAATAGGAGATCATCTAACACATGCATTTGCATGCAATGTGATTGGCCAAAGAACTTAGGGAAGACCATCCAATCAAAATGCATGCAACTATGACAACATGCATGGAACCTCATTGGACAAGAATTTTTGGGAAGACCCCATGGGGGGGGGGGGGGTGGCGGCCTAGATTTTTTATAAAAAAAATTCAAATTTCTTTTATAAAATAATTTAAGTCTTGATTAATTTTATAACTTTTATAAAATTATAACATCATATGTTATAAGACTTATATAACTTTTTATCATGTTATTTAACCCATTAAATAACAAGATAAAATATTCTCTCAAAATAAATTATCCATATAATTTATTGGTTTGTCAAGTGCAATTATTTAGAAAACCAATTTCTAAATATTATAAGTGTTAATATTTATTTGTTTGATCATATCACAAATAAATAATATAAGTGTTTGTCTAGCTTGTTATTGGGTATGACTCGACTTGGATCATTACGTACTAGCCACATCAATTTAATATGTGTCTTGGGCATACAGAGTCCAACAATCTCCCACTTACACAAGATACATAGAAGATTGATGCAAGTAGTAAATAACGCCTAACTACGGTTTACTACCCCTAATACGTATGACTATATGTGCCATTCAATAACATCATCCCCTTCAAGTCCCTTACTTGAACATGATTTAGGTGAATCTATCATTTATCCTTTCGTTACAGATGTCATGTAAAATCCAGAGACACAGAGTGATCACTCTCTGTTGATTTAACTTTAGCAGGCCTTAGACATCTTACTCTCAACGAATAAGAGGAACAAATCCCATCTTGACTACATACGTCTCTCACAATCACCTTGTACCACACCTGAGCTTAGCCTTATGTACTGTCATATTACTGACAGCGAAGAAATAAGTCAAGGCATAATATTTGGTGAATATCAAGACTCAATATGTATCTCAGGTCTGAGGATACTATGATATTCTCCTTTACTCAAATTTACTTATGATCAATCACAGATGATTCCATGCAGTAATATTTGAGAGCGAGTCAGTCCAATATTTGTATCCCACAAATATCTATGAACCTTGGTAGCAACACTTTGCTCTATATTCATATCTAATGAATATCCACCAATCCAAATTCATAATAGTCTTACATTCATATCTGTTCCCACAATTATGATCGACTACGGACATTTAGAATAAGTAACTTATTCACGGATTTAAACATGCTAATATGGAACATAACTCAACATACCATAAAGAGTTATAATAACAATTGTTCCAATATCCAAATACAAAATAGATCAAATCCAATCACTAGAATATCGAAGTCCTAAGGCACAAGTATGACCCTTTCATGCTTTGCCCATTCAAGGAGCTTCGTGAGTGGATCCGCAATATTTTGATCAGTGTGAACTTTGCGAATACATATCTTTCCTTTTTTTTAACTTCATCCCTTATGTAGTTGAAAGTCCGCTCAATGTGCCTAGTCTTTCGATGTACACGAGGTTCCTTGATTTAAGCAATCGCACCATCGTTATCACAAAGATCTCTAGGGGTCCTGAATGGTAGGGACTATGTCACACCCCCAAAATCCACACGCGGAATATCACCGCTTGGAGGCGTGACTGACCAGGATCAAGCCACCAATCATATTGAACATATAAGTAAATACCAAAAATCATTCATCAATACGAAAGGTGTTTTCAAAACCAAACATCAACAAGTGTGTAGCGGAAGCATAAGTATGTAAACCCAATGTAAAATAGTAATTCAAATGTTTAGATAGATAACATGGCATCATCGATCCATGTCCCACAACGACCTGCTCCTCCCTGTGCAAGCTCCATGTGTACCTAAGGTCCTGCAAGGCATGCAAGAGAGAGTCAACAACTAGTTGAGCGAGTTCACAGTTAATAGTTCAGTAATAGTATAGCGTGAGTAGTAGTATGTTCGTTCGTTACAAAGTATCTTATTAATTCCCATCGCGGCCTTCCAGGCAGGTGTGCGAAGATATTGGGGAATGTCTTTCCCAAGTATTCTAGACTAGGTTTATTTGTATCGCGGCCTCTCCAGGCAGGTGTGCGAAGATTTGTAAATTTAGTTCGCGGCCATCATATGGCAGGTGTGCGAAGTCAGTCATAATATCGCGGCCAATCCTTGGCAGGTGTGCGAAGATCGTTCAATAAGTGTTACTAGTCTAGCAGTAGGTTCTAGCATCTATGTATGTACAGTAAATCATCAAATCCCCATTTCCACCCGGGAACCCCATGCCTTGGCTTGTGTGAACTCACCTTGGTTTGCTCGGTATGCTAAGTGTATGCTCGCAAATAATCAATCACGTCCTAAAGTATGCACGTATGTGAAATCAGTTTGTGTTCAAGTTGTGCATGTATAAGCATGTAGCACATAATCACAATCATATACAAGATGGTTACACTTAACAGCAGTTAAATATTCCAGTTAACACCTAACAGAATTAACCCGAGTTGCTGTGCTGATACACATTGGCGAAACACACATGTTGGCGAAACACAATATGGACGAAACACATTATTGATGAAACACATTCAGTTTCGTCGTGGCCTTGTTCGGCGAAACAGGATTCTGATTCGTCGATTTGCTCTTGGCGAAACACTTCTGTTTCGTCAAGAGGCCTGTTTCGTCGAACAGTCAGTTACATCTAACAGTTACGAATCATACAGAAAACCCTAATCATCACTAACAGCCGACATCAACATTAACAATCATGCAGTAATCATTTGTTCACGGAATCACATAACACAATTCTTAAGGAATCATCATCTAGCATGAACCCTAGTTTACATATACAACATATCGATTAACATACAACGTCGTATCACCAATCCCTATCCAGATGTTAGTGTGTATTCAGTACCAGATCATAATAACAACATTCAGAACCGAGTACTTGATCGTATTAAATCTTTACATAGCACTATTATATCCGATTACATCATGCATATCAAAACCTATATCATCATCATACTCTTATAATCACAGCAGTAATACACATCCATCATATACACAAGCATGAATCGAGACACCACAGAAACATGAAACCGAATAACAAACATACACTAACCGATTCGAGATGAACAAACAAGGATTCGAGAGCTAGGGAACGCTAGATTGCCGTCAACAGAGAAGGAGAGACTCTAGGGTTTCGGTTGTTATGATAAAAGTGTGAAAATGACGTTGTTTTACGTATTACAACTCGAAATAGCATGTTGGGCCCGAACTGGGCTTCGTGAATTACTGGGCCGGCGAAACAGACTTCTGTTTCGTCGAGATGTATATGGCGAAACAGCCTGTTTCGTCGGGATGGGTTATGGCGAAACACTCTTGTGTTTCGTCGGGTTGTTCAAATCTTAACAACTTATGTTTCTTAACAAGTTCCACGTTATACAATCAAACACAAAATCATGCAACATAATACGTCTCATTGTATCACAAAGTGTACAGTTACGAAATCAAGCAAGTCAAACAACTAAACAGTCAACGTCAACGTGCATTAAATGCGAATAGGGAATGTCGGAAATTCGAGTTGTCACATTATCCCCAACTTGAAAGAAATTTCGTCCCGAAATTTAGCATGCAGTTACTGAGGAAGCTAGTAGTGTGACGTTGTTTACCTGTATCGTATCGCGGCTCCCCGAGCAGGTTTGCGAAGATTACTGGTTTTCTTGGGGTGTCACATTATCCCCCCGTTGATTTGGAATTTCGTCCCGAAATTCTGCATTGGTAGCTTCAGCCTCAGTAGTAGTTGCTTGGTTTCCGAATAACTGGGGATATTTGAGTTCCATTTGATCTTCACGCTCCCAGGTGAACTCTGGGCCGCGGCGGGAGTTCCAACGAACTCGTACAAGAGGGATTCTCGTGTTCTTGAGGACCTTAACATCCCGGTCCGTGATTTCAACAGGTTCCTCGACAAAGTGCAACCGCTCGTCGATAGTGAGTTCCTTTAAGGGAACTATGTGGGTCTCATCTGACGTACACTTCTTCAGATTCGACACGTGAAAGACGTTGTGAACTGCACTGAGTTCAGGTGGTAAGTTTAATCTGTAGGCCACTTTACCTATTTTCTCTGTAACTTCGAAAGGTCCGACGTATCGTGGATTAAGTTTGCCGCGTTTGCCAAAACGAACCACACCCTTCCAGGGTGAAACTTTGAGTAGCACTCGATCCCCAACTTGGAACTCGAGTGGTTTCCTGTCTAAATCAGCGTATGCTTTCTGACGGTCGCGTGCTGCCGCCATGCGTTGTCGTATTTGTGCAATCTTTTCTGTAGTATCGACTACCATTTCTGGACCTGTGATTTGACTTTCTCCCACCTCTGCCCAACATAGAGGTGACCGGCACTTACGCCCGTACAATGCCTCGAATGGTGCAGCTTTAATGCTGGTGTGGTAGCTGTTGTTATACGAAAATTCCACAAGTGGCAGATGTTTTTCCCAACCATTGCCAAAGTCTATTACGCACGCCCGAAGCATGTCTTCTAGAGTTTGAATAGTGCGCTCAGACTGCCCATCTGTCTGAGGATGATACGCCGTGCTCATGTCTAAACGAGAGCCAAAAGATTTATGCATTGCTTGCCACAGTTCTGAAGTAAAACGTGCGTCACGATCAGAGATGATGGAGGTGGGCACCCCGTGCCTTGAGACCACTTCTTTTAAGTATATGTCTGCTAAGGTAGAGAACTTGTCTGTTTCTTTGATGGCCAAAAAGTGAGCAGATTTTGTGAGTCGATCCACGATCACCCAAATAGTATCATTTCCGCGCTGAGATCTAGGTAAGCCAGTAACAAAATACATGGAAATTTGCTCCCATTTCCATTGTGGTATCTCAGGTTGTTGGAGTGGTCCTGACGGTTTCTGATATTCTGCCTTGACTCTCGCACAAGTCAAGCATTTGCTAACGTATGTGGCTATGTGGGCCTTCATGCTAGGCCACCAGTATGTAGTTTTGATATCGTGGTACATTTTATCCGAACCAGGGTGTATGTAGTAGCGAGACTTATGAGCTTCATCCATCACTAGCTCACGTAAGTTGCCATAAAGTGGAACCCAAATGCGTCCTGTGACGTAGTAAGCACCATCTTCCTTCTGTTCTAAACGTTGTCTTGAGCCACGTAGGGCTTCAGCCCTTACATTTTCGGGTTTCAATGCTTCTACCTGAGCATCTCGTATCTGGGAAGGAAGACTAGACTGTATAGTGAGTTGTAAGGCTCGCACGCGCTTAGGCGCAGTGTCTTTTCGACTGAGAGCGTCAGCCACAACATTGGCTTTGCCTGGGTGGTACCTGATTGAACAATCGTAGTCGTTTAGCAGTTCGACCCATCGTCGCTGTCGCATATTCAGTTCCTTCTGTTTGAAGATATGTTCAAGGCTTCTATGGTCAGTGTAGATAGCACATTTTGTGCCGTACAGGTAGTGTCGCCATATCTTAAGTGCAAAAACAACCGCTCCCAGCTCTAAATCGTGTGTTGTGTAATTCCGTTCGTGAATCTTAAGTTGGCGCGAAGCATAAGCAATAACTTTATCCCTTTGCATCAATACACATCCAAGACCTTGGATAGATGCGTCGCAGTAGACTACAAAATCATCCGTGCCTTCAGGCAGTGAAAGAATAGGTGCGCTACAAAGTCTATCCTTTAGGTGCTGAAACGCTGTTTCCTGTGCATTACCCCAACGATAAACAACACCCTTCTGCGTCAGTAGTGTAAGCGGCTGAGCAATCTTTGAGAAGTCTTTGATGAACCTTCTGTAGTAACCCGCCAAACCCAAGAATTGGCGTATCTCAGTTGGTGTACGAGGCGCAGGCCAATTCTTGATCGAATCTACCTTGGATGGATCGACATGGATCCCATCCTTGTTTACCACGTGGCCTAAGAAGTGGACTTCACGAAGCCAGAAGTCACATTTAGAAAACTTGGCGTATAGCTGTTCCGTTCGTAGAAGTTCCAGTATAAGTCGCAAGTGCTGCTCGTGTTCCTCCTGACTTTTCGAATAAATCAGTATGTCGTCGATGAAAACAATGACGAACTTGTCAAGATAGGGTTTGCACACTCTGTTCATAAGATCCATGAAGACCGCAGGCGCGTTCGTTAGCCCGAATGGCATAACCAAAAACTCGTAGTGACCGTAGCGAGTTCTAAATGCTGTTTTGGAGACGTCCTCATCCCGGACTCTCAGCTGGTGATATCCTGACCTTAAGTCTATTTTGGAGTAGTAGCTCGACCCTTGCAGCTGGTCGAATAAATCATCTATGCGCGGAAGAGGATAACGATTCTTGATCGTCACCTTGTTGAGTTCACGGTAGTCTATACACATCCTGAACGTACCGTCTTTCTTCTTTACGAATAACACTGGAGCTCCCCAGGGCGAAGAGCTAGGACGTATAAAACCCTTTTCCAAGAGTTCTTGTAGCTGCTTTGACAGTTCTTCCAATTCAGTTGGAGCTAAACGATAAGGTGCTCGAGCTATGGGTGCTGCTCCTGGAGCTAGCTCGATCTGGAATTCGACCTGACGATGAGGCGGTAATCCAGGTAACTCTTCGGGAAACACTTGAGGAAAATCGCGTACCACGGGAATATCCTCAATCTTTTTCTCTTTCTTCGACGTATCAGTAACGAGTGCTAAAACAGCTGTGTGACCCTTACGTAAACACTTCTGAGCCTTCAAGAAAGAGATGATGCCACTCACGACACCACTCTTGTCGCCCTGTACTTCGAGAGGTTCCTTACCAGAACGGGGAATACGTATGATCTTCTCCCTGCATAGTATCTCTGCTTGTTGTTGGGATAACCAATCCATACCAATGACGATGTCGAAACTACTCAGTGTTATAGGGATGAGATCAATGGAGAAAGTTTGACCAGCGAGGATAAGATTACAACCTTGAACTATGTGCGTGGCCTCTAAACTTTTACCGTTAGCTAACTCTACTACATGCTTGGTGTTTAAAAGTGTTGGTGCACGTTTTAAAATTTGACTAACCTTCAGAGACATATAACTGGTGTCCGCACCCGAATCAAATAGTACAGTAACGTAAATATCGTCAAGAAGGAACTTACCCATAACCACATTGGGATCATTCATTGCGTCGCCCCGACCCAGCACAAAAGCACGACCCCGAGCTTCGTTGCCATTGTTGTTGTTGTTTCCCCCGTTGTTGTTGTTCCCGTTGCCTTGATTGTTGTTGTTGTTGCGATTCTGGTTTTGGTTCAATTGAGGGCAATCACGTTTGTAATGACCTTCAGCCCCACACTGGTAGCACCCCCTGTTTCCATGCTGCTGCTGCTGAGGCTGGTTTCGTGGAGCAGGTGGTTGTTGTTGCTGGTTCTGATTCGCAGGTCGAGAACTCCTGCAATCTTTAGCCTCGTGACCCGTCTTAAGACATCTTTGACACTGTTCCCTGCGACATCTTCCGCTGTGGTGTTTGTTGCACCTTCTACACCATGGGTGAATTCCCCGATAGCCACTCTGCCCTTGACTACCTGATGATTGCTGATTCGGACTCTGGTAGTCATTTGTCTTGCGTTGCTGAGCTTGAGACTGAACAGTAGCCGAGCCTTTGCTAGAATCCCCCTCCCATTTCCTCTTATTGTCGCTGGGAGTAGCAGGAGTAACTGAAGTGGTAGCGGTAGCAGTAGCGTTGATACGTTTAGGCAACCTGTTTTGCTCCACCGCCTGATCAGTGAGACGGTGTGCCAACTGAACAACCTGCTGGTAAGTGGCATGATTTGCTGAAGTCACATGACTTTGGATCTCTGGCACCAGACCCTTAAGATAAAGTTCGATACGTTTGTCCACCAGAGTAGGACACAGTAACGCAAGCTCATTCGATCTTTTGGTATACGCTTCAATCTCAGACCCCGTCATCTTGAGGTTGAAAAACTCGACTTCCAACTTATAAATATCATCTCGACTGCAGTATTCTTCCTTGATCATCTCTTTGAAATTGTTCCATGGGGTGGCGTTAGCAGCAACCAACCCCAGTATTTGGACCTGAGCTTTCCACCAGGTGAGGGCTAAACCCTCGAGGGTACCGGTAGCATATTTCACCCTGCGTGCCTCAGGGCATTCACACATCTCAAACACAGACTCTATCTTTTCAAACCAGTGCAGGAGACCTACGGCTCCTTCAGTGCCGCTGAAAGTGGTTGGACGACAGTCCATGAAAGTCTTGAAAGTGCATACAGGTGCTTGACCTGTTGTGTAAAAAGTTAGGACAAGTTTTAACACGGAAGTTGATTTAGGAATGTAGGATCTAAGGATCCTAGTGTGAGTTGTAACTGCAGGGTATACCTCCTGCTTGTGCGGCTGCAACTGCCGCAGTAACTCGTTCGTTAATGAGGGCCGTCAACTGGTCCTGAGTCATGTTGATACGTCCAGACATGATCTTCATAGTAAAGATAACGTAAGTGAGATAGGTTCGCGAATAGTGCGATGACAAAAGAGAGTGAGCACACGGGTATTCTCAAGCAATAACATATAGTAAGTTCTGTGATCTAAGCATACCACGAGCAAAGGTCTATGTAGTTCTAGCATGTAGGTAAAGTAACATGAATAGTAATACCTATGATGTTGAGCCTTGCACGTGGAGCGAAGCGTCGTTGTGGATCGTTGAGAGCACTGTTCTGGTTATAGTCTGGTTTTAACAAAATCGTTTTCCCTTTATTAAAACCAAGTTCTCTATAACCAATGGCTCTGATACCAATCTGTCACACCCCCAAAATCCACACGCGGAATATCACCGCTTGGAGGCGTGACTGACCAGGATCAAGCCACCAATCATATTGAACATATAAGTAAATTCCAAAAATCATTCATCAATACGAAAGGTGTTTTCAAAACCAAACATCAACAAGTGTGTAGCGGAAGCATAAGTATGTAAACCCAATGTAAAATAGTAATTCAAATGTTTAGATAGATAACATGGCATCATCGATCCATGTCCCACAACGACCTGCTCCTCCCTGTGCAAGCTCCATGTGTACCTAAGGTCCTGCAAGGCATGCAAGAGAGAGTCAACAACTAGTTGAGCGAGTTCACAGTTAATAGTTCAGTAATAGTATAGCGTGAGTAGTAGTATGTTCGTTCGTTACAAAGTATCTTATTAATTCCCATCGCGGCCTTCCAGGCAGGTGTGCGAAGATATTGGGGAATGTCTTTCCCAAGTATTCTAGACTAGGTTTATTTGTATCGCGGCCTCTCCAGGCAGGTGTGCGAAGATTTGTAAATTTAGTTCGCGGCCATCATATGGCAGGTGTGCGAAGTCAGTCATAATATCGCGGCCAATCCTTGGCAGGTGTGCGAAGATCGTTCAATAAGTGTTACTAGTCTAGCAGTAGGTTCTAGCATCTATGTATGTACAGTAAATCATCAAATCCCCATTTCCACCCGGGAACCCCATGCCTTGGCTTGTGTGAACTCACCTTGGTTTGCTCGGTATGCTAAGTGTATGCTCGCAAATAATCAATCACGTCCTAAAGTATGCACGTATGTGAAATCAGTTTGTGTTCAAGTTGTGCATGTATAAGCATGTAGCACGTAATCACAATCATATACAAGATGGTTACACTTAACAGCAATTAAATATTCCAGTTAACACTTAACAGAATTAACCCGAGTTGCTGTGCTGATACACATTGGCGAAACACACATGTTGGCGAAACACAATATGGACGAAACACATTATTGACGAAACACATTCAGTTTCGTCGTGGCCTTGTTCGGCGAAACAGGATTCTGATTCGTCGATTTGCTCTTGGCGAAACACTTCTGTTTCGTCAAGAGGCCTGTTTCGTCGAACAGTCAGTTACATCTAACAGTTACGAATCATACAGAAAACCCTAATCATCACTAACAGCCGACATCAACATTAACAATCATGCAGTAATCATTTGTTCACGGAATCACATAACACAATTCTTAAGGAATCATCATCTAGCATGAACCCTAGTTTACATATACAACATATCGATTAACATACAACGTCGCATCACCAATCCCTATCCAGATGTTAGTGTGTATTCAGTACCAGATCATAATAACAACATTCAGAACCGAGTACTTGATCGTATTAAATCTTTACATAGCACTATTATATCCGATTACATCATGCATATCAAAACCTATATCATCATCATACTCTTATAATCACAGCAGTAATACACATCCATCATATACACAAGCATGAATCGAGACACCACAGAAACATGAAACCGAATAACAAACATACACTAACCGATTCGAGATGAACAAACAAGGATTCGAGAGCTAGGGAACGCTAGATTGCCGTCAACAGAGAAGGAGAGACTCTAGGGTTTCGGTTGTTATGATAAAAGTGTGAAACTGACGTTGTTTTACGTATTACAACTCGAAATAGCATGTTGGGCCCGAACTGGGCTTCGTGAATTACTGGGCCGGCGAAACAGACTTCTGTTTCGTCGAGATGTATATGGCGAAACAGCCTGTTTCGTCGGGATGGGTTATGGCGAAACACTCTTGTGTTTCGTCGGGTTGTTCAAATCTTAACAGCTTATGTTTCTTAACAAGTTCCACGTTATACAATCAAACACAAAATCATGCAACATAATACGTCTCATTGTATCACAAAGTGTACAGTTACGAAATCAAGCAAGTCAAACAACTAAACAGTCAACGTCAACGTGCATTAAATGCGAATAGGGAATGTCGGAAATTCGAGTTGTCACAGACTACCCCTAGATCGGCAATAATTCAAGTGGCAGATCCATATGAATAATCACAATCAATGAAGCGGCGATGTATTCTGATTATGTAGTGGACAATGCTACCCTGATTGTGATCGAGGACCATTTCGATCAGTTTGGAAACTCGTATCTATGTAACCCTTTACAACGAATTCCGAAACTCGCATCCCTGTAACCTTTTACAACGAGTTCTTTTAACCAGATCCATATATTAGAAATATATCCTTAGTCCTTCTAAGGTATTTCAATATACTTTCTAATAGTCATCCAATGACCGTTATTTGGATTTTACTGGTATCTTCTCGTCATGCTTAAAGCGCATAACTTGTCCGGTCTAGTACATATCATTACATACATAATGAATCCTATAGATGACGTATATGGGATTCCTTTCATTCTTTCTTGCTCATCCTTTGAGCTTGGACATTGAAACGCATTCAATATTGTCCACTCTTTGAATAGGTACCAAACCTTTCATAGAGTTCTCTATCTTGAACCCTTTCAAGACTTTGTCAATGTATGCACTTTAGTTTAAACCTATCAAGCGCCTTGATCTATCCCTGTAGATCTTTACTCCCAAAATATAGGCAGCTTCTCCAAGATCCTTAATTGAAAAACAACTTTCAAGCCAGGCTTTTACACCTTCCAAGGTTTGGAATGTTATTCCAAATAGTAGAATGTCATCGACATATAATTCTAAGAAAGTAATAATGCTCCCACTAGCTTTCTTATACACACAAGCTTCATTACCGTACTTGATGAATCCAAAATTCTCAATTTCTTCATCAAAACGATGATTCCAACTTCTAGATGCTTGTTTCAATCCATAGATTGATTTCTTTAACTTGCATACTTTGTCAGGATGTTTTGGAACGAAAAAACCTTCAGGCTGAACCATATAGACATCTTCATCAAGATATCCATTAAGAAAAGCCGTTTTGACATCCAATTGCCAGATCTCATAGTCATAATATGCAGCTATGGCAAATAATATCCTGATTGACTTTAGCATCGCCACAGGCGAGAAGGTCTCATCATAATCAATCCCTTGAGTTTGAGTGAAACTTTTGCTACAAGTCTTGCTTTGTAAGTATCCAAGTTACCATGCATATCTGTTTTCTTCTTGAAGACCCACTTACTTCCAACTACTTTAGAGTTGAGTGGTGGTACAACCAATTCCCAAACTTGGTTGTCATACATGGATTGCATCTCTATGTTCATGGCTTCAAGCCATTTGTCACAATCGGATTTTGACATTGCATCATGGTATGTGGTTGGTTCATCTGAATCTACCACGTAGCATCCATCCATGAAAAATCCATATCTTTCAGGTGGATTACTAATTCTACCAGATCTGCGAACATTTTGCGTGTTCTGATCAACCTCTTGATCGTTTTCAACAACCTCTTGTTGAGTGCTAGTATCAACCAAACATGTATCGTCTTGTGGTTCTTGATCCTTTTCAAGTTCCACTGTTCTACTACTAGTTCCTTTAGCTTCTAAGAACTTACCCTTTTGAGCAACAAATACCTTTTGCTCGGTTGGATCGTAGAAATAATATCCTATATCATCTTTAGGATATCCTACAAAGATACACTTAGTAGATCGGACTTCCAATTTATTTGGAGTGTATTGCTTAACATAAGCTTCACAACCCCAAACCCTTAAGAATGATAATGATGGAGGGTTTCCATGCCATATTTCAAAAGGTGTCCTTTCTACTTTCTTGGTTGGGGCCATATTTAGTATACGGACTGCGGAGAGCAAAGCGTAACCCCAAAATGATAGAGGTAATGTGCTTCTAGCCATCATAGATCGAACCATATCTAATAGAGTTCGATTCCTCCTCTATCAAAACGAAGAACTTTAAAAGAGTTGATTTTGTACTTCACTTTTTGAAGATTCTGAACGTTTCAAAACTTCTTCTTTGTGTCAAGTACACATAACCATAACTACTATAGTTGTCGGTTAAAGTAATGAAGTATCTTTCACCATTCCTAGTCATTGGCTTAAAAGGATCACATACATTCGAATGTATGATACCTAAGAAATCTATTGCCCTTTCCCACTAAAGGATTACTTGGTCATTTTACCTTGTAGATAAGATTCGCATGTATCAAATGAACCAATTTCATTTGTTTCCAAAAGACAATTCTTTCGAAGTGTTTACATGCGACATCTGTTTATATGACCAAGGCGATAATGCCAAAGATAAGTCTCACTCAAATCCATTTTGAGTTTGTTGGTGATTGCTTGGTTCATTGAACTATCAAATGATGTATTATTATGAACCAATTCATAACTACCATTTGAAGGCATAGTTTTAAAGTAAAACATGTCATTCATCGAAATATAAATGTCATTGTTTACAAACTTTAAATCAAAACATATTGTCTCAAAAGGGAAACTTAAATAATGTTCCTAGTCAAACTAGGAGTATTCAAAACATTTTAAAACAATTTCCAAACTATTTGGAAGTTTCAAAACATAGTCTCCTTTCTTGTAATGTTTATTTCTTTTGAACCTTTTGCAACGAATTGCAAACATGAGTTCCACATCCGGTATCTAATACCCATGTGTTAGAAGAAATAACATTAAGGTCAATATGTATCATCAAGATTGTACCTGAGGTTTGCCTAGCATCCCTCTTGTTTTTCAACTCTTTGAGATAGGTTGGACAATTCCTATTTAAATGCCCTATCTCACCACACTTAAAGCATGGATCGTTCGTGGCAACCTTTTCCTTCTTTTCTATTGGTTTTGGTGGTTCTGCTTTAGTCTTTCTTTTTCTTTCCCTTTGATGTGCCCCTTTCCTTTGGCAACATTTACTTTGGTGTCGGGGTGATGCCCTTTCTTTGTTACCACCCTCATTGATCGTTAGAATGGATAAAAGCCCTTTTACCCATATTGAGCCTTTCGAAGCGATTAATGTGGCTTTTCTTCTTAAAGATATAAGATGAGACCGATTGGTTTTCCTCCATTCGACATGCATGAAGTGCTCGAACCGTTTCAAAGTGTTCAACCCTTACGAACATTTCCTACAATTGGTTAATCATGTCGCATGCTCATGATGTTCAAAATCCTTTTGAATCTCGGGAATCATAATTCCTAACATGAGGCAAGAGGTTTGCATAGTATTCTCGAAACACTTAATCCAATCGTTATAGGCATCCTTATCTTCCATAAGATGTTCATCGGGATTAGGATCGTTTTCTAGTGATAGGTTACGGACGGTTTGGGTAATATTGTTAGCGGCCATCTACAAAATTTAACAAGGTTCAATTTTAATATTTTCGATATTATTATATTTTAATCATTAATACCCTTTGTGTCTCATAGACAATTAATAATTAAAATCTAGAATCCAACGTTACATTTAAATGTTGGTTAGGTGACCTTTATCCCTCTATTTAAATTAACAAGGTAGTCAACGTTTGACAATTGCAACTCTTTGCAACTTCTAGTCATATGGGATCGGTTAAACATCTTTATGTTTAGTTGGCATGTTTAATCCCATCAACACCTTTTGTTCCCCATGCTTCGGTGACCCTAAGTTCATGGTTTCCAAATCAAGTCGTCCAACTTACACACACGTGTGAGTTTATTCACATAAGTGGTTAGGTGACCTTTATCCCACAAACATGGTAAACCCACCTCGAATATACAAGTTCCTTCAAATGTGGTTAGGTGACCTTTATCCCACAAAAGAGTTCCCAAGTGTTTCGAGTGTTGTATAAAAGGATGGTGTTTGACTTGTTTTATTAAAAGGGATTTTTGAGTTTTCAAAAATTCTAGTTTAGAAAACTTTATGTACCATACATTTGCATGCATTCAAATCCTTGGTACTTTTGTGAAAACAAATTTTCAAGGTTCTCTTTAATAAAACCCATTTTATTTAAAAATCATTAATTTTTAATAACCTTTTATTAACCAATTTTAATGATCTTTTAAAGAACCAATTTTAAGCTTGTTGTTGATTATTAGTTTGTTAAGCATGCATATCCAAATATCATCAAACAACAAAATAAACAACCACACAAGCACGACACACATATCATTAGGTGCATAACCATAGCCAACTATTTTGACCACACTTGTTAGCCGAAACAAGTGTGCCAAAAAGTCCTTCCTAAAGGGTGAAAAATGACACAAGCGATGTGTCGTTGAACTCCCACTTGATCCCACATCCAAATGCTTCAAGTCTCCCTTTTGTGTTGTGATTTCTCCACTTTCTTTGAGCTTCCAAAATGTACTTTAATTCAGCTCCAAACTCCTTTGGGCTCCGAAAATGTGTTTTGGTTTTCGGGCTAAAATCCCGTTAAGAACTATGAAGTCCTTTATGCCCGAAATTGGCAAAAACCAAAACCGCATTTTTTTGTGCATCTTCTTTTACAAAATATATCCTAATACATTTTTTCTAGTAAAATAAAATGCATCTAGTCTATTTATTTTACATGCCAAATGAAAAATAAATAAATTACATATCTTTACAAATGGAAGACAAATTAATAATTATTACAACCTTTGAAATAATTAAATATAAATCACAAACACAAACATATTCATACAAGGTCATGGCTAGGTTATGAACGCCGAAATATATATCCACATATATATATATGTATATTAATTTCAAGAAGCAAAACGGTTCCCTTTTACAACCTACAATTTTCGGTCAAGAATGAAAAACCGAAAAATGTGGGTTTTTGTCCAAACAAAATAATCATCCAAATGAAATAATTTTTCAAGATTCATTTATGCATGTAAGAATATAATCTTGAAAAACAAAGGGATAACCATAGTGAAAATTTCGGCCATAGGGTTTTACCCAAACCCAAAACCCAAAAAATTTCATATCCAATGAAGCATGCATTCATATAAGCGGCTATGATGCCACTGTTGGGATTTGTACATGTTTATCAAAGTAATTTTATCCAAATAAAATTAAAACGCAGCGGAGTATTTATTTAAAACATGTTTCTTACAAGATATAAAAACCATTTTATATGTAAATCCCAATCTCGGATCCATATACGAACATGCATGCTATCAAAAAGAAACACAACCATAGAGTGTTTAGAATACTACCATCCAAGGAGTAAAGGATATGAAGATGATGATGCTTCTTGAACGGTTGCCTTCAAGTGTAGAAGACCTCAAGCTTGTATACCCCAAGCCTTCCAACAAACTCCTTGTGTTTAGCTAGGATTTCTACACTTATGAACTCACTATTGAAACCCTCTTGAAGCCATCATATGGCCGAAAATATGAGAGGAGATGGTGGAGTTCTTGCACTTGATTTATGAACTTGAAAAAGCCTACTAGATCAACCATACATGACCCGATTGTTAGAGAGTCTTACACTTGATTTCTCAACTTGAAAAACTCTCTTGGATGGGCATTTTATGGCCGAAAATATTCAGCCATTTTTCTCCTACTTCAAGTTCATTATGGCCGAAAATATTCAGCCATTGTACCTGAGGTTTGCCTAGCATCCCTCTTGTTTTTCAACTCTTTGAGATAGGTTGGACAATTCCTATTTAAATGCCCTATCTCACCACACTCAAAGCATGGATCGTTCATGGCAACCTTTGCCTTCTTCTCTTTTGGTTTCGGTGCTTTCGCTTTAGTCTTTCTAATTATTTCCCTTTGAATTACCCGTTTCCATTTGCAACATTTGCAACATTTGCTTTGGTGTAGGGGTGATGCCCTTTCTTGTTGCCACCCTCATTGATCGTTAGAATGGATAAAACCCTTTTATCCATATTGAGCCTTTCGAGGTGATCAATGTGGCTTTTCATCTTAAAACATAAGATGAGTCCGATTGGGTTTCCTCCATTCGACATGCATGAAGCGCTTGAACGGTTTCGAAGCGTTCTACCCTTAGGAACATTTCATATAATCGGGTAATCATGTCGTGTGCTCATGATGTTCAAAACCTTTTGAATCTCGGGAATCATAATTCCTAACATGAGGCAAGAGGCTTGCGTAGTATCCTCGATATTCTTAATCCAATCGTTATAGGCATCCTTATCTTCCATAAGATGTTCATCGGGATTAGGATCGTTTTCTAGTGATAGGTTACGGACGGTTTGGGTAATATTGTTAGCGGCCATCTACAAAATTTAACAAGGTTCAATTTTAGTATTTTCGATATTATTATATTTTAATCATTAATACCCTTTTGTGTCTCATAGACAATTAATAATTAAAATCTAGAATCCAACGTTACATTTAAATATTGGTTAGGTGACCTTTATCCCTCTATTTAAATTAACAAGGTAGTCAACGTTTGACAATTGCAACTCTTTGCAACTTCTAGCCATATGGGATCGGTTAAACATCTTTATGTTTAGTTGGCATGTTTAATCCCATCAACACCTTTTGTTCGCCATGCTTCGGTGACCCTAAGTTCATGGTTTCCAAATCAAGTCGTCCAACTTACACACACGTGTGAGTTTATACACATAAGTGGTTAGGTGACCTTTATCCCACAAACATGGTAAACCCACCTCGAATATACAAGTTCCCTCAAATGTGGTTAGGTGACCTTTATCCCACGAAAGAGTTCCCAAGTGTTTCGAGTGTTGTATAAAAGGATGGTGTTTGACTTGTTTTATAAAAGGGATTTTGAGTTTTTAAAATTCTAGTTTAGAAAACTTTATGTACCATATATTTGCATGCATTCAAATCCTTGGTACTTTAGTGAAAACAAATTTTCATGGTTCTTTTAATAAAACCCATTTTATTATAAAATCATTAATTTTTAATAAAACCTTTATTAATCATTTTAATGATTTTGTCAAGAACTAATTTTACGCTTGTTGTTGATTATTAGTTTGTTAAGCATGCATATCCAAATATCATCAAAACAATATAAATAAGCAACCACACAAGCACAACATACATAACAATAGGTGCATAACCATAGCCAACTATTTTGACCACACTTGTTAGCCGAAACAAGTGTGCCAAAAGGTCCTTCCTAAAGGGTGAAAAATGACACAAGCGATGTGTCGTTGAACTCCCACTTGATCCCGCATCCAAATGCTTCAAGTCTTCCTTTTGTGTTGTGATTTCTCCACTTTCTTTGATCTTCCAAATGTCTTTTATATTCAGCTCCAAACTCCTTTGGACTTCAAAAATGTGTTTTGGTTATCGGGCTAAAATCCCGTTTAGAACTATGAAGTCCTTTATGCCCGAAATTGGCAAAACCAAAACCGCATTTTTGTGTGCATCTTCTTTTACAAAATATATCCTAATACATTTTTCTAGTAAAATAAAATGCACCTAATCTATTTATTTTACATACCAAATGAAAATAAATAAATTACATATCTTTACAAATGGAAGACAAATTAATAATTATTACAACCTTTGAAATAATTTAATATAAATCACAACACAATTATTCAACACAAGGTCATGGCTAGGTCATATGCATCAAAATATAAATCCACATATATATATATTAATTTCAAGAAGCATAAAAAAATGGTTCCCTTTTAATAACCATTTTCGGCTATGTCCAAAAAACCGAAAAGGTTAGTTTTGTCCAAACAAACAAATCATCCATATGAAATAATTTTTCAAGATTCATTTATGCATGTAAGAATATAATCTTGAAAAACAAAGGGATAACCATACTTAAAATTTCGGCCATAGGGTTTTCACCAAACCCGAAACCCGAAAATTTTAAGTCTATTGAAGCATGCACTCATATAAGCGGCTCTGATACCATTGATGGGATTTTAACATGTTTATCAAAGCAATTTCATCCATATGAAATAAAAACGCAGCGGAAATAAAGTTTAAAACATGTTACTTTTATAAGATATAAAACTATTTATATGCAAAATCCCAAAACCCGGATCCATATATGAGATGTATACTATCAAACACAACCATAGGATGTTTAGAAAACTACCTTCTTGAAGTACAATGAGTAATGGATATGAAGAAGGTGATGCTTCTTGAACGGTTGCCTCCAAGCGTAGAAGACCTCAAGCTTGTATACCCCAAGCTTTCCAACAAACACCTTGCGTTTAGCTAGGATTTCTACACTTATGAACTCACTAGAAAAACCCTCTTGGAACCATCATATGGCCGAAAATTAGAGGACCTTTTGTTGAGTTCTTGCACTTGTTGTATGAACTTGAAACTCACCAATAGATCAACCATACATGACCCGATTGTTAGAGAGTCTTACACTTGATTTCTCAACATGAAAAACTCTCTTGGATGAGCATGATATGGACGAAAATTCGCAGCCATTTTCAGCCATGTTCATCAAGTTCTACCTTCCATTTTTGACACAAAATACTCTTAAAGTAAGTGAGAGAAGATGCCACCCCTTTTGCCCAATCAATGATCCTCTAACACATGCATTTGCATGTTATTTGATTGGACCATCTTTTCTTGAGAAGACCTCCCAATCAAGAGGCCTCTAACTTATGACAACATGCAAGAAACATTATTGGCCACTTTATTTCTTGGGAAGGGGGGGGGGGGGGGCGGCCTAGCTTTTTATATAAAAAAATACAATTCTTTTATATAAAATATAAGTCTTACATATATATATTTTATAACTTTTATAAAATATAACATCATATGTTATAAGACTTATGCTATTTTTATGATGTTATTTAACCCATTAAATAACAAAATAAAATACTCTCTCAAAAATAAATTATCCATATAATTTATTAGTTTGTCAAGTGCAATTATTTAGAAAACCAATTTCTAAATATTCTAAGTGTTGATATTTATTTATTTGATCATATCATAAATAAATATTGTAAGTGTTTGTCTAGCTTGTTATTGGGTATGACTCGACTTGGATCATAACGTACTAGCCACATCAATTTAATATGTGTCTTGGGCATACAGAGTCCAACACTTTCTTCATACAAAATGAATTATAAAAGACATGAGAGATTTGCCACCCACATTGCCCAATAGGAGATCATCTAACACATGCATTTGCATGCAATGTGATTGGCCAAAGAACTTAGGGAAGACCATCCAATCAAAATGCATGCAACTATGACAACATGCATGGAACCTCATTGGACAAGAATTTTTGGGAAGACCCCATTGGGGGGGGGGGGTGGCGGCCTAGATTTTTTATAAAAAAAATTCAAATTTCTTTTATAAAATAATTTAAGTCTTGATTAATTTTATAACTTTTATAAAATTATAACATCATATGTTATAAGACTTATATAACTTTTTATCATGTTATTTAACCCATTAAATAACAAGATAAAATATTCTCTCAAAATAAATTATCCATATAATTTATTGGTTTGTCAAGTGCAATTATTTAGAAAACCAATTTCTAAATATTATAAGTGTTAATATTTATTTGTTTGATCATATCACAAATAAATAATATAAGTGTTTGTCTAGCTTGTTATTGGGTATGACTCGACTTGGATCATTACGTACTAGCCACATCAATTTAATATGTGTCTTGGGCATACAGAGTCCAACAGTTCTACTCTCTTGGGGCATGTCCCAGGATTGAACAAGTGTAGACTCTCTGCACTTCTTGTTTTGCTTTGGTTTGTGAATATATAGAATCACCGGGGTAACCCTTTACCCAAAAAAAACCTGTTTTCTAAACTTAGTTAAGCATGTTTTAACATGCTTAGCTCGTCACTTTTAGTTTAGTGCTTATGTAGGGTCGTAAGGTAAGCGATCTAAACAATCGCTTATACTTTTGAACCCGACCCGTTTGGTCGATCATTAAGATCCGACCAAACACATTAGGTGACCATAGTATGTAGGGAATAACCTTCTGAGGTTATACCTTATGGTCACGACGTTTAGTTAGTTGTATGATAGGTAGTATATATGCCTTAGGTAAATTACCAAAATGCCCTTTTAACGCCAAAATTCATTTTAAGCATATGTAACATAACTTTTGGTATCTAAACTGATTTGGTAACAATATTAGACATGTTAAGGCATATTTTACTTATCGTGGGACTAGTTAGGCATTCCGAATGTGTTTTACGCGAACGACGCGTTAAAGTAGCATAAGCTACCTAAACGGGTCGTAATGGGTCGTAAGCACTTAGGTTAGGTTTCATTGTAGTATGAAGGCCTTGTTAAACCATATTACATGAGTTCCCCTACTCATTGGGTTTACAAGCCTCATTCTATCCGATCTTCCGTTATAGGTCCGGCTTATTAATGTAGTTACCTATATTAGGTGTCGTTTGATATCCGTGATCTCTAGCATTGTTTGGTTGTTACTCAAGGACTACTAAGCAATCTCAAGTGAGTACATAGACCCCTCTTTTACTGTTTTCCAAACTGTTTTGGGGTGAAACACATGTGCCTACTTGTTACTTTCATGCTTTCCTGTTTTCACATCATATACTTGCTATGTTCATTAGTACATTTATAGTACATGATTTCAAAACATTTTATGCTATGTATGCCCATTGTGTGCATACTTAGTACATAACTTTACAATACATTTTATGCTATGTACGCCCATTGTGTGCATACTTAGTACATCACTTTACAATACATTTTATGCTATGTACGCCCATTGTGTGCATACTTAGTACATCACTTTACAATACATTTTATGCTATGTACGCCCATTGTGTGCATACTTAGTACATCACTTTACAATACATTTTATGCTATTTACACCCATTGTGTGCATACTTAGTTCATCACTTTACAATACATTTTATGCTATGTACGCCCATTGTGTGCATACTTAATACATTGTTTTACATTACACTTATGCTATGTATGTCCATTACGTGCATACTTAGTACATTGTTTTACATTGCATTTCTGTTGCATATGCTCATCCAGCATAATAAAAACTTTATACTACATTTTGAACCGTTGTAACCATTTGACTATGTGAACCGTCGTAACCCTTTGATTATATGAACCGTTTGTAACTATTGAACCGTGTGAACCAGTTGTATCTGTCGACATGATTTACATTTGACAATAGACATTTGACAATACATAAACATTTCTACAATTGTTAAAGATTACATCTTGGTTGTAACATCTGTGCTTGTAATCATTGTGAACAGTTCAGTTATCAATAAAACAATGTTATTTGATCCCAATGTTTGTTTGGTTGTGTTTTACATTTTTCATGTTTTGACTTGTATTCAATTTCAAACTCTACATCGCTTTCTGGAGAGTTATACGCAAACTGGTGCGTAAACGTACTTAGTTTAACGCGACAAATACTCCGGAACATCAACATATACTTAACATACCTTAAATAACCTTTACATAACTTAGAAATAAGTTTTGAAGGCTTTGGTATGGCAAAAACAAGTTAATTCGCTTACAGGGACTAAACTTGACAAACTGCGAAAGTATGCCAATTTGAAGAGTAACGAACATTCCGGAACATGACCATAAGTTAAACACACCTTAAATATCCTTTACATAGCTTAGAAATAGGCTTTGAGGGGTTCGGTGTGCTAAAATAAACTTTTGGGTCATTCAGGGACTAAAAGTGTCAAAAAGTGCACAAGTTTGCATTTTCGCGCATAACTTACGTTCTGAATACATCCGGACATCCAAAAATTTATGTAAGCACTAAAATATTTTATTTTAGTGTTTGGCAAAAGAAAAATCCATTCGTCGCGTCATTTGGATCGTTTTTCGCGCTTATGCGCATTCCGTCGTAATTAAGCGATCATCGCATCCGTACGACCAAAAGAACCAACGTCAGACATATTTTTGAGCATGTTTCATGTCCACAATGTTTAGGCATCATCTTAGGGCCTTAAAGTTGGCATTACGGGCCTTAGAAGTATCGGAAATGGCTTAAATACGTAACAGGGACCAAAACTGTCAATTCAGAAACATATTTCTGATCTGTGCAGGCCAGGCGGCCCGCGTAAGATCTGTCACACCCTCAATTTACCACCTAGGGAGTGTCCCTGTTAAGCGTGTGACGACTAGCAATGAGCCACCAATTACATTGAATCACAAGTTTAAAATGAAGTTCCATTGCTTAATAATACTGAAGTTCCAAACATAAGTTATCCAAAACCATAAGTTCAGCGGAAGCGTAAAGTTATCATAAAGTAAGTACTAAACGAATGTAATAAATAAGTATGTGATAAACAAATTCCTCAGCATGACCATGACCACTCTTGCTCTCCAGCCAACAAGCTCCTGTTCCAATCATTTAACGACCTGCGAGCATGTAACAAGTGTATCAGACAAAGCTGGCGAGTCCACAGTTTTAGAAAAACGTTTGTTACCAGTTGTATGTAAAACAGTTCAATAACCAATGCAAGTAATATTGTTAATATCTCAATTTCGAACAAGACGGCTCCTGATGTACATGACTGCCCTATCCCACGTACTCCTATCTAGTACTGGGCCCGACTGGGTCATTAGTTCACATCCGTCCTATCCAGGAGCGGTGTGAGGGTGCCAAACCTAAGTAGCGCTACCAACTAATACCCGAATAAGGGACTTACAAAAATGATAGGTGAGAATATTAACCAATATACACAAAATCCTAATCTCTCTCTCTAGCCTGGCGATTGTCGTCCCTCATGTAACCCTAATTTCTTCTTCGTAATCTTCTGATTAACAGGTATGCTATTAGAGTTTGAAGTTCCAATCTCTAGTACAGATTCTGTTACCAGTAGTGATCGATTTAAAATTAGGGTTTCTGTTTTGTTCGTTCTCAATCGCCGTCTGGATTAGGGTTTGTTTGTTCCTGTTTGTTTGCGGTCGTTGCTTGATTGGAATTCTTGTTACATGTTCGTTTTTTCTTTTTGATTATTGGAGAGAGTTGCCTGGTTAGGGTTTGTTCGTTCCGATTGGATTCTGGTTGGGTTTTGATCGAACTTCAGCTTCACGGCGGCTAGGGTTTTGATCGATTTCAATTGTAGGTTTCGGCTAGGGTTTGTCACGGCTGCTTTTGTTTCAGTCGGCAATCCTTTTGCTGAATCTCTGTTGACGGCAACTAGGGTTTCTCAATATTGGTATGGATGAAATTAACGGTTCTGGTGGAAACCAACAAGATACTCGTGGGAAGCCGCGATTATCGTTTGAAGAAATTGCTGCACGGTTTATTGATGTTGATGGGAACACATTGCAGCCAAAGCGTGATGTAACAATTAGAACACAAAATGACCCTAAGTCTTCAAACATCATCGATGATCTCACCAAGGTAACAGTTCCGGTTCGTGTGGAAACACGGGATGTCGAAAAGTCTGATAATTTTTGGGATTACTCTAGCAAGTTTATGCCAAAGTCTGATAACAGTTCCAGTTCGTTTGGTGCTCCTTTCTCGGCTGATAAGAGGAAACAAACAGGCTCTGGTTCTGCGGAACAATTATCCTTTGCAAATGTTGTGAAGGATTCTAAAGAGAAGGTTAAGGTAAACTTTAGGGTGATGGAATCGAATGAGGCTGTTGACGGAGCTGACGTTGTCATTCCACTATCTTCAGTTAAACAAGTCACCGACAGGTATACGAACACTTTGTATGGTTATTTTCTGGGTAAACGGCTGGCATTTCCTGTGGTTGATTTCTTTGCTAAGAACAATTGGGCAAAATATGGGTTGTCAAGAATTATGATGAATGCACACGGGTTCTTCTTTTTTAAGTTTAAAACGAAAGAAGGGATGGAGCAAATGTTAGAGGATGGTCCGTGGATGATAAGAAATGTTCCAATCATTTTGAAAGCGTGGTCGGCCTCTATCAAGTTGGAAAAAGAGGATTTAAAAGCTATTCCGGTTTGGGTCAAGATGCATGATGTGCCGTTAGCGGCATTTACTGAGGATGGGCTTAGTTTACTTGCATCTAAGATTGGGGTGCCTATGATGTTAGATTCGTATACTGCCACAATGTGTGAGGAATCTTGGGGAAGAAGCAGCTATGCTAGAGCTCTTATTGAAGTTCAGGCAGGGGTTGATTTAAAAAAGAGTGTTACTGTTGCAATCCCATCTTTGGAGGGCCTCACTCATTCAATGGTGGAGGTTAAAATTGAGTATGATTGGGAGCCTTTAAGATGTTCATCTTGTTGTGTCTTCGGTCATGATGATAGCTCGTGTTCTAAGAACCCTCAGGTAAATGTGAGTGGGGATACTGAGAAGAAGAAAAATGATGATTTTCAGGTCGTAGGTGCCAAGAAGAAGAAAGCGAACAACCAAGGCATCCATATGAAAAATCAGAAGACTAAGTTAGTTTACAGGCCAGTTGTCAACCCTAAACCAAAATCGTCCTCAAAGGGTCCGATGCAGAATCAGGTTTCAACGTCTAACCCGTTTGACATTCTGAAGGATGATACTGGTAATCAGGGAGGTACCACTGTGGGTCGAGTGGAGAAGAAACCGTCAAATGACAGGCAGGAATCGGATGAGGAGGAGGTTGAAGAAGTTTACAATGAAACTAGTGCATTTATGACATCGGGTACTCATCCTTTTTCTTCGAAAGCAGGGGCAAGCACCTCTTCTACCAAGCTCTCTAATGGATAGGCTGTCTGCTTTTCGTCTGAAGGGGCTGCTGTTTTGTGGCTTCTTTATCTTTGATGATGGTGGTTGAGGTTTTGTTTTGTGGTTTACATTGTTTTGTCTACTAGATGTCTTGTTATGATGTATAGTAGACTAGGTTTTGGGGTGTTATAGGTTTTTGGTTTTTTGTTTTGTTTTACATATATGGGGCATGTCCTGTATATGAACTAGTGTGGAACACATCCTCACTACTTGTACTTAATTGCAGTTGCATTTTAATAGATTCACCGGGGTAACCCTTTACCCAAAAAAAAGAATATTAACCAATATACCCGTTTTTACCCAAACCACTGACTGTCCCCAACCACTGGGACGCATGCTCGAATGTAGTGAACTCACCTTAGGGTTGCTCGGTAAGACTTGTTACTTGTTTATCAATTAATCACGCCCGTCCTAACATGGTTACTATCGATAGTCAGTTTCTTAAACACTTAACGCTAGTCGTAACACATATTACACAAGTAATATTCACATATCATTATTCACATTGTAACATATCATCATGCAATCTAACAGTGTTATGTATCATAATATTACATAATAGGTGTTGCACCCAACCATACAGTTTGTTTACACGTCCACACCCAAGTATTAGATTACATTTCCTAACATTCATGCCTTCCTATATTCAAGAAATAACAAGTTACTGTTTAACAAATATGTTAACATTCAAATCAAACATCCACCACATCATCTACCTCATACATTTAAGTCATCGATTACTAGAACACTAATACATTCTAATTAACCTGTTGATGTTACACGAGTATGCCACTGGTTCCCTATCATATGTTCATGAAAAATACTAACATACAATATCACATATGAGTATAATCCATGCCATCATCACGACATCATCACATCAATGTGTGAACAAGCATTTCGATAGTGCTATATCCTTCATTCATCGGTTCACAACAGTAGCATATAATCATGATGTAATAAATCCTAGTCTACAACCTATGCACCTATATTTGTCATTTAAGTCATGCAAGCTATGTATCCATAATAGGCCATTGTCATACACGTATATATCCATTATCACATCTCATCATTCATGCATATCACATGCCTACTGACAACTTTATTATGTATCTTCCTTTTTTGAGTTTGGTTACACATGGGTCAACATTGATTTCATGTATAGCCTATTAATCATACCTAGTCTATCAATCATGCTCACAAACACAACCGATTGGCATCAATATCAAGCATCATGCATATAATATACTTACACACAACCCAATATCAGCCACTAACAACTAACATGTAATATCGATTTTATGTGTATTAATCATGAAATCGCATAAACACAAGCATCAAATAAACGTACTAACCCACAAGTTTTGATCGCCAACTAATGTACTCGAAAGGGGTCTGCTACTGTTGCCGCACGAACTTAGGGAAGGGGTAGGGTTTATTCTTGTGATAATGATCGAGACATATGCACGCCCCCTCCCCTTAATATAAATCGAAATAATGTGGGCCGAACCCACATGTGCTAATCTATTACGTAAATGGGCTTCTAATATCCATGAATGGCTTAATAACCCAAGTGATGGTTTGGCTTGTGCGACTTGTGTGAATTGGTTTCAACACAAGTGTGGACCAAACACAAAAGGTAATAAGGGTATATGTGTGTGTAGCACAAAGTCGCGTTTACGCTCAACAGTTTTACCCTAGCAAGTAACATAAAGGACCAAGAATGGCAATTAACATGAAAGACAAGGAATTAACGAGGAATCAAGATTACCAACTAACCTTGGAATTTCGGGTTGTCACATCATCCCCAACTTGAAAGAAATTTCGTCCTGAAATTTGACAAGCACGTACGAACGAACGAGGGAAGAAATCAAGGTTGTTGTGGATTCTGCTCGGGTGTGACATCATCCCCACCTTGAAGAGGAATCTCGTCCCGAGATTCACCAGCTTTGCTAGGTTCAGGCTTGTCTTTAGGAAAAAGGTGTGGATATTTGAGTTTCATCTGATCCTCGCGCTCCCAAGTGAACTCCGGTCCACGTCTTGAGTTCCAACGAACCCTAACGATCGGAATGCGACTGTGCTTGCGTATTTTGACCTCTCGATCCATAATCTCAACGGGCTCTTCGACGAATTGCAGCTTGTCGTCGATCTTTATTTCTTGGAATGGTACAGCCAGTGGGTCTTCAGCATAGCACTTCTTTAGTTGCGATACATGAAAAACATCGTGAACATTACCCAATTCGGTAGGTAATTCCAATCTGTAAGCCACCTTACCAATGCGTTCAAGAACTCTAAACGGTCCAACGTAGCGTGGATTAAGCTTGCTACGCTTTCCAAAACGTAAAACGCCCTTCCACGGTGAGACTTTCAACATAACTCGATCATTCACTTCGAATACTACCTCCTTGCTACGTTTATCAGCATAGGCTTTCTGACAATCACGGGCAGCTGCCATACGCTCTCTGATTTTTACAATCATATCTGAAGTCTCCAAAACCAACTCAGGACCTGAAATCTGACTGTCGCCCACTTCAGCCCAACAGAGAGGTGAACGACACTTCCTCCCGTATAATGCCTCAAACGGAGCTGCCTTGATGCTAGTGTGGTAACTGTTGTTGTAGGAGAATTCTACTAATGGTAAATGTCTCTCCCAACCCTTCCCAAAATCAATAACGCACGCCCGCAACATGTCCTCAAGTGTCTGAATAGTGCGCTCACTCTGACCGTCGGTCTGTGGGTGATACGCAGTACTCATATCGAGACGCGAGCCAAACGACCTGTGCATAGCCTGCCACAACTCCGAAGTGAAACGCGGATCCCGATCCGAAATGATAGAAGTTGGCACCCCGTGCCTAGACACCACCTCCTTAAGGTATATCGCTGCGAGCTGGGAGTGCTTGTCTGTTTCTTTAATTGGTAGAAAGTGCGCTGACTTCGTAAGTCGGTCGACAATTACCCAAATCGTGTCGTTTCCCGCCTGTGTTCTTGGTAACCCCGTAACAAAATCCATGGAGATCTGCTCCCACTTCCACATCGGTATCTCGGGCTGCTGAAGCAGACCCGAAGGCTTCTGGTATTCTGCCTTGACCCTAGCACAAGTCAAGCACTTGCTCACGTATGTGGCTATAATTGCTTTCATATTCGGCCACCAATACAAGACTTTGAGATCGTGATACATCTTATCAGATCCCGGGTGAACAGAATACCTTGACTTGTGTGCTTCATCCATTACCAGTTCCCAAAGGTCGCCAAACAGAGGAATCCATAATCTCTCCATAAAATAGTAAATGCCATCAGACTTTAGCTCGAACTTCTTATTCATACCACGCAAACCCTCTGCTGCAATGTTTTCGCCCTTTAAGGCCTCGACCTGTGCTGAACGAATCCGTGTGGGTAGATCAGAGTGAATAGTAAGCTGTAGAGCACGACCACGCTTTGGTTTCGGTTCCTTGCGACTAAGGGCATCTGCTACAACATTAGCTTTACCCGGGTGATACTTGATGGCACACTCGTAATCATTGAACAATTCTACCCAACGACGCTGACGCATATTTAGTTCTTTCTGGTCGAAGATATGCTGAAGGCTCTTGTGGTCGGTATAGATGGTGCATTTCGTACCGTACAGATAATGCCTCCAAATCTTCAGTGCAAAAACCACGGCTCCTAACTCCAAGTCGTGTGTCGTGTAGTTCTTCTCGTGTACTTTCAACTGTCGAGAGGCATAAGCTATCACCTTGTTGCGCTGCATCAGCACGCAACCAAGACCCTGAATCGATGCATCACAATGTACCTCAAAATCCTCGGTACCCTCTGGTAGAGACAGAATCGGCGCGCTACACAATTTCTGTTTCAACAGTTGGAAGGCATCCTCCTGTTTTGCTCCCCACGAATAAACTACTTTCTTTTGTGTCAAGGATGTGAGAGGCTGTGCAATCTTCGAAAAATCCCGAATAAAACGACGATAATACCCCGCTAGACCAAGAAATTGTCACACCTCTGAAGGATTCGTTGGTGCCGCCCAATTTCTAATGGCATCTATCTTGGCAGGATCCACATGTATGCCCATCTCATTAACGATATGCCCCAGAAAATGTACCTCCCGTATCCAGAAATCACACTTAGAAAATTTCGCGTACAGTTGCTCCCTCCTCAGGAGCTCTAGGATAAGACGTAGATGCCGCACATGATCCTCCTTGTTCTTGGAATAAATTAGAATGTCGTCGATAAAAACGATAACGAAGTCATCGAGGTATGGCTTGCACACGCGGTTCATGAGATCCATGAAGACCGCTGGTGCGTTGGTCAACCCGAATGGCATGACCAAGAACTCATAATGACCGTACCGCGTCCGAAATGCTGTTTTGGGAACATCTTCCTCTCTAACCCGTACCTGATGATAACCCGACCTTAAGTCGATTTTGGAGTAGAAACTTGATCCTTGCAGCTGGTCAAACAGGTCATCAATACGTGGTAAAGGATAACGATTCTTGATCGTCGCCTTATTGAGTTCACGGTAATCTATACACAGGCGAAAAGACCCGTCCTTCTTTTTCACAAACAGAACTGGGGCTCCCCAAGGTGAAGAGCTAGGTCGGATAAAACCCCTATCCAACAGTTCCTGAAGTTGGTTTGACAATTCCTGCAACTCCCCTGGTGCCAGACGATAAGGAGCACGAGCAATCGGTGCTGCTCCTGGGGCGAGATCGATCTGGAATTCCACCTGTCGATGTGGAGGTAAGCCAGGGAGTTCCTCAGGAAATACGTCAGGAAATTCCCGAACAACTGGAATATCCTCGATCCTCCTCTCGTCAGTCTGCGAATCAGTGACAAGGGCTAGAATAGCAGGATAGCCCTTACGGAGATACTCCTGAGCCTTCATTAACGAAACAATACTAATCGGGGTCCCACTGCGATGACCCTGAACCGATAAGAATTCTCCGCTAGGGAGAGGAACACGCACGATTTTCTCCTTGCAGAGAATTTCCGCCTGATACTTGGACAACCAATCCATGCCGATAACTACGTCGAAACTTCCAAGAGTAATGGGAAGTAGGTCAATGTCGAATGCTTGACCCAGAAGATCAAGTTTACACCCAACCAGAACATGTGAAGCTTCAATTGTTTTACCATTTGCTATCTCCACTATGTGTTTCGTTACCAGAGGTGTAGGACTTAACCCTAACTGACGACTGAACCCCAAAGATACGTAACTCCAATCGGCACCAGAATCAAACAAGATAGAAGCAAATACACCATTTACTGAAAAAGTACCAGTAACTACATTACCGTCGTTTCGTGCTTCCCCAGCTCCCAGAACAAATCCGCGTCCACGTGCCACATTGCCCCCATTGTTCCCAGCATTGTTGTTTTCATTATTATTGCCCCCTGTATTCTGTCTCAGCTGAGGACAGACTCGCTTGAAATGCCCATCAGCCCCACACTGGAAGCACCCTTTCTGTACACCCTGATTCGGCTGATTCTGTTGCCTACCCTGCTGCTGTACTGGCTGCTGCTGAGCTAGAAGTGTAGCCCTACAATCCTTAGCCATGTGCCCTGATCGGTGACACCTATGACAAACCCGATTACACTGACCCTTGTGATGATAGTTACACTTGTTGCACAAAGGTAACTTCCCCGCATAAGATCCCTGCCCCGAACTGTTACTCTGGTTTTGATTCACTGACGATGTCTGGCTGAAACTGCGATTGCTGCCAGTATCTGCTTTCTTCTGAGACTGTACCGAGTTGGACCCCTTGTCCATATCGCTCCACTTACGCTTGCTATCGGTAGCAGGAGTAGTGGAAGTAGTAGCAGCTGTCGTAGTACTAGAGATACGTGGTGGTAGTGAATTACTTTCCACCTCCTGATCAATAATCTTGTGAGTCATACGGACAATATCAGTTATGTTGTTGAGGTTTGCTGCAGTAACCAAACCCTTCACTCGTGGAGGTAATCCCTTGATAAACAACTCAATTCTTCGAGACATAGGTCGGGACAAGTTTGGACACAAGTCAGCCAACTCATACGACCGTTTCACATATGCTTCAACCTCGGATCCCACCAATTTCAGATTATAATACTCGTCCTCTAGCTTCTGTATCTCATCACGAGGACAGTATTCTTCCCTCATCAACTCCTTAAAGGCTTCCCACGTAGTGGCGTTCGCCGCCTCGATGCCTAACAGCTGAAACTGGGCATTCCACCATGTCAGGGCACCATCCTCGAGCGTGCCCGTAGCATACTTCACTCTGTCCCCAATAGGACAGTTACACATCGCGAATACAGACTCCGCCTTTTCAAACCAGCGCAAGAGTCCTACAGCTCCTTCAGTCCCGCTGAAGGTCTGTGGCTTACAGTCCATAAAAGACTTAAACGTGCAGACAGGTGGGTGAGGCTGATTTTGTGGTGCTGGCTGACCTGTTAACAGGAGAGAATCAAACAAGTAAGACTCGAGTATACGACTCAAAGGGAAAGAGTGTTTGGTACATGTCGTACCAGCCTGATAAGCCGCCAAGGCTGCAGCCACCTGAGCATTGATTAAATCCGTTAACTCAGCTTGAGTCATATTGATTTGGCCACGTCCACCACCGCGGCCTCCACCACGTCCACCACGACGGCCTCCACCACGTCCGTTCATGATTCTATAAGTATGGGCAAAAGACGAATTAACAAACAAGCTCAAGTAGAAGTCAAGTATTTACGTATTATCCACAGATTTCGAAGTTCTAATACAAGACCAACTAACAACACAGAACCCTTTTCACACTTGTCAAGATTCACTGGGACTCACATGCACCCCACATTATTATTATGTGTGCACCCACAATAATAATCTAGTTTACATGTTCATCTCAATTCCTCCTAACTCATGTTAGAAGGCCCCCTAACTTCAAGTAACATGAACAAGAGCGTTATAACAAGAAACATGTAAGTTCAAGAAGAGTCCCACTCCTAAAATATGTGACATAGACTGATTGCATAGTAATTCGTGCTGTAGTGTCAATTGTGCATTCAAGTGCATTACGAATCGTAAGTATGTACTAAACATACTATTCATTAGTAAATAAGAGACGAACCTTGCTGCCTGGAGCTGAGTGTCATGGTCAATGTCGGATCAGTTCAGTTATAGTCTGGTTTTATAAAACATTTTAAAACCAAGTTCACTATAACCAGTGGCTCTGATACCAAACTGTCACACCCTCAATTTACCACCTAGGGAGTGTCCCTGTTAAGCGTGTGACGACTAGCAATGAGCCACCAATTACATTGAATCACAAGTTTAAAATGAAGTTCCATTGCTTAATAATACTGAAGTTCCAAACATAAGTTATCCAAAACCATAAGTTCAGCAGAAGCGTAAAGTTATCATAAAGTAAGTACTAAACGAATGATAAATAAGTATGTGATAAACAAATTCCTCAGCATGACCATGACCACTCTTGCTCTCCAGCCAACAAGCTCCTGTTCCAATCATTTAACGACCTGCGAGCATGTAACAAGTGTATCAGACAAAGCTGGCGAGTCCACAGTTTTAGAAAAACGTTTGTTACCAGTTGTATGTAAAACAGTTCAATAACCAATGCAAGTAATATTGTTAATATCTCAATTCCGAACAAGACGGCTCCTGATGTACATGACTGCCCTATCCCACGTACTCCTATCTAGTACTGGGCCCGACTGGGTCATTAGTTCACATCCGTCCTATCCAGGAGCGGTGTGAGGGTGCCAAACCTAAGTAGCGCTACCAACTAATACCCGAATAAGGGACTTACAAAAATGATAGGTGAGAATATTAACCAATATACCCGTTTTTACCCAAACCACTGACTGTCCCCAACCACTGGGACGCATGCTCGAATGTAGTGAACTCACCTTAGGGTTGCTCGGTAAGACTTGTTACTTGTTTATCAATTAATCACGCCCGTCCTAACATGGTTACTATCGATAGTCAGTTTCTTAAACACTTAACGCTAGTCGTAACACATATTACACAAGTAATATTCACATATCATTATTCACATTGTAACATATCATCATGCAATCTAACAGTGTTATGTATCATAATATTACATAATAGGTGTTGCACCCAACCATACAGTTTGTTTACACGTCCACACCCAAGTATTAGATTACATTTCCTAACATTCATGCCTTCCTATATTCAAGAAATAACAAGTTACTATTTAACAAATATGTTAACATTCAAATCAAACATCCACCACATCATCTACCTCATACATTTAAGTCATCGATTACTAGAACACTAATACATTCTAATTAACCTGTTGATGTTACACGAGTATGCCACTGGTTCCCTATCATATGTTCATGAAAAATACTAACATACAATATCACATATGAGTATAATCCATGCCATCATCACGACATCATCACATCAATGTGTGAACAAGCATTTCGATAGTGCTATATCCTTCATTCATCGGTTCACAACAGTAGCATATAATCATGATGTAATAAATCCTAGTCTACAACCTATGCACCTATATTTGTCATTTAAGTCATGCAAGCTATGTATCCATAATAGGCCATTGTCATACACGTATATATCCATTATCACATCTCATCATTCATGCATATCACATGCCTACTGACAACTTTATTATGTATCTTCCTGTTTTGAGTTTGGTTGCACATGGGTCAACATTGATTTCATGTATAGCCTATTAATCATACCTAGTCTATCAATCATGCTCACAAACACAACCGATTGGCATCAATATCAAGCATCATGCATATAATATACTTACACACAACCCAATATCAGCCACTAACAACTAACATGTAATATCGATTTTATGTGTATTAATCATGAAATCGCATAAACACAAGCATCAAATAAACGTACTAACCCACAAGTTTTGATCGCCAACTAATGTACTCGAAAGGGGTCTGCTACTGTTGCCGCACGAACTTAGGGAAGGGGTAGGGTTTATTCTTGTGATAATGATCGAGACATATGCACGCCCCCTCCCCTTAATATAAATCGAAATAATGTGGGCCGAACCCACATGTGCTAATCTATTACGTAAATGGGCTTCTAATAACGGGCCTTAAACGTAAACCGAAAAACCCTATGCTCTCTCTCCTATAGGCGATTCTCTTGTTCTTTCATGAATCCTATGTTTTTCTTCGTGATCTTGTGTATAACAGTCTGTGATTAGAGGTTTGATATTTCAAATCTCTATAACGAACTAGTTAGCACTAGGGATCGATCTAGAACTAGGGTTTTTCGTTTGTTTTCTCAAAATCGCTGCCTTAGATTTGATTCAGGAACCCTAATTTATTAAACTGGTAGTCATTGATTGCGGTTAACTGAGATTAATTTAGCTAGATTGATGCTCAGGTTTAATCGATCAAGGGTTCAGGTTTCGAACTAGGGTTTATAGGATTAGGGTTTTGTTTTGTTTTGTTCTTGGGTGCTGCGGATTTAGGGTTTGGTTTTCTTGTGCATGCTTCTAGATTCACGTGAGAGTTGTCTGCTTAAGTATGGATGAACGTTCAAAACTTGGAGATAATCCCAAAGATGATCGGGGTAAACCTCCATTGCCGTTAAAAGGATTGGCTAGTCGGGTGGTGAGTATTGATGGGAACCCGATGCTTCCGAGGAGAGGGGTAGTGCAAACGGATCCAAAACGAATTAATGTCATAGACGAACTTCAAAAGATTACAGTTCCGGTCCAGTTGCCACCGGAATTTTATGGTTTGGAAAATAAATCGGCTGGAAGTCAAGAGGGTCAGGGTTTGTATGCGGATCAGAGTAGTTCATCTAAACCCATGTCTTATGCGGAATCGCTTGCAAACAATAATAATAAGGTAAATTTTCGTTCTTTTGCAAATTCGGATGTGCATGAAGGATGTGATGTTGTACTCCCTAGGGAGTCGGTTCGGGTGGTTCGAGATAAGCTAGCAAATACATTATATGGGTATTTTTTAGGGGATCGACTGGCGTTTCCAGTGGTAGATTACTATGTTAAGAACAATTGGAAGAAATATGGATTGGAAAAGACAATGATGAATGCAAATGGCTTTTTCTTCTTCAAGTTTAAGGATGAAACTGGTATGTTGAATGTGATTAAGGATGGTCCTTGGATAATAAGATCGCAGCCAATGTTTCTTAATACCTGGACTCCAACGACAAAACTGGAAAAGAAAGAGGTTAAGACGATTCAAGTTTGGGTTAAAATTCATGACGTTCCTTTAGCCGCTTACACAGAAGATGGTCTCAGTTTAATTGCCACGACAATTGGGGAACCGAAGATGCTAGATTCTTTCACTTCGTCGATGTGCATGGATGCTTGGGGCAGAAGTAGCTATGCAAGAGCATTGATAGAAGTATCGGCTGAAAAGGAGTTACGTGAAGAGATTAAAATGGCAATCCCAGAGCCTGAGGGAGAAGGTTTTATGAAAGAAACAATGTACGTGGAGTACGAATGGAGTCCGCATAGGTGTGCTACATGTTGTGTATTTGGTCATTCCGTGGAGACATGTCCAAAACAGCCCATGAAACTGAGGAAACCTGTGCAGGAGGATCATAACCGGAATATCCATAAGCAGCCAGTTAAGAGAGTTCCGACTATGGATCAAGATGGATATATAGGTGTGTATGGGAAGAAGGCAGCAAAAAGGGTTGGAGTCCCTGTAAACAAACAAAAGCCAAAGTTTGAGTACCGGCCGGTGGGTCAAAAACCGAGGGGCGATAATAATCGAGGTTCATCATCTAACGTTGTAAAATTTTCTAATCCTTTTGATATTCTAAATGATGTGGATGCCGATACGGGAGAGAAAAAAAAGGGTTCTGGTTTGGAAAATGAGGATCAAGATGATGATGAGGTAGAGGAGGTGTATAATGAAATGGATGAATTCATGACACGCGGGTCAGAAAATCGAAAGAAAAACACAGGGGCAAGCACTCCTGATCAACCGGTTCTCAATGATTAGTCTAGCGGCATGGAATATAAGGGGGTTGAACCGCCCCCTGAAACAAAAGGAGGTTCGGCAGGTGGTGAAGGATAACAATTTAAATTTTTGTGCTATTCTTGAGTCTCACGTTGATGTAGCTAATCTGGGGAAAGTTTGTAAGTCTGTGTTTCGTAATTGGGATTGGACGTCTAATGGGGGTCAATGTACAAAGGGTACGAGAATTATAATAGGATGGAACCCGGATATCTTTGATGTTATGGTAGTCAATCAGACGGCTCAGGTTATGCATGTCCAAATTTTCTTTAAGATTGATAAGAAAATGTTCTTTTGTTCCATTGTTTATGCGGCTAACTACTACGTCTCTAGAAGAGAGTTGTGGCATCAGTTGTCCATGCACAAGGTGCTGGTTGGTAGTAATCCTTGGGTCATCATGGGGGATTTCAACTCCGCTTTAAATCTTGAAGACAATTCATTTGGGACATTGGGTATTTCTATAAGTATGCGAGAGTTTCAGGCATGTATTGATGACATTGAGGTGTTTGACATCAACAGAACAGGATTCCACTTTACGTGGAATCAAAAACCGAAAGAAGGCATTGGGTTATTGAAGAAAATTGATAGGGTGTTAGGAAATACGGCTTTTGTGGAGGAATATCCGAGCTCGGTGGCTGTTTTCAATTCGTATAGGCTGTCCGATCATTGCCCCTGCATCCTAAAAATTCCGAAAGTGGGTGTTATTAAGCGGAGATCTTTTAAGTTTGCGAACTTTTTGGTTTTCAAACCTGAATTTCAAAATATAGTTCAACATACTTGGGAATCAAGTGTGGATGGAGTTCAGCAATTCCGAGTTGTCAAGAAGCTTAGCATGTTAAAATCTTCGTTACGAGCTCTTCTATTTCAGCAAGGGAATCTCCATAAAAAGGTAGCTGATCTTCGGGCGAAGCTTGATTTAATTCAACGGGAGATAGATGAAGACCCGGTAAACTTGGCTCTTCGAAATGAAGAGTCCAAAGTTACAAATGATTATCAGGAAGCTTGTTTGGATGAGGAGAGGTTTCTCAAACAGAAGTCTAAAGTGGACTGGTTGTGTGCGGGGGATATGAACACGGCATTCTTTCACTCATCGCTAAAAAACAGGAATCATAGGAGTCGGATTGATGTTATAAAAGATGTGAATGGGATTGTTTATGAAGGGGATACAGTTCAATTGGCTCTTGTTCAACATTATGAAAATTTTTTGGGTTGTCATGATGATGTCTCGCTATCTCCTACTCCAGATTTGTTTTCTAATAAATTGCAGCCAGAAATTGCGAACCATATGATCCGTCAAGTTACGGAAGAGGAGGTGAAGAAGGCTATGTTCTCGATTGGTATAGATAAGGCTCCGGGGCCTGATGGGTACTCTTCAGCGTTTTTTAAAAACGCTTGGCCGATTATTGGGCATGACGTGTCGATGGCGATTATGGATTTTTTCTCTACGGGTAAAATGCTTCGTCAGCTCAACCATACTCTTCTTGTTCTCATCCCAAAGACGGCTACACCAGCTAGTGTTACGGATTATCGGCCTATTGCTTGTTGTAACGTGCTTTATAAATGCATTAGTAAGATTATTGCTGATCGCATTAAAATGGCGCTGGACGGGATTGTTAATGTGAACCAATCTGCTTTTGTCCAAGGTAGGAAAATATCAGACAATATTCTCCTCACCCAAGAGTTAATGCACAATTATCATAGGAACTCGGGACCCCCTAGATGTGCATTCAAAGTGGATATTCAGAAAGCGTATGACACGGTTGAATGGAAGTTTTTAAAGGAAATTCTGCTAGGGTTTGGTTTCAATATTCGGATGGTGGATTGGATTATGACTTGTGTGGGTACTCCGTCGTTTTCAGTGTGTGTTAATGGAAATATGCATGGTTATTTTAGAGGTAAGCGTGGGCTAAGGCAAGGAGATCTGTTATCCCCTTACCTCTTCACTCTGGTTATGGAAATTCTGACGGCTATTTTGAAACGCGAGACTTCTATTGATTCTTCATTCAGATTTCATAACAGATGTGAACGTCAGCAAATTATTAATCTTTGCTTTGCAGATGACCTGTTCATTTTTTCTAGAGGAGATCTTCAATCAGCCAAGTGCATTATGTCTTCGCTATCTAAATTCACTAAAATGTCAGGTTTGGTTCCTAGTATCCAGAAGAGCACAGTTTTCTTTTGTAATGTTGCTAGTAATGTGAAGAATGCGATTCTGAGTGTGATGCCGTTTGTGGAGGGCTTGTTACCGGTTAAATATTTGGGTGTTCCTTTAATATCTACGAGACTTCTTTACAAGGATTGTAGTATCCTAGTGGAGAAATTGGAGAAGCGTATTATGAATTGGAGGAATAAAATGCTTTCATTCGCAGGGAGATTACAGTTAGTGCTGTCTGTTCTTTCTTCGATGCATATTTATTGGGCTTCAGTGTTTATTTTGCCAACTCGGGTGGTTCATGATTTGGAGGCGAGAATGAGGAATTTTTTATGGACTCAGGATGTTTCGTTTCATAGAGGGAAGGCAAAGGTTTCTTGGAAATCTGTTTGTCTTCCTAAATTTGAAGGAGGACTGGGTATTAGATGGATTGCTGATGTCAATAAGGCTCTTATGGCAACTCATATATGGAGTATTATCACTAAACGCAAATCGCTTTGGGTTGACTGGGTGCATGATTACAAGTTGAAAGGCAAGAGCTTTTGGGTATGTAAAATGCCTGCTAATTGTTGTTGGAGTTGGCGAAAGCTTCTTCAGCTAAGGCCATTGATGAGGGATCATTTCAGGGTTCAAATTGGGGACGGGAGAATGACTTCAGCCTGGTATGATTTGTGGTCCGATGTAGGGCCGCTAGGTAATTTCATTACTCCTAGGAGAATAACAAATGCAGGTTTTAGATTGGAGGATTCGGTTGCGGACATTTATGATAATGGGGAGTGGTTATGGCCAGCTGCGTGGCGTGATACTTATCCGGTCCTTATACAGCTTGATCAGATCCAGTTAAGCCATAATAAAAGAGATAAAGTCCAATGGAAGGATGGAAATCTGATGGTGGAGGTATCGGCTTCGAATATGTGGCATACGGTTCGATATACGGAAGCAGAAGTGGATTGGAGCAGCTTAGTTTGGTGTGCTAAATGTATTCCAAGACATGCGTTTCTCATGTGGTTGATTATGAGGAAGAAATTGTTAACCCAAGATATTATTCTACAGTGGGATCTCTCTCGCAGGAAGAATATGAATATGATGTGTTGCTTGCTTTGTTATGAAAATCATGATTCTCACGATCATTTATTTTTTGAGTGCAAGTACTCATCGAAGATATGGAGTACGGTTAAACGAAAAGTGGGTATGGAAGATGTGAATCCAAAGTGGGATGATGTGGTGGGATGGCTTATGTTGCGTGTAAAATCTAAATCGGCCGGTATGTATGTCAGCAGGATTTTAGTAGCGGCTACAGCTTATTTTATTTGGCAAGAAAGGAACACTAGATTATTCAAGAACCAGTTGAGACCACCGGAGCACTTATGTCAAGTAATATTGGATACGGTTCGGTATAAAATCATGGGACTTCGGCTGAAGAGAACTGATGGAGTGGCAAGGCTGTTGCAGGAATGGGATATTCGTGATGATGGATACGAAGGTGGCTGATTAGAGTTTTGAGTTAGAGTTTTTCTAGTTCTTTAGACTAGTGGGTTGATTTGGTTATCTTGTATTTGTTTTTTGTTTTTGCGTGGTGAACTTTCTTGAGGTATGCCTCTTGATTGAACTAGTGTAGGCTCTCTACACTACTTGTTTTGTTTTGGTTGTGAATATATAAAATCACCGGGGTAACCCTTTACCCAAAAAAAATGGGCTTCTAATATCCATGAATGGCTTAATAACCCAAGTGATGGTTTGGCTTGTGCGACTTGTGTGAATTGGTTTCAACACAAGTGTGGACCAAACACAAAAGGTAATAAGGGTATATGTGTGTGTAGCACAAAGTCGCGTTTACGCTCAACAGTTTTACCCTAGCAAGTAACATAAAGGACCAAGAATGGCAATTAACATGAAAGACAAGGAATTAACGAGGAATCAAGATTACCAACTAACCTTGGAATTTCGGGTTGTCACAAGATCAGTGTCTATCTTTACGCGGCCCGCATCAGTGTCCCAGATCAGATAAGATCGCTTAATCAGCAGATTACAGCTGTTTAACCCACAACCACAAACCCACACTTGCCCTTTCAGCTCATTAGGGGCCATTTTTAGTTACCACAACTTTCCAACAAGTGTACGCACGAGATTCGATCACATTTTCCAAGAAACGATCTTAACGGTTCGGGAAATACTATAAATACCCCACCCCCATTTGCTTCAAGCTCACAAGAATCTGATCTAAAAGACTCTAAGTTGGAACCATTGTTTCATACCTGAGTTATTTTGATCTAGATTAGCATTCGGGGACCCTTCGTAAGTATTCTTTCGTTCTTTTATTGTTTTTCGAGTCTGAAAGTCAAACTTTGTTTGACTTTCTGCGTTGACCAGTTTATGGTCAATGCGAAGTTCGTTTGAACTTCGCAACGTGATTGTAATCACGATGGTTATAGTCCCTTGGGACTATGCCTACTGATTACCACGTTGTCTAGGGTCGTAAGGGTAAGCGATCTGATAAATCGCTTATACCTTCGAACCCGACCCATTTGGTCGATCATTAGGATCCGACCAAATACTTTAGGTGACCATAGTAGGTAGGGAATAACCTTCCGAGGTTACACCTTATGGTCACGACGTTTAAGTAGTTGTATGATAGGTAGTTTATATGCTAAATACCAGAATACCCTTTTCATGTATAATTGGTAATTAAGCATATGTAACCTAAACTTTTGTCACATAACTGATTATGTAACATGTTTAGGCATATAATACTTGTCATAGGACTAGTTAGGCGGTCCGAACGCGTTTCACGCGAACGACGCGTTAACGTAGCATAAGCTACCTAAACGGGTCGTAATGGGTCGTAAGCACTTATGTTAGGTTTCATTTAGTATGTAGGCTTTGTTAAACCATATTACACGAGTCTCTATACTCGTTTGGTTTACGAACCCTCATTCAATCTAAATCCTCCGACTTAGGTCCGGTTTATTAACATAGTTACCTATATTAGGTGCCGTTTGATTCCGAGATCTCTAGCATTGTTTGGTTGTCACTCAACGACTACTGAGCAATCTCAAGTGAGTACATAGACCCCTCTTTTACTGTTTTCCAAACTGTTTTGGGGTGAAACACATGTGCATACTTGTTACTTTCATGCTTTTCCATGCTTTCACATCATATACTTGCTATGTTCATTAGTACATTTATAGTACATGATTTCATTGTGTTCATGCTATGTATGCCTATTGTGTGCATATTTAGTACATTGTTTTACATTACATTTCATGCTATGTATGCCCATTGTGTGCATATTTAGTACATTGTTTTACATTACATTTCATGCTATGTATGCCCATTGTGTGCATATTTAGTACATTGTTTCACATTACATTTCATGCTAGGTACGCCCATTGTGTGTATACTTAGTATAGTTGTTTTCATCACATGTTTACATTTTGGTATGACATTTGGGTTGTTTACAATGGAACAATACATTCATTAACATTAGCTACACCGTTCGTTAGTAGGTAGTGGTACCATAGGAATTGACAACTCCCGTTCCTGAAATCCTGGGTTTGTTTGGATTGGAAGGAATGACCGAATTCGATATACATAACTTAGATAAACCTTTAATTTGTTTAAGGGTTTATCGCCACAGTCTCAAGGCTTGGATGTAAGCATTTTCACAATACCGCATAAATGTTTATATCAGTATAACATGCAATTGTTCCACAAAACATAACTTTGATTTAAACCATGTTTTACTTCAATACCTTGTTTTTGTGCATTTTACATATGGTTTAGTTGATATATTTCACTTACCATACATGACATTTTTGGTTACACATTACATGATCCACATTAAACATAAACATTTTGACATTGGTATACATATTGAGTGGTTTACATTGGACATAGACATTTCGATATGGTTTACACATTAACACATGACAACTCATTTATACATAAACAATTTACATTGATGATTGGTTTGAGTAAGTAATTTGAGTAACGAGGTGTGTGTAATATGATACAAGCATGGTGGATACGCCGCTGGTACTTCCTATATATACGTGTTTGTATGACATTACATGTCGTAGCGTTACTTAAATCATTTCAATATTTGACATATTACGTTTTACATAAACAACTTATTTTCACAAGACATTGATTTACAAAACAACTTATCTTATACAAACTCATTTTACTTGGTTATTCATTTAACCTTACATTATTCTCTTATTTATACATATCATCGCTTTTTGAATGATTTACAAAACAAAACAATTTACAAGGTTCATGACTGACTTTTGTTAAACAACTTTTTCTAAACTTATAAGTCATGAATCCACTTTTCACAAATCCTATGTATCTCACAGGCATTTTTATGCTGACGTACCTATTTTCACATGTGTTTTCAGGAGCTTTTGCGTAGGATGATGATCTTGACACTAGGGCGGACCTGTGCCTTAGAGACTAAAACTGAAGATAGACTAGTTTAATTATGTTATAAACTCTTTGATTCCTGTTTAAAACAATGAAACTCTTGTGTTGATAAATAAAATACAACTTTGTATGCCATGGTTATGAAACAATTAATTCTGTTACAACACTCCCCGACGTTTTCCGCCACGTTTTGTATGTTACACGTGGTCGGGGTGTGACATTGGTGGTTTGGTTTGAGTAAGTGATTTAAGTAACGAGGCTTGTGTAATATGATACAAGCACGGTGGATACGCCGCTGGTACTTCCTATATATAAGTACTTGTATGGTATTACATATCGTAGCGTTATTTGAACCATTTCAATTTGAGACATATAACATTTTATACAATTAACATACTTTTCACAAGACATTGTTTTACAAACAACTTATCTTATACAAACTCATTTTACTTGGTTATTCATTTAACCATACATTTTTCTCTGATTTATACATAACATCTGATCTTATCGTTTTTTAAATGATTTACAAGACAAAGCAAATTACAAGGTTCATGACTAAACATTTTCTCAAACATAAGTCATGAATTCGGTTTTCACAAAACCTATGTATCTCACAGGCATTTTTATGCTGACGTACCTATTTTCACATGTGTTTTCACGAGATGATGCATAGGACTTATCAAGACATACTTAGGCGGACCTGTGCCTTAGTGACTTAAAACGAGACAAGAACTAGTTAATTTATGTTATGTACTCTTTGGTTCTTGTTTAAAACAATGTAAACTTTCATGTTTGATTAATAAAACGAAACTTCAATTGCCATGGATTTGAAACAATTAATTCTGTTACAACACTCCCCGACGTTTCCGCCACGTTTGGTTGTCCTACGTGGTCGGGGTGTGACAGAAAAGTTGGTATCAGAGCCAATGGTTATAGGGAATTAGGTTATTAGTAATACTTTGACCTAGTCTATAACCTTCCTAGGACCCTAACGCGAGTTTACTTGCGTTTAGTCATAAAACAATACTGTCACCTATCCTTAGGCGACGACCACAACAAGAACATAAATTTCAAAACCGCTTTGAAAACTAATCATCTGTTCTAGGATGATTGATTACTAGGTTTTGAACCCTCTGTTATAAGGTTTTGAACCCCTTTGAATTTTCAAAACTCTCGTCAAATTTTTTGGGTCCTAAATAGTGTGAACACGTGCAAACTGGAAGAGTGAATGCCTGTACCCTGGGTTTTCTGTCTAAGGCTAGAGTGTTCGTACAAATCCACATAATCGGACCAGTCACTCTTACCTGGGAACTCTTGGGGTGAGTGTCCACTTATAGGCGAGCATGTATTCGCGATACACTATGAGGATCTATTTGCTTTGATTCAGCCTTTGTAACAAATGACCATCAACCATGATTATGGTCGGTAATTGTAACATCCTATTCTTACCCAATGCCATTTCATTTGTTTTCTTTCTTGTTTCTCTTTTAGAATGCCTCCTCGATGCGAAAACCAGATAGCGACTGCCGAACTGGCAGAAATCATTGCGCAGCAAATGGCTGCTCAATTCCCAAACCTCTTTGCTCAATGGAACCAAGCCAACAACAACAACAATGGTCCATGCAATTTCAAGAGTTTTAACTCGGCTAAACCACTCAAGTTTAGTGGTTCTGAGGGAGCGACTGGGCTTCTTCAATGGTTCGAGAGCATTGAGAATACTTTCTGCCACGTGCAGTGTCCTGACAATCGCAAGGTCGAGTTTTCTTCGAGTGTGTTCCAGAAGAGGGCCCTTACGTGGTGGAACGGGGTTATGAGAGATCGTGGTGCAGAAGTTGCTCTAGCACAGACATGGGCTGAACTTAGGGCCCTTATGATAAGGGAATTCTGTCCTCATCATGAGATCAGGGCCTTGGAAAGGGAATTTGACGATCTTACGCAAGATAGCGGTGAGCATCGAGCCTACACGGACCGTTATGAGGAGTTAAGTCTGTTATGCCCAAACATGGTCACGCCTTTGGATAAGGCAATCGAAAAGTACATTGATGGCTTCCCTGACTCAATACAAGACATTGTGACTGGTAGCAACCCTACTACAGTTAGACAGGCCATTGAGCTATCTGCAACCTTGACTGAATCAAAGATCAGGAAAGGTAAACATTTCCGAAAAGGTGACAAGAAACCGGTCGAGGAATCGAACCCAATCGAGGAATCAAAGACCATGGATGAACAGACTGGATCCCCTAAGAAGTCAAAGAAGCGAAAGGCTTCTCAGAACTTCGCCATGGTTACTCACAATGATCAAGCCGTCCCCAACCAACCAGCTCAACCCCCTGCTAGGAAGCCATACAATAGAATTGCACCCTTGTGCAACCAATGTAGCCTCCATCATCATGCCAATGTAAAGTGCCGCAAAGGCCAAACTTGTGGACTTATAGGCCATACAGCAAAAGTCTGCCCAGCTGCAGCTGCACCAAACCAAGCTGGCAACAATCCTGCTCAAGGTCGTTTTCTACCAGGTTCTTGCTTCAACTGTGGCGAGATGGGTCATTTCCGAAGAAATTGCCCAAAGCTTGCTAATGCAAATCCAGCACAGGGATGAGCATCTGACCGAATGGAAGACAACGTTGCTTAGAAATAATCAATCCTTATGTATTATTCTCTTTTGTTGTCAAGATCTAAGAAACAGTTGTTATCATTGTTTATAAATAAATCTTTTATTTACATTGCAATGTATTTATGTGGTTGTATGTATAAACAACATATCTCTTACAATACCAACAATCAAGGAATCGTATTCCTTGTAAAGCAAACTACCCCCAAAATTTTTTTTCCATCTTATGATCTCTTGCGTTTCCACGAAATTCCTAAGTACCCGTTTATTCTAAGGAAATGAAGTACAAGGCGCAAGTTACAACACGAGACGAATACCCAAAGTACCATTATAAATCCTTAATAAGGGTACTTAAGGATATTTCCGTAAATCCTAAAATTGTTGTGTTCCTTAATTCGAATATTACTTTTCTTTGAAAACAAAATCGAATTTTGGGAGATCATCCTATCTTTTCAGATAGATCCCAGAGGACATTGAAGTCCAGCGACTGGTTTCCTGGTGTACTTTGAATATCCATATTCAATCACTAACAAGTTAATAACAAATTAATAACTGAGTTAAGCAACTATGTGATTATGTGCTTATGTGTTCCCTTTTATGTTTTTGGTGTAATCCAAGTTTTTGTTATCTAAAATCCTTAATGGACTTCTACGTTGTAGTTAAGTCCCTTGGGTTATAAAGTACTACTCCATAATTAGACCCCTTGAGTGGTCTAGTTAAACAGATTGATCCAAAAATCTGGTTAGGAACATCATGTGATGATATAGCTGAAAGGACTCCTTGGTGGCCTAATTAAAAAGATCATTTGTCGATCTAATTAAAAGGACCCTATGGTAGTCTAGTCACCCTCATCACAGGTTTGATTTTTTTTCCTAAACATTACAAGACAGACTGTGCGGACTGTGCAAGGAATTACGTAATTATGGATGCATACATAATTATGGAATTTAGTGCACAGAAACCACAGCGAGCTTTGTCATGTGCCTAGAAGTTAACTCTATTCATTTCCGTTTCTGAGGAAGCACCCGTTGAAAATGACTCCGTTTGTTCATTTTCGTTTCTGAAGATTGTCCGTTGAGGAAATGAATATCCGTTTGATTATCCTTTTCATTTCCATTTCTGAGGAAGCACCCGTTGAAAATGACTCCGTTTGTTCATTTTTTCGTTTCTGAAGATTGTCCGTTGAGGAAATGAATATCCGTTTGTCTATCATTTTCATTTCCGTTTCTGAGGAAGCACCCATTGAAAATGACTCCGTTTGTTCATTTTCGTTTCTGAAGATTGTCCGTTGAGGAAATGAATATCCGTTTGATTATCCTTTTCATTTCCATTTCTGAGGAAGCACCCGTTGAAAATGACTCGGTCAGTTCATTTTTTCGTTTCTGAAGATTGTTCGTTGAGGAAATGAATATCCGTTTGTCTATCCTTTTCATTTCCATTTCTGATGAAGCACTCGTTGAAAATGACTCCGTAAGTTCATTTTTCGTTTCTGAAGATTGTCCGTTGAGGAAATGAATATCCGTTTGTTTCTCCTTTTCATTTCCATTTCTGATGAAGCACCCGTTGAAAATGACTCCGTAAGTTCATTTTACGTTTCTGAAGATTGTCCGTTGAGGAAATGAATATCCGTTTGTCTATCCTTTTCATTTCCATTTCTGATGAAGCACCCGTTGAAAATGACTCCGTAAGTTCATTTTTCGTTTCTGAAGATTGTCCGTTGAGGAAATGAATATCCGTTTGTTTCTCCTTTTCATTTCCATTTCTGATGAAGCACCCGTTGAAAATGACTCCGTAAGTTCATTTTTCGTTTCTGAAGATTGTCCGTTGAGGAAATGAATATCCGTTTGTTTCTCCTTTTCATTTCCATTTCTGATGAAGCACCCGTTGAAAATGACTCCGTAAGTTCATTTTACGTTTCTGAAGATTGTCCATTGAGGAAATGAATCCCCGTTTGTTTATTCCTTCATTTCCGCTTCTGAAGAATACTCGTTGAGGAAAATGACTCCGTCTGCTCATTTTCATTCTGAAGAATGTCCGTTAAGGAAATGACAGGATTATGCCTTACATATCTCTGGTGGTTATTTGACACAAAGTCACAAATAGACTCCTACGAATAAATTTCGGGATGAAATTTCCTAAAGTAGGGGAGACTGTGACACCTGGGTCACTGCGACCATCAAACAAATTCCAAGCCAATGAAATATTGTATTTCATACTTGGGATCTGTATAAATATGTGTATCTTTTGCACATATCAATTCTTGTTCAATTTCAAACTCTAAATCGCTTTCTGGAAGGTTATACACGCACTGATGCGTAAATATAACCAGTTTAATGCGACAAATACTCCGGAACATCAACATATACTTAACATACCTTAAATAACCTTTACATAACTTAGAAATAAGTTTTAAAGGCTTTGGTATGGCAAAAACAAGTTAATTCGCCTACAGGGACTAAATTTGACAAACTGCGAAAGTATGCCAATTTGAACTGTAACAGACATTCCGGAACATGACCATAAGTTAAACATACCATAAATATCCTTTACATAGCTTAGAAATAGGCTTTGAGGAGTTCGGTATGCTAAAATAAACTTTTGGGTCATCCGGGGACTAAAAGCGTCAAAAAGTGCATAAGTTTGCACTTTCGCACATAACTTACGTTCTGAATACATCCGGACATCCAAAAATTTATGTAAGCACTATAATATTTTATTTTAGTGTTTGGCATAAGAAAAATCCATTCGTCACGCCATTTGGATCGTTTTTCGCGCTTATGCGCATTCCGTCGTAATTAACCGAACAACGCGATTGTACGGCCAAACGAACCGACATCCGAGATATTTTTGAGCACATTTTAAGTTCCCTATACTTTAACATCATTGTGGAGCTTGAAATTGGGTTTGACGGGTGTTAGAAGTGCCAAAACACGACGATACGCGCACAGGGGCCTGTTCTGCCATTTTTGAAAGTTTCAGACCTGCAAGGTCCTTACGGACCTCAACATTATTAGTGTTACGGTCCGTAAGCAGGGGTCAGATGCAGAAACTTGTTTTTAATAGCCTGTTTCCAGCCTTTAAACCCCCCAAAGGCCAATGCCACTTGTCAATAACTGGTGGTGGGGGCAAAATGAGCTACCATAACATTCCAACACTTGTACGGATGAGATTCGATCACGTTATTCGAGGAACGATCCTAACGGTGGTCCATTTACTATAAATACCCATTCATCCCCATTGCAAAACCCACTTGAAATCTGAGTTTTCTCTAAGTGGTTGTGTTTATACACTTCCTACCTGAGATTACTTGGAAATCAATCTTGCGGGGACCCTTTGTAAGTGTTCCTTCGTTCTTTTATCGCTTTTCTAGTCCGAAAGTCGAACTATGTTTGATTTTCTGCATTGACCAGTTTATGGTCGATGCGAAGTTCGTTTGAACTTCATAACGTGAGCGTGATCACGATGGTTATAGTCCTTAGTGACTATACCTACTGATTTCCACGTTATCAAGACTCAGTGACGAGTCGTAGTTTCGGCCAAAATGCGCATTCTTGCGTATTTTGTAACCAAACTACTCTTAGGTATCAAAACCGTTTGTTTTGATACCAAACCTATTTTCTAAACTTAGTTAAGCATGTTTTAACATGCTTAGCTCGTCACTTTTAGTTTAGCGCTTATGTAGGGTCGTAAGGTAAGCGATCTAAACAATCGCTTATACTTTCGAACCCGACCCGTTTGGTTGATCATTAAGATCCGACCAAACACATTAGGTGACCATAGTATGTAGGGAATAACCTTCCGAGGTTATACCTTATGGTCACGACGTTTAGTTAGTTGTATGATAGGTAGTATATATGCCTTAGGTAAATTACCAAAATGCCCTTTTAACGCCAAAATTCATTTTAAGCATATGTAACATAACTTTTGGTATCTAAACTGATTTGGTAACAATATTAGACATGTTAAGGCATATTTTACTTACCGTAGGACTAGTTAGGCATTCCGAACGCGTTTTACGCGAACGACGCGTTAAAGTAGCATAAGCTACCTAAACGGGTCGTAATGGGTCGTAAGCACTTAGGTTAGGTTTCATTGTAGTATGAAGGCCTTGTTAAACCATATTACATGAGTTCCCCTACTCATTTGGTTTCCGAGCCTCATTCTATCCGATCTTCCGTTATAGGTCCGGTTTATTAATGTAGTACCTATATTAGGTGCCGTTTGATATCCGTGATCTCTAGCATTGTTTGGTTGTTACTCAAGGACTACTAAGCAATCTCAAGTGAGTACATAGACCCCTCTTTTACTATTTTCCAAACTGTTTTGGGGTGAAACACATGTGCCTACTTGTTACTTTCATGCTTTCCTGTTTTCACATCATATACTTGCTATGTTTAATAGTACATTTATAGTACATGATTTCAAAACATTTTATGCTATGTATGCCCATTGTGTGCATACTTAGTACATCACTTTACAATACATTTTATGCTATGTACGCCCATTGTGTGCATACTTAGTACATCACTTTACAATACATTTTATGCTATGTACGCCCATTGTGTGCATACTTAGTACATCACTTTACAATACATTTTATGCTATGTACGCCCATTGTGTGCATACTTAGTACATCACTTTACAATACATTTTATGCTATTTACACCCATTGTGTGCATACTTAGTTCATCACTTTACAATACTACCTTCTTGGAGTAATAGGATGATGAAACGGATGATGTTTCTTGAACGGTTGCCTTCAAGAGTAGAAGGTCTCAAGCTTGTATACCCCAGGCTTCCAACAAACACTACGATTGTAGCTAGGATTTCAACACTTGAGATCAAAAACCGAACACTTGAGAAACACCTATGATGACCGATTTTTTAGAGAGAGCAAAACACAAGTCTTACTTGTTCTTGCATTTGTCATCTAAGTATTTATAGAGGCATGAGAGAGAATTGCCACCCACCATGACCAATCATGTGCCAACTTACACATGCAAGTGCATGAAACCCCATTGGACCAAAAGTCTTGGTTAGACCACCCAATCACATCTTCTCTAACACATGCAAAAGCATGAATTGTGATTGGATCAAGATCTCATCTTGGTAAGACAAAAAGGGGGGGCACTTATTTATAAAAAAAAGATTTCTTTTATAAAATTCAAGTCTTGGTTTATATATTTATAGCTTTTATAAATATAACACTACATAAATGCAAGACTTTATACAATCTTTTAAAATGTTATTTAACCCATTAAATAACAAAATAAAATATTCTCTCAAAATAAATTATCCATATAATTTATTGGTTTCTCAAGTGTAATTATTTAGAACACCAATTTCTAAATATTGTAAGTGTTAATATTTATTTGTTTGATCATATCACAAATAAATAATGTAAGTGTTTGTCTAGCTTGTTATTGGGTATGACTCGACTTGGATCATAACGTACTAGCCACATCAATTTAATATGTGTCTTGGGCATACAGAGTCCAACAATCTCCCACTTGCACAAGATACATAGAAGATTGATGCAAGTAGTAAATGACGCCTAACTACGGTTTACTACCCCCAATACGTATGACTATATTTGCCATTCAATAACATCATCCCTTTCAAGTCCCTTACTTGAACATGATTTAGGTGAATCTATCGTTTATCCTTTCGTTACAGATGTCATGTTAAATCCAGAGACATAGAGTGATCACTCTCTGTTGATTTAACTTTAGCAGGCCTTAGACATCTTACTCTCAACGAATAAGAGGAACAAATCCCTTCTTGACTACATACGTCTCTCACAATCACCTTGTGCCACACCTGAGTTTAGCCTTATGTACTGCCTTATTACAGACAACGAAGAACTAGGTCAAGGTATAGTACTTGGTGAATATCAAGACCCGATATGTATCTCAGGTCAGAGGATACTATGATATTCGCCTTTACTCAAATTTACTTATGATCAATCACAAATGATTCCATGCAGTAATATCTGAGAGCGAGTCAGTCCAATATTTGTATCCCACAAATATCTATGAACTTTGGCAGCAACACTTTGCTCTATATTCATTCTAAATGAATATCCACCAATCTAAGTTCATAATAGTCTTACATTCATATTTGTTCCCACAATTATGATCGACTACGGACATTTAGAATAATTAACTTATTCACGGATTTAAACATGCTAATATGAAACATAACTCAAAATACCATAAAAGAGTTAAAATAACAATTGTTTCAATATCCAAATACAAAATAGATCAAATCCAATCACTAGAATATCGAAGTCCTAAGGCACATGTATGACCCTCATGTTTTGCCTTGTCAAGGAGCTTCGTGAGTGGATCCGCAATGTTTTGATCGGTGTGAACTTGGCGGATACATATCTTTCCTTTTTCAACTTCATCCCTTATGTAGTTGAATCTCCGCTCAATGTGTCTAGTCTTTTGGTGCGCAAGAGGTTCTTTGATTTGAGCAATCGCACCCTCGTTGTCACAAAAGATCTCTAGGGGGTCTTGAATGGTAGGGACCACCCCTAGGTCGGCTATAAATTTCTTTAACCATGCAGCTTCCTGGGCTGCCAATGAAGCGGCGATGTATTCTGATTTTGTAGTGGACAATGCTACTACGTCTTGTTTTGAGCTCTTCCAAGAGACTGTTCCTCCATTTAAAATGAAGACATACCCCGATTGTGATCGAGAATCACTTCGATCGTTTTGGAAACTCGCGTCCGTGTAACCCTTTACAACGAGTTCCTCCTCACCAGATCCATATATTAAGAACATATCCTTAGTCCTCCTAAGATATTTCAATATGCTTTTAACAGCCATCCAATGACTGTTACCTGGATTCTGCTGGTATCTACTCGTCATGCTCAAGGCGCATGAGACGTCTGGTCTGGTGCATATCATTGCATACACGATGGATCCTATAGCTGATGCATATGGGATTCTTTTCATTTTCTCTTGTTCATCCTTTGAGCTTGGACATTGAGATGTATTCAATATTGTCCCCTTTTGAATAGGTACAAATCCTCTCTTAGAGTTCTCCATTTGGAACGTATTCAAGACTTTGTCAATGTATGCACTTTGGTTTAAACCTATCAAGCGCCTTGATCTATCCCTATAGACCTTTATTCCCAAAATGTAGGCTACTTCACCAAGATCCTTAATGGAAAAACAACTTCCAAGCCAAGCTTTTACACCTTCCATGGTTGGAATGTCATTCCCAAATAGTAGAATGTCATCGACATACAGTACTAAGAAAGTGATGATGCTCCCACTAGCTTTCTTATACACACAAGCTTCATCGCCATTCTTGATGAATCCAAAATTCTTAATTTCTTCATCAAAACGGTGATTCCAACTTCTAGATGCTATTTTCAATCCATAGATTGATTTCTTTAACTTGCATACTTTGTCAGGATGTTTTGGATCGACAAAACCTTCAGGCTGAACCATATAGACATCTTCATTAAGATATCCATTAAGAAAAGCCGTTTTGACATCCAATTGCCAGATCTCATAGTCATAATATGCAGCTATGGCAAATAATATTCTTATTGACTTTAGCATCGCCACAGGCCAGAAGGTCTCATCATAATCAATTCCTTGAGTTTGAGTGAAACCTTTTGCTACAAGTCTTGCTTTATAAGTATCCAAGTTACCATGCATATCTGTTTTCTTCTTGAAAACCCACTTACTTCCAACTACCTTGGAGTTGAGTGGTGGCACAACCAATTCCCAAACTTGGTTGTCATACATGGATTGCATCTCTATGTTCATGGCTTCAAACCATTTGTCACAATCAAATTTTGACATTGCATCATGGTATGTGGTTGGTTCATCTGAATCTACCACGTAGCATCCATCCATGAAAAATCCATATCTTTCAGGTGGATTACTAATTCTACCAGATCTGCGAACATTTTGTGTGTTCTGATCAACCTCTTGATCGTTTTCAACAACATCTTGTTGAGTGCTAGTATCAACCAAACGTGTATCGCCTTGTGGTTCTTGATCCTCCTCAAGTTCCACTGTTCTACCACTAGTTCCTTCCATAAGGAACTTAGCTTCCAAGAACTTACCCTTTCGAGCAACAAATACCTTTCGCTCGGTTGGATCGTAGAAATAATATCCTATATCATCTTTAGGATATCCTACAAAGATACACTTAGTGGATCGGACTTCCAATTTATTTGGAGTGTATTGCTTAACATAAGCTTCACAACCCCAAATCCTTAAGAATGATAATGATGGAGGGTTTCCATGCCATATTTCAAAAGGTGTCTTTTCCACTTTCTTGGTTGGGGCCATATTTAGTATGCGAACTGTGGAGAGCAAAGCGTAACCCCAAAACGATAGAGGTAATGTGCTTCTAGCCATCATTGATCGAACCATATCTAATAGAGTTCGATTTCTCCTTTCGGACACACCATTGTGTTGTGGTGTTCCTGGTGGAGTAAGTTGTGAGATAATCCCACAACTCCTAAGATGATCTTGAAAAGCACCACTAAGGTATTCACCTCCTCTATCGGTGTGAAGGACTTTGATTGTTTTCTTGAGTTGATTTTCAACTTCATTTTTGAAGTCTTTGAACATTTCAAATGCTTCATCCTTGTGTCTTAGTAAGTACACATATCCATAATGACTATAGTCGTCGGTAAAGGTAATGAAGTATCTTTCACCATTCCTAGTCATCGGCTTAAAAGGACCACATACATCTGAATGTATGATACCTAGTAAGTCTTTAGCCCTTTCAAATGTTCCACTAAAGGGCGTCTTGGTCATTTTGCCTTGTAAACAAGATTCGCATACATCAAATGAATTATCTTCATTTGTATCCAGAAGACCATTTCTTTGAAGTGTATGCATGCGATTCTTGCTTATATGTCCAAGGAGACAATGCCAAAGGTAGGAATCACTCAAATCCATTTTGAGTTTCTTGTTGGTTACTTGGTACATTGAGCTATCGTATGATGCGTTATCATGATGTAATTCATAAATACCATTTAAAGATATAGCTTTAAAATAAAACACATCATTCATAGAAACATAAATGTCTTGGTTAACAAATTCAAATTTAAAACCACATTGTCTTAAAAGGGAAACCGAAATTATGTTCCTAGTGAAACTAGGAGCATACAAAACATTCTTCAAAATCACTTCCAAGCCACTTGGAAGCTTTAAAACGTAGTCTCCTTGAGCTTCGACATCAACCTTTGCTCCGTTGCCCATGAAGAGACTAGCGTCTCCCTTCTTGTAATGTCTATTTCTTTTGAACCCCTGCAACGAATTGGAAATATGAGTTCCACATCCGGTATCTAGTACCCATGTGTTAGAAGAAATAACATGAAGCTCAACATGTATCATAAAGATAGTACCTGAGGTTTGCCCTGCATCCCTCTTGTTTTTCAACTCTTTGAGATAGGTCGGACAATTTCTCTTCCAATGTCCTATCTCACCACATTCAAAACATGGGTCGTTCATAGCAACCTTTTGCTTCTTCTCTTTTGGTTTGGCGGGTTCTGCTTTTGCTTTTCCTTTTCCCTTTCCTTTGACGTGTCCCTTTCTTTTAGCATAGTTTGCTTTAGAGTCGGGGTGGGGCCTCTTCTTGTTGCCTCCTTCATTGATCGCTAGGACGGGTAAAGCCTTTTTGCCCATTCCTGCTTCGGCCATCTTGAGCATTAGATGAAGTTCACCAATGCTCTTGTCCCATCCATTCATGTTGTAGTTCATTACAAAGCTTTCAAATTTCTTTGTTAAAGAGTTGAGGATCAAATCCGTAGCCAACTCTTTAGAGACGGGACAATTTAGCCTTTCGAGGCGATCAATGTGGCTTTTCATCTTAAGGACATAAGATGATACCGATTGGGTTTCCTCCATTCGACATGCATGAAGCGCCCGAACAGTTTCGAAGCGTTCTACCCTTGCTTGTTGTAGGAACATTTCCTTTAACTGGGTAATCATGTCGTATGCCCAGTGATGTTCAAAATCCTTTTGAATTTTGGGAATCATAGTTCCCAACATGAGGCATGAGGCTTGCATGGAGTCCTCGGTATACTTAACCCAATCGTTGTAGGCTTCCACATCTTCCACGTTAGGTTCATCAGGAATAGGATCGTCCAACACATAGGATATCTTCTCTTGCTTGAGAACGATTCTCAAGTTTCGAAACCAATCCATGAAGTTGTTATGGTTGAGACGATCCTTTTCAAGGATGGTTCTTAGTGATAGGTTTCGGACGATTTGGTTAGTCGGGTTTGCATTGTTAGCGGCCATCTACAAAATTTAACAAGTTCAATTTTAGTATTTTCGATATTATTATATTTTAATCATTAATACCCTTTTTGTGTCTTAAAGGCAATTAATAATTAAAATCTAGAATCCAACGTTACATTTAAATATTGGTTAGGTGACCTTTATCCCTCTATTTAAATTAACAAGGTAGTCAACGTTTGACAATTGCAACTCTTTGCAATTTCTAGCCATATGGGATCGGTTAAACATCTTTATGTTTAGTTGGCATGTTTAATCCCATCAACACCTTTGTTCCCCATGCTTCGGTGACCCTAAGTTCATGGTTTCCAAATCAAGTCGTCCAACTTACACACACGTGTGACTTTATACACATAAGTGGTTAGGTGACCTTTATCCCACAAACATGGTAAACCCACCTCGAACATACAAGTTCCCTCAAATGTGGTTAGGTGACCTTTATCCCACAATAAGAGTTCCCAAGTGTTTCGAGTGTTGTATAAAAGGATGGTGTTTGACTTGTTTTATAAAAGGGTTTTTTAATATTTCAAAATTCTAGTTTAGAAAATATTATGTACCATACATTTGCATGCATTCAAATCAATGGTACTTTAGTAAAAACTAATTTTCAAGGTTCTTTTTAATAAAACCCATTTGATTATAAAACCATTAATTTTTAATAAAACCTTTATTAAACATTTTAATGATTTTGTCAAGAACCAATTTTACGCTTGTTGTTGATTATTAGTTTGTTAAGTCATGCATATCTACATATCATCTAAACAACAAAATAAACAACCAAACAAGCACATCATTCATAACAATAGGTGCATAACCATAGCCAACTATTTTGACAACACTTGTCAGCCGAAACAAGTGTGTCAAAAGGTCCTTCCTAAGGGGTGAAAAATGACACAAGTAATGTGTCGTTGAACTCCCACTTGATCCCGCATCCAAATGCTTCAAGTCTCCTTCTTGTGTTGTGATTTGTCCACCATCTTTGAGCTTCCAAAAGACTTTTACTTTCAGCTCCAAACTCCTTTGGACTTCAAAAAATGTGTTTTGGTTATCGGGTTAAAATCCCGTTGAGAACGATGAAGTTCTTTGGACCGAATATTATGGTCCAAACCAAAACCGCATTTTTGTGTGCATCTTCTTTTACAAAATATATCCTAATACATTTTTTCTAGTAAAATAAAATGCACCTAATCTATTTATTTTACATACCAAATGAAAATAAATAAATTACATATCTTCTAATGGAAGAACAAAATAATAATTATTACAACCCATTGAAATAATAAATAACAACACAATCATTCAACACAAGGTCATGGCTAGGTTATATGCACCAAAATATATATCCAAATATATATATATTAATTTCAAGAAGCATAAAAAAATGGTTCCCTTTTATGAACATTTTCGGCTATGTACTAAAAAACCGAAAAGGTAAGTATTGTCCAAACAAACAAATAATTTTTCAAGATTCTCTTATGCATGTAAGAAAATAATCTTGAAAAACAAAGGGTTAACCATGTTAAAATTTTCGGCCATAGGGTTTTATTCAAACCCGAAACCCGAAATTTTTAATCTCTTGAAGTATGCACTCATATAAGCGGCTCTGATACCATTGATGGGATTTTAACATGTTTATCAAAGCAATTTCATCCATATGAAATAAAAACGCAGCGGAAATAATATTTAAAACATGTTACTTTTAATATATAAATTTGAACTTCTTTAAGCCAAAATTCGCACTTGGAGAATTTGGCGAAAAGTTGCTCTTTCTTTAGGAGTTCAAGAGTAAGACGAAGATGTTGCTCGTGATCAGCTCGCGTCTTAGAGTAAATCAAGATATCGTCAATAAAAACAATGACGAACTGATCCAAATAAGGTTTACAGACCCTATTCATTAGGTCCATGAAAACAGCAGGAGCATTAGTCAAACCGAATGGCATGACTGTGAATTCATAATGCCCATACCGAGTGCGGAACGCTGTCTTCGGAATATCTTCTTCTTGCACGCGAAGTTGATGATACCCGGAACGTAGATCAATCTTCGAAAAATAAGAAGCGCCTTGTAACTGATCAAAGAGGTCGTCTATGCGAGGTAAGGGATATCGATTCTTGATGGTAAGCTTGTTAAGCTCACGATAATCGATACACATCCTAAAGGATCCATCCTTCTTCTTTACAAAAAGAACGGGAGCACCCCAAGGTGAAAAACTAGGACGTATAAAACCTTTGTCAGAGAGCTCCTGAAGCTGTTTAGACAACTCTTGCATCTCAGACGGTGCAAGACGATATGGAGCTCTGGCAATGGGATTTGCACCAGGTACGAGATCAATGCGGAACTCGACTTGGCGTGCTGGAGGTAGACCAGGTAAATCTTTAGGGAACACTTCAGAATAATCCCGAACGACAGGAATATCTGAAATAGACTTACCCTTGCCTTTATCTTCTGTAACATGTGCTAAGAAAGCCACATAGTTCTTCTGCAGATACTTCCGAGCTTTAAAACAAGACATGAGTTTGAGACCAACGGTAGGCTTCTCACCTTGAACCTGCAGGATCTCGCCTGTCGAAAGCGGCACACGAACTATCTTCTCAGAACAAACTATCTCTGCATGATGCTTGGATAACCAATCCATTCCCACAATAACGTCGAAGCTTCCGAGTTGCATAGGCGCGAGGTCAATAGGAAAAAGATGGTCGTTAAGGTTCAATTGGCAGTTGCGTAGAACAGAATTAAGAACAATGGGTTCACCACTAGCAACTTCTACTGTCAAAGATTTGCCTAGTTTCGTTCTAGACACGCGAAGCATTTGCTCAAAAGACAAAGACACGAAACTCTTATCGGCACCAGAATCGAAAAGAACAGATGCAGGCTGATTATTAATAAAGAACATACCGTTCACCACATTATCGTCAGCCTGTGCCTCTTGGGCATTCATGTTAAAGACTCGGCCTCGAGCCGGAGCCTGATTCTGGTTCTGGTTCTGGTTCGCCAGTCTTGGGCATCGATTCCTATAGTGGGTCAGATCCCCACAATTGTAACAAGCACCTGGTGGGTATTGTGGTCGTGCAGCTTGACCCTGTTGCGGAGCAGGAGGCTGTGCAACTTGTTGAGCCGGGTTTTGAACTGCGCGATTCTGAGCAAACCGACAAACATCGGCAAGATGACCTGACTTCCCACAGCTAGTACAGAAACGGCACTGATGTTGCGGCTGATGGTGACTGTTGCATCTATTGCACAAAGGTTCATTCCCTGTATAAGGTTTCTTTGCTGGAAGCTGTGCGGGTTGGTTGGGAACTGCCTGATTAGCTTGGGCAGTGACAGCAAAATTTTGGGAAGCCTTACGCTTCCTTGACCTCTTCGAAGAACCAGAGTTCTTTCCATTCAAGTTTTGACCTTTCTTGCTATCACTCTTGTCAGCCGACTGTTTCTTGCCCTTGTCACCCTTCCTGTGTAACTTGTTCTTCCGGATCTGCGACTCAGTCAGTGTCGCTGATAACTCGATTGCCTGACGGAGTGTGGCAGGGTTACTACCAGTAAGAATGTCTTGTACCGAGTCAGGTAGGCCGTCGATGTATCTCTCGATAGCCTTGTCGAGTGGGGTAACCATAGTCGGGCAAAGCAAACTCAACTCTTCAAACCGATCAGTATAAGCCCTATGCTCACCACTATCTTGCTTCAGCTCATCAAACTCCTTCTCCAACGCTCGTTGCTCATGACGAGGACAGAATTCCCTCATCATAAGGGCTCTAAGTTCAGCCCATGTCTGTGCAAGAGCAACTTCTGCACCCCTGTCTCTCATAACCCCGTTCCACCATGTCAAAGCCCTCTTCTGAAATACGCTCGAAGCAAACTCGACTTTGCGATTATCCGGACACTGCACATGGCGAAAAGTATTCTCACTGCTCTCGAACCACTGAAGAAGCCCAGTCGCTCCTTCAGAACCACTAAACTTGAGTGGTTTAGCCTGATTAAAATCCTTGTATTTGCATGGAACATTGTTGTTGTTGTTGTTGTTGGCTTGGTTCCATTGAGCAAAGAGATTTGGGAATTGGGCAGCCATCTGCTGCGCAATAATTTCTGCCAGTTCGGCAGTTGCTATCAGGTTGTCGCGTCGAGGAGGCATTCTAAAAGAGGAAAACATGAAAGGAAACGAGTGAGATGATTGGATGAAAAGAATGAGATGATAAAAACAAGAATTGCAAACAGCATAGATGGTGGTCATTCGTCCGTATCACAAAGCAAACAAACGACACACAGTGACTAATCAAAGTAAATGGATCAAAAATAATGTATAATGAAGACATGCTCGCCTATAAGTGAACACTCATCCCAAGAATTCCCAGGTAAGCACAACTGGTCTCGCGTCTGGTTGAGATGTATACGAAGTGCTTGCCTAGACAGAAAACTCAGAATACAGGCATTCACCCTTCCAGTTTGCACGTGTTCACATTATTTAAAACCCAAAACTTTTGATGAGATTTTTGAAAATTTGAAGGCACAAGGCCAAAAACCAAAATGAAAAGGGTTCAAAACCATATAAAAGAGAGTTCAAAACCTTACAATTGAGGGTTCAAAACCTTGTAATAAATCATTCAAAAACAGATGATTGTTTTTTTTTTTTCAAAAAAAAAAAAAAAAAAAAAATCGTTTCGGAAAAAATTTTGGTTCTTGTTTTGATAATCACCTAAGGATAGGTGATGTACATGTTTTAAGATCTAAACACAAATAATTTGTGTTAGGGTCCTAGAAAAGTTATAGTCTAGGTCAAAGCATTACTAATAACCTAATTCCCTATAACCATTGGCTCTGATACCAACTCTTCTGTCACACCCCGACCGCGTAAAACAACAAACCGCGGCGGAAACATCGGGGCGTGTCGTAACAGAATAAATTGTTTCATAACCATGGCATACAAAGTTGTATTTTATTTATCAAACAAGGGTGTTACATTGTCTTGAACAGTAAACAAGAGAGTTTATAACATAATTAAACATAGTCTAGCTTTATTTTAAGTCTCTAAGGCACAGGTCCGCCTTAGTGTCATGATCAACATCCTACGGAAAAGCTCCTGAAAACACATGTGAAAATAGGTACGTCAGCATAAAAATGCCTGTGAGATACATAGGTTTGTGAAAATAGGATTCACGACTTGTATTTGAGAAAATGTTTAGTCATGAACCTTGTAATTTGCTTTGTCTTGTAAATCATTTGAAAAACGATAAGATCAGTTGATATGTAAGTAAATGTAAGGTTAAATGAATAACCATGTAAAAATGAATTTGTGTAAGATAAGTTGGTTGTAAAACAATGTCTTATGAAAAGTATGTTATTTGTATAAAATGTTATATGTATCAAACTGAAATGATTCAAACAACGTTACGCTATGTAATATTATACAAACATTTATATATAGGAAGTACCAGCGGCGTATCCACCATGTTTGTATCATATTACACACGTATCGTTACTTAATCACTTAATCAAACCAAACCATTCAAGATGTAAAATGTTCATGTACAAACCAATTGTCAAGTGTTATTGTGTAAACCATATCAAAATGTCTATGTCCCATGTAAACCACCAAATGTGTATATCAATGTCAAATTGTTTATGTTCAATGTGGATCATGCAATGTGTAACCAAGATGTCATGTATGGTAGTGAAATATATATATCAACTAAACCATATGTAAAATGCACAAAAACAAGGTATTGAAGTAAAACATAGTTTAAATCAAAGTTATGTTTTGTGTAACAAATGCATGCTATACTGATACAAACATTTATGCGGTATTGTTAAAATGCATACATCCAAGCCTTGAGACTGTGGCGATAAACCCTTAAACAAATTAAAGGTTTATCTAAATTATGTATATCGAATTCGGTCATTCCTTTCATCCCCTTTCCCTGGGATGTCTGGAACGGGAGTTGTCAATTCCTATGGTACCACTACCTACTAACGAATGGCATGATCAATGTTAATGAATGTATTGTCCCATGTTAAACAAACCAAATGTTATACCAAAAATGGAAGCATGTGATGCACTAAGTATGTAATCAAATGAACATACATAGCGTGAAAATGTAATGTAAAACGATGTACTAAGTAATGCACACAATGGGCACACCTAGCATGAAATGTAATGTAAAACGATGTACTAAGTAATGCACACAATGGGCACACCTAGCATGAAATGTAATGTAAAACGATGTACTAAGTAATGCACACAATGGGCACACCTAGCATGAAATGTAATGTAAAACGATGTACTAAGTAATGCACACAATGGGCACACCTAGCATGAAATGTAATGAAATCATGTACTATAATGTACTAACAAACATAGCCGGTATATGATGTGAAAACAGGAAAGCATGAAAGTAACAAGTAGGCACATGTGTTCCACCCCAAAACAGTTTGGAAAACAGTAAAAGAGGGGTCTATGTACTCACTTGAGATTGCTCAGATGTCTAAAGATAATCACCAAGCAACGCTAGAGATCTCGGAATCAAACGGCACCTAATATAGGTAACTATGTTAATAAACCGGACCTAAATCGGAAGATCGGGTAGCATGAGGGTTTGTAAACCAAACGAGTATTGAGACTCGTGTAGTAGGGTTCAACAAAGCCTACATACTAATTGAAACCTAACATAATTGTTTACGACCCATTACGACCCGTTTAGGTAGCTTATGCTACTTTAACGCGTCGTTCGCGTGAAACGCGTTCGGACCGCCTAACTAGCCTTATGACAAGTGTTATATGCCTAAACATGTTACATAATCAGTTATGTGACAAAGGTTTAGGTTACATATGCTTAATTACCAATTATACATGAAAAGGGTATTCTGGTAATTTACCTAAGGCATATAAACTACCTATCATACAACTACTTAAACGATGTGACCATAGGGTATAACCTCGGAAGGTTATTCCCTACCTACTATGGTCACCTAATGTATTTGGTCGGATCCTAATGATCGACCAAATGGGTCGAGTTCGAAGGTATAGGCGATTTATCAGATCGCCTACCCTACGACTCTAGTCAACGTGGTAATCAGTGGGCATAGTCCCAAGGGACTATGACCAACGTGATTACACTCACGTTGCGAAGTTCAAACGAACTTCGCATTGACCATTATTGGTCAACGCTGAAAGTCAAACAAAGTTTGACTTTCTGACTCGAAAAGCAATAAAATAAGGAAAAGAACGAAAGAATACTTACGAAGGGTCCCCGAATGCTAACTTCGATTCAAAAATCTCAGGTATGAAACAATAGTTTCAACTTAGAGTTTCTCAAATCAAAGTTCTTGTAAGTTTAGCAATGGGGGGCATGGGGTATATATAGTTTTCGGTCCACCGTTGAGATCGTTTCTTGGAAAAGGGGAAATGATCTCGTCCGAACACTTGTCGAAAAGTTGTGGTGGCTCTTTGGCACTCACCATAGGGTGTTGACAAGTGTACTTGCCCTTTGGGGTGTTGAAAAATTGATTGGAATTGCAAAACACTGAATCTGGTCACTAAACTGATGTTTCTGCCCAGAGTAGGCAGTCGCGTAGCGCGACTGGTAAGGCTACATGCAGTGGCGCTACGCCACTGCCCCCTTGTTTCAGCAAACTTTCAAATTTGGCAGAAATGGTCCCTGCAGCCCGTTTAAGCGATTTTCGATGCGTTTGAACCCCGTTAACCTCATTTCAAGGCTCTAAAATGAAGTTAAAGTATAGGGAACTCAAAACATGCTCAAAAATATCAAGGATGTCGGTTCGTTTGGCCGTACGATCGCGATGTTCGCTTAATTACGACGGAATGCGCATAAGCGCGAAAAACGATCCAAATGACGCGACGAATGGATTTTTCTTATGGCGAACACTAAAATATAATATAGTCATGCTTATATAAATTTTTGGATGTCCGAATGTATTCAGAACGTAAGTTATGCGCGAAAATGCAAACTTGTGCACTTTTTGACACTTTTAGTCCCTGAATGACACAAAAGTTTATTTTAGCACACCGAACCCCTCAAAGCCTATTTCTAAGCTATGTAAAGGATATTTAAGGTGTGTTTAACTTATGGTTATGTTCCGGAATGTTCGTTACAGTTCAAATTGACATACTTTCGCAGTTTGTCATGTTTAGTCCCTGTAAGCGAATTAACTTGTTTTTGACATACCAAAGCCTTCTAAACTTATTTCTAAGTTATGTAAAGGTTATTTAAGGTATGTTGGGTATATGTTGATGTTCCAGAGTATTTCTCGCATTAAACTGAGTACGTTTACGCACTAGTTTGCGTATAACTCTCCAGAAAGTGATGTAGAGTTTGGAATTGAGCAAAAGTCAAAACATGAAAAATGTAAAACACAATCAAACAAACATTGGGATCAAATAACCTTGTTTTATTGATAATAGAACTGTTCATAGTGATTACAAGCACAGTTGTTACAGTCTCCCCTACTTGTGGAAATTTCGTCCCGAAATTTATTTGGAGGAAACTCGTGGAAAAAGATGTGGATATTTCGCCTTCATTTGATCTTCGCGTTCCCAAGTAAACTCAGGTCCACGTTTAGCTTCCCAGCGAACTTTGACCAAAGGAATGCGCTTGCGTTTAAGCCACTTGACTTCACGTTCCATGATTTCCACTGGTTTCTCAACAAATTTCAGTGTTTTGCCAACACGAATTTCGTCAAGCGGTATGGAGAAGTTCTCATCAGCTGAACACTTCTTGAGATTGGACACGTGAAAAGTTGGATGAACATTTCCAAGTTCGGGAGGTAACTCAAGTCTGTAGGCTACCTTTCCGATTCTTTCGACGATCTTGAATGGTCCAACGTATCTAGGTGCAAGTTTTCCTTTCTTTCCAAATCTGATCACACCTTTCCAAGGTGAGACCTTAAGTAATACTCGATCACCGACTTGAAATTCCAAGGCTTTGCGTTTTGGATCCGCGTAAATCTTCTGACGGCTTCTAGCTGCCTGAAGGTTATCACGAACTTTCTTGACCTTGTCAGTTGTCTCTAAAATGAGGGCAGGTCCAGTAAGTTGAGCCTCGCCAATCTCATTCCAGCAGACTGGTGAACGACATTTTCGACCATAGAGAGCTTCGAAAGGAGCCATTTTGATGCTAGTATGATAACTGTTGTTGTAGGAGAATTCAATCAATTTAAGATGTGAATCCCAGCTACCACCAAAATCGATCACACAAGCTCTTAGCATATCCTCCAGAGTCTGGATTGTTCTCTCAGATTGACCATCCGTTTGCGGATGATAAGCTGTGCTCAGATTAAGTTGGGTCCCCATAGCAGATTGCATGGTTCTCCAAAAATGAGAAGTGAAACGAGCATCTCTGTCAGAAATGATGTTCAAAGGAACACCATGTCGAGCTACAATTTCATCCACATAGATTTGAGCAAGTCTGTCAGCAGAAAAATCCTCACGGATTGGCAAGAAATGTGCTGACTTTGTAAGACGATCAACGACTACCCAGATGGCATCATGACCTTTCTTTGTGCGCGGGAGTTTGGTAACAAGATCCATAGTAATGTTTTCCCATTTCCAAACTGGGATCTCTGGTTGCTCCAATAAACCAGAAGGACGCTGATGTTCAGCCTTAACCTTAAGACAAGTAAGGCATTTGGATACGTATAAGGCAATGTCTTTCTTCATACCAGGCCACCAATAGTGAATACGAAGATCCTTATACATTTTATCTGAGCCCGGATGAATAGAATAACGAGACTTATGGGCTTCATCCATAAGCAAGGTACGAAGATCATCCTGGCTTGGGACCCACAAACGGTCCATGAAGTAATATGATCCATTGTCCTTCAGTTCCAGAGCAGGTGTTATGTGATAGGGAAATTCCTTATCCATCAAACCTTGTGAAACACAAGATTGTTGAGCTTGAGAAATGCGTGCTTGAATATCGGATCGAGCTTGAATAACAGATTGAACACGTACACAATGAAGCTTAGTACGTTCCTTACGACTCAATGCATCAGCTACGACATTCGCCTTACCAGGATGGTAGCGAATTTCGCAGTCATAGTCGTTTAAAAGCTCAACCCAACGTCGCTGTCTCATGTTGAGTTCTTTCTGGTTGAAGATATGCTGAAGACTTTTGTGGTCAGTGAAAACCACACATTTTGTACCGTACAAATAGTGTCTCCAGATCTTGAGAGCAAAGACAGTTTGCACCCAACTCAAGATCATGAGTGGTGTAGTTCTTCTCATGTATCTTCAACTGCCTCGATGCATAAGCTATGACTTTGTTCCTTTGCATAAGAACACAGCCAAGACCCAATTTCGATGCATCACAATACACAACAAAATCATCATCACCCTCAGGCAATGATAGAACAGGCGCATCGCAAAGCTTCTGCTTCAGGTGTTGAAAAGCTTCCTCTTGTTTGTTTCCCCAATAAAAGGGCATTTTCTTCTGAGTTAGAGCAGTTAAAGGAACTGCAATCTTTGAGAAGTTTTCTATGAAGCGGCGATAATAACCCGCTAGACCAAGAAAAGAACGAACTTCAGTAGGAGTAGTAGGTGTATCCCAATCCTTAATCGCACTGATCTTGGAGGGATCTACATGAATACCTCGTTCGTTGATAACATGCCCCAAAAATTGAACTTCTTTAAGCCAAAATTCGCACTTGGAGAATTTGGCGAAAAGTTGCTCTTTCTTTAGGAGTTCAAGAGTAAGACGAAGATGTTGCTCGTGATCAGCTCGCGTCTTAGAGTAAATCAAGATATCGTCAATAAAAACAATGACGAACTGATCCAAATAAGGTTTACAGACCCTATTCATTAGGTCCATGAAAACAGCAGGAGCATTAGTCAAACCGAATGGCATGACTGTGAATTCATAATGCCCATACCGAGTGCGGAACGCTGTCTTCGGAATATCTTCTTCTTGCACGCGAAGTTGATGATACCCGGAACGTAGATCAATCTTCGAAAAATAAGAAGCGCCTTGTAACTGATCAAAGAGGTCGTCTATGCGAGGTAAGGGATATCGATTCTTGATGGTAAGCTTGTTAAGCTCACGATAATCGATACACATCCTAAAGGATCCATCCTTCTTCTTTACAAAAAGAACGGGAGCACCCCAAGGTGAAAAACTAGGACGTATAAAACCTTTGTCAGAGAGCTCCTGAAGCTGTTTAGACAACTCTTGCATCTCAGACGGTGCAAGACGATATGGAGCTCTGGCAATGGGATTTGCACCAGGTACGAGATCAATGCGGAACTCGACTTGGCGTGCTGGAGGTAGACCAGGTAAATCTTCAGGGAACACTTCAGAATAATCCCGAACGACAGGAATATCTGAAATAGACTTACCCTTGCCTTTATCTTCTGTAACATGTGCTAAGAAAGCCACATAGTTCTTCTGCAGATACTTCCGAGCTTTAAAACAAGACATGAGTTTGAGACCAACGGTAGGCTTCTCACCTTGAACCTGCAGGATCTCGCCTGTCGAAAGCGGCACACGAACTATCTTCTCAGAACAAACTATCTCTGCATGATGCTTGGATAACCAATCCATTCCCACAATAACGTCGAAGCTTCCGAGTTGCATAGGCGCGAGGTCAATAGGAAAAAGATGGTCGTTAAGGTTCAATTGGCAGTTGCGTAGAACAGAATTAAGAACAATGGGTTCACCACTAGCAACTTCTACTGTCAAAGATTTGCCTAGTTTCGTTCTAGACACGCGAAGCATTTGCTCAAAAGACAAAGACACGAAACTCTTATCGGCACCAGAATCGAAAAGAACAGATGCAGGCTGATTATTAATAAAGAACATACCGTTCACCACATTATCGTCAGCCTGTGCCTCTTGGGCATTCATGTTAAAGACTCGGCCTCGAGCCGGAGCCTGATTCTGGTTCTGGTTCTGGTTCGCCAGTCTTGGGCATCGATTCCTATAGTGGGTCAGATCCCCACAATTGTAACAAGCACCTGGTGGGTATTGTGGTCGTGCAGCTTGACCCTGTTGCGGAGCAGGAGGCTGTGCAACTTGTTGAGCCGGGTTTTGAACTGCGCGATTCTGAGCAAACCGACAAACATCGGCAAGATGACCTGACTTCCCACAGCTAGTACAGAAACGGCACTGATGTTGCGGCTGATGGTGACTGTTGCATCTATTGCACAAAGGTGCATTCCCTGTATAAGGTTTCTTTGCTGGAAGCTGTGCGGGTTGGTTGGGAACTGCCTGATTAGCTTGGGCAGTGACAGCAAAATTTTGGGAAGCCTTACGCTTCCTTGACCTCTTCGAAGAACCAGAGTTCTTTCCATTCAAGTTTTGACCTTTCTTGCTATCACTCTTGTCAGCCGACTGTTTCTTGCCCTTGTCACCCTTCCTGTGTAACTTGTTCTTCCGGATCTGCGACTCAGTCAGTGTCGCTGATAACTCGATTGCCTGACGGAGTGTGGCAGGGTTACTACCAGTAAGAATGTCTTGTACCGAGTCAGGTAGGCCGTCGATGTATCTCTCGATAGCCTTGTCGAGTGGGGTAACCATAGTCGGGCAAAGCAAACTCAACTCTTCAAACCGATCAGTATAAGCCCTATGCTCACCACTATCTTGCTTCAGCTCATCAAACTCCTTCTCCAACGCTCGTTGCTCATGACGAGGACAGAATTCCCTCATCATAAGGGCTCTAAGTTCAGCCCATGTCTGTGCAAGAGCAACTTCTGCACCCCTGTCTCTCATAACCCCGTTCCACCATGTCAAAGCCCTCTTCTGAAATACGCTCGAAGCAAACTCGACTTTGCGATTATCCGGACACTGCACATGGCGAAAAGTATTCTCACTGCTCTCGAACCACTGAAGAAGCCCAGTCGCTCCTTCAGAACCACTAAACTTGAGTGGTTTAGCCTGATTAAAATCCTTGTATTTGCATGGAACATTGTTGTTGTTGTTGTTGTTGGCTTGGTTCCATTGAGCAAAGAGATTTGGGAATTGGGCAGCCATCTGCTGCGCAATAATTTCTGCCAGTTCGGCAGTTGCTATCAGGTTGTCGCGTCGAGGAGGCATTCTAAAAGAGGAAAACATGAAAGGAAACGAGTGAGATGATTGGATGAAAAGAATGAGATGATAAAAACAAGAATTGCAAACAGCATAGATGGTGGTCATTCGTCCGTATCACAAAGCAAACAAACGACACACAGTGACTAATCAAAGTAAATGGATCAAAAATAATGTATAATGAAGACATGCTCGCCTATAAGTGAACACTCATCCCAAGAATTCCCAGGTAAGCACAACTGGTCTCGCGTCTGGTTGAGATGTATACGAAGTGCTTGCCTAGACAGAAAACTCAGAATACAGGCATTCACCCTTCCAGTTTGCACGTGTTCACATTATTTAAAACCCAAAACTTTTGATGAGATTTTTGAAAATTTGAAGGCACAAGGCCAAAAACCAAAATGAAAAGGGTTCAAAACCATATAAAAGAGAGTTCAAAACCTTACAATTGAGGGTTCAAAACCTTGTAATAAATCATTCAAAAACAGATGATTGTTTTTTTTTTTTCAAAAAAAAAAAAAAAAAAAAAATCGTTTCGGAAAAAATTTTGGTTCTTGTTTTGATAATCACCTAAGGATAGGTGATGTACATGTTTTAAGATCTAAACACAAATAATTTGTGTTAGGGTCCTAGAAAAGTTATAGTCTAGGTCAAAGCATTACTAATAACCTAATTCCCTATAACCATTGGCTCTGATACCAACTCTTCTGTCACACCCCGACCGCGTAAAACAACAAACCGCGGCGGAAACATCGGGGCGTGTCGTAACAGAATAAATTGTTTCATAACCATGGCATACAAAGTTGTATTTTATTTATCAAACAAGGGTGTTACATTGTCTTGAACAGTAAACAAGAGAGTTTATAACATAATTAAACATAGTCTAGCTTTATTTTAAGTCTCTAAGGCACAGGTCCGCCTTAGTGTCATGATCAACATCCTACGGAAAAGCTCCTGAAAACACATGTGAAAATAGGTACGTCAGCATAAAAATGCCTGTGAGATACATAGGTTTGTGAAAATAGGATTCACGACTTGTATTTGAGAAAATGTTTAGTCATGAACCTTGTAATTTGCTTTGTCTTGTAAATCATTTGAAAAACGATAAGATCAGTTGATATGTAAGTAAATGTAAGGTTAAATGAATAACCATGTAAAAATGAATTTGTGTAAGATAAGTTGGTTGTAAAACAATGTCTTATGAAAAGTATGTTATTTGTATAAAATGTTATATGTATCAAACTGAAATGATTCAAACAACGTTACGCTATGTAATATTATACAAACATTTATATATAGGAAGTACCAGCGGCGTATCCACCATGTTTGTATCATATTACACACGTATCGTTACTTAATCACTTAATCAAACCAAACCATTCAAGATGTAAAATGTTCATGTACAAACCAATTGTCAAGTGTTATTGTGTAAACCATATCAAAATGTCTATGTCCCATGTAAACCACCAAATGTGTATATCAATGTCAAATTGTTTATGTTCAATGTGGATCATGCAATGTGTAACCAAGATGTCATGTATGGTAGTGAAATATATATATCAACTAAACCATATGTAAAATGCACAAAAACAAGGTATTGAAGTAAAACATAGTTTAAATCAAAGTTATGTTTTGTGTAACAAATGCATGCTATACTGATACAAACATTTATGCGGTATTGTTAAAATGCATACATCCAAGCCTTGAGACTGTGGCGATAAACCCTTAAACAAATTAAAGGTTTATCTAAATTATGTATATCGAATTCGGTCATTCCTTTCATCCCCTTTCCCTGGGATGTCCGGAACGGGAGTTGTCAATTCCTATGGTACCACTACCTACTAACGAATGGCATGATCAATGTTAATGAATGTATTGTCCCATGTTAAACAAACCAAATGTTATACCAAAAATGGAAGCATGTGATGCACTAAGTATGTAATCAAATGAACATACATAGCGTGAAAATGTAATGTAAAACGATGTACTAAGTAATGCACACAATGGGCACACCTAGCATGAAATGTAATGTAAAACGATGTACTAAGTAATGCACACAATGGGCACACCTAGCATGAAATGTAATGTAAAACGATGTACTAAGTAATGCACACAATGGGCACACCTAGCATGAAATGTAATGAAATCATGTACTATAATGTACTAACAAACATAGCCGGTATATGATGTGAAAACAGGAAAGCATGAAAGTAACAAGTAGGCACATGTGTTCCACCCCAAAACAGTTTGGAAAACAGTAAAAGAGGGGTCTATGTACTCACTTGAGATTGCTCAGATGTCTAAAGATAATCACCAAGCAACGCTAGAGATCTCGGAATCAAACGGCACCTAATATAGGTAACTATGTTAATAAACCGGACCTAAATCGGAAGATCGGGTAGCATGAGGGTTTGTAAACCAAACGAGTATTGAGACTCGTGTAGTAGGGTTCAACAAAGCCTACATACTAATTGAAACTTAACATAATTGTTTACGACCCATTACGACCCGTTTAGGTAGCTTATGCTACTTTAACGCGTCGTTCGCGTGAAACGCGTTCGGACCGCCTAACTAGCCTTATGACAAGTGTTATATGCCTAAACATGTTACATAATCAGTTATGTGACAAAGGTTTAGGTTACATATGCTTAATTACCAATTATACATGAAAAGGGTATTCTGGTAATTTACCTAAGGCATATAAACTACCTATCATACAACTACTTAAACGATGTGACCATAGGGTATAACCTCGGAAGGTTATTCCCTACCTACTATGGTCACCTAATGTATTTGGTCGGATCCTAATGATCGACCAAATGGGTCGAGTTCGAAGGTATAGGCGATTTATCAGATCGCCTACCCTACGACTCTAGTCAACGTGGTAATCAGTGGGCATAGTCCCAAGGGACTATGACCAACGTGATTACACTCACGTTGCGAAGTTCAAACGAACTTCGCATTGACCATTATTGGTCAACGCTGAAAGTCAAACAAAGTTTGACTTTCTGACTCGAAAAGCAATAAAATAAGGAAAAGAACGAAAGAATACTTACGAAGGGTCCCCGAATGCTAACTTCGATTCAAAAATCTCAGGTATGAAACAATAGTTTCAACTTAGAGTTTCTCAAATCAAAGTTCTTGTAAGTTTAGCAATGGGGGGCATGGGGTATATATAGTTTTCGGTCCACCGTTGAGATCGTTTCTTGGAAAAGGGGAAATGATCTCGTCCGAACACTTGTCGGAAAGTTGTGGTGGCTCTTTGGCACTCACCATAGGGTGTTGACAAGTGTACTTGCCCTTTGGGGTGTTGAAAAATTGATTGGAATTGCAAAACACTGAATCTGGTCACTAAACTGATGTTTCTGCCCAGAGTAGGCAGTCGCGTAGCGCGACTGGTAAGGCTACATGCAGTGGCGCTACGCCACTGCCCCCTTGTTTCAGCAAACTTTCAAATTTGGCAGAAATGGTCCCTGCAGCCCGTTTAAGCGATTTTCGATGCGTTTGAACCCCGTTAACCTCATTTCAAGGCTCTAAAATGAAGTTAAAGTATAGGGAACTCAAAACATGCTCAAAAATATCAAGGATGTCGGTTCGTTTGGCCGTACGATCGCGATGTTCGCTTAATTACGACGGAATGCGCATAAGCGCGAAAAACGATCCAAATGACGCGACGAATGGATTTTTCTTATGGCGAACACTAAAATATAATATAGTCATGCTTATATAAATTTTTGGATGTCCGAATGTATTCAGAACGTAAGTTATGCGCGAAAATGCAAACTTGTGCACTTTTTGACACTTTTAGTCCCTGAATGACCCAAAAGTTTATTTTAGCACACCGAACCCCTCAAAGCCTATTTCTAAGCTATGTAAAGGATATTTAAGGTGTGTTTAACTTATGGTTATGTTCCGGAATGTTCGTTACAGTTCAAATTGACATACTTTCGCAGTTTGTCATGTTTAGTCCCTGTAAGCGAATTAACTTGTTTTTGACATACCAAAGCCTTCTAAACTTATTTCTAAGTTATGTAAAGGTTATTTAAGGTATGTTGGGTATATGTTGATGTTCCAGAGTATTTCTCGCATTAAACTGAGTACGTTTACGCACTAGTTTGCGTATAACTCTCCAGAAAGTGATGTAGAGTTTGGAATTGAGCAAAAGTCAAAACATGAAAAATGTAAAACACAATCAAACAAACATTGGGATCAAATAACCTTGTTTTATTGATAATAGAACTGTTCATAGTGATTACAAGCACAGTTGTTACATTACGGGCCTTAGAAGTGTCGGAAATGGCCTTAAACACATGCAGGCCAGGCGGCCCGCGTAAGATCTTTGTGTGTGTCTACGCGGCCCGCGTCAGGCTCCCAGAACAGATAAGACTGATTAGTCAGCAGATTTCAGCTGATTAAACCTCATCCACACACTCACACTTGCCCTTTCAGCTCATTAGGGGCCATTTTTAGTCACCACAACTTTCCAACAAGTGTACGCACGAGATTCGATCACGGTTTCCAAGAAACGATCCTAACGGTTCGGGAAATACTATAAATACACAACCCCATTCATTGCAAAAAAACCCACACCTTTGAATCTGAACTTGCTCTCGAAGTTGTCGTGTTTAACACTTCATACCTGAGAGTGTTCGGATTCAAACCTTCCATTCTTGGACCCTTCGTAAGTATTCTTTCGTTCTTTTATTGTTTTTCGAGTCCGAAAGTCAAACTTTGTTTGACTTTCTGCCTTGACCAGTTTATGGTCAATGCGAAGTTCGTTTGAACTTCGCAACGTGATTGTAATCACGATGGTTATAGTCCTTGGGACTATGCCTACTGATTACCACGTTGTCTAGGGTCGTAAGGGTAAGCGATCTAATAAATCGCTTATACCTTCGAACCCGACCCATTTGGTCGATCATTAGGATCCAACCAAATACCTTAGGTGACCATAGTGTATAGGGAATAACCTTCCGAGGTTATACCTTATGGTCGCTTCGTTTAAGTAGTTGTATGATAGGTAGTTTATATGCCTTAGGTAAATTACCAAAATACCCCTTTGATGCCAAAATTCATTATAAACATATGTGACATAACTTTTGACATCTAAACTGATTTGACAACAATATTAGGCATGTTAAGGCATATTCTACTTGTCATAGGACTAGTTAGGCGGTCCGAACACGTTTCACGCGCACGACGCGTTAAAGTAGCATAAGCTACCTTAATGGGTCGCGATGGGTCTTAAGCAATTATGTTAGGTTTCATTTAGTATGTAGGCTTTGTTAAACCATATTACACGAGTCTCCATACTCGTTTGGTTTACGAACCCTCATTCTATCCAATCCTCCGATTTAGGTCCGGGTTATTAACATAGTTACCTATATTAGGTGCCGTTTGATATCCGTGATCTCTAGCATTGTTTGGTTGTTACTCAAGGACTACTAAGTAATCTCAAGTGAGTACATAGACCCCTCTTTTACTGTTTTCCAAACGTTTTGGGGTGGAACACATGTGCCTACTTGTTACTTTCATGCTTTCCATGTTTTCACATCATATACCTGCTATGTTCGTTAGTACATTATAGTACATGATTTCATTACATTTCATGTTATGTATGCCCATTGTGTGCGTACTTAGTACATCGTCCTACATTACATTTCATGCTATGTATGTCCATTGTGTGCATACTTAGTACATTGTTTTACATTACACTTATGCTATGTATGTTCTTTGTTGCATACTTAGTACATTGTTATACATTACACTTATGCTATGTATGTTCTTTGTTGCATACTTAGTACATTTGTTATTCATCACATGCTTACATTTTGGATACACATTACATGATTTACATTAGACATGAACATTTTACTTTGGTAGTTTGGTTTGATTAAGTGATTAAGTAACGAGGCGTGTGTAATATGATACAAGTATGGTGGATACGCCGCTGGTACTTCCTATATATAAGTGCTTGTATGGTATTACATATCGTAGCGTTATTTGAATCATTTCAATTTGAGACATATAACATTTTATACAAATAACATACTTTTCACAAGACATTGATTTACAAACAACTTATCTTATACAAACTCATTTTACATGGTTATTAATTTAACCATACATTATTCTCTTATTTATACATATCATCTGATCTTATCGTTTTTCAAATGATTTACAAGACAAAGCAAGTTACAAGGTTCATGACTAAACATTTTCTCAAACATAAGTCATGAATTCTGTTTTCACAAAACCTATGTATCTCACAGGCATTTTTATGCTGACGTACCTATTTTCACATGTGTTTTCAGGAGATGATGCATAGGACTTATCAAGACATACTTAGGCGGACCTGTGCCTTAGTGACTTAAAACGAGACAAGAACTAGTTAATTTTTGTTATGTACTCTTTGTTTCTTGTTTAAAACGATGTAAACTCTCTTGTTTGATTAATAAAACGAAACTTCAATTGCCATGGATTTGAAACAATTAATTCTGTTACAACACTCCCCGATGTTTCCGCCACGTTTCGTTGTCTCACGTGGTCGGGGTATGACAATACAGAGTCCAACAAGATGTGGTCAGAACGTAAGATATGCGCGAAAATGCAAACTTACATCGTTTTTGACACTTTTAGTCCCTGTAAGATCAAATAAGCATGTTTTCGCATACCGAACCCCTCAAAGCTTATTTCTAAGCTATGTTTAGGTTATTTATGGTATGTTTAGCTTATGATCAAGTTCGGGACTCTTCGACACCATACGAATCGGTATAGTTTCGCAGTTTGACACAAATAGTCCCTTCGATCGAATAGACTTGTTTTCAACACACCAAACCATCCAAAACTTATTTCTAAGTTATGTGAAGGTTATTTAAGGTATGTTAAGCCTATGTCACTATTCAGGAGTGTTTGTTGCGTTAAACTGGCTGCGTTTACGCACCAGTTTGCGTATAACTTTCCAGAAAGCGATTTAAAGCTTGAAATCGGAATCGAATCGAATCATAAAATCATCAAACACAAATACACATATAATAACATCAAAACACATTGTTTTATTGATAGTTAACATTGTTTTGCATTGTTCATCGATTACAGAACACAGTTGTCACATGTCATTAGCTGGGAATTCAGGAAGAAAGTATATCGAGGAAATTGTGGGACAATAACTTGTTTTAAACATACACAGAAATGGTGTTTCCTACACGATGCACAGAACAATTTTACACCAAATACGAAACTCTGAGGATCTAGGAAACATGTACTTAGGGTCTTTGGGAAACCAGGACCAAACTCGTAAAGGTTGCTTAGGAACCACATCTGTTAACTCAAGCAAACATCATTATCCTGACATATATGCCATTTCAGCTAACCAAACAGAAAGTACTTAAATTTCTTTTGTTGAAGTCTTCACTTTTGCTTCTAGCGAGTAGATGTTTGCATCTCTACTCCTCTTAATGATAGTTGCATCGCGTTAATTTTCTTCGTTGAGAGTGAACACACATTTGCTTCGATACTTGGTCATTTCTTCATACTCATTGTTTCATTACTTGAAAACTCATATGTTATGCATGCACCATTTACTATGCATGCGGTTTCATTTCAAACGCTTCATTGAAGTTCAAATATTATGTTGCTAGATCTAATTACTGGTATGTGATTCGAATGACCTACATTATTGTAATTGTTGGCTCTTTTGTTATCAAGTCAACACACTTTCTTGAAACTTCTTTTCTTTCAAGTTACATTCATGGTTTATTTTTGGTAACCATGCTGAGATTCCCCTTGTTGGTACATACGTTTATTGTCGGGCTACGCTGAAACCAGGATCAATTGCTTGAACTTATCTATTTCGCATGTTCGTTTTGAGACGCTATATGATGTATTGAGAGCATCATATTCAAATACTCTTGCAAAGGTTCTTTTGTTTCGAGTCGTAGTGGACTTGATTGGTCTACGACTCCACTAAATCATTTGTCGATCTCGATACCTTACGGTGATACTTTCACAGAATTGAAGCTTGCGCTAATTTGGATACGCACCTCATACACGAATTTAATTGTCCATTTATTTGTTCTAAACCCATTTTGTTTATCACAATTAAAGCGGTCTCAACACAATTGTGTGTTAAGACAATGGTACCTAGATTCATTTCATATCACGGTGTACCTCCTAACGATTCTTTCATTATCGATCGAATGCCTTGCGATACTTAATACTTTTTCATTTTCGAATAAAAAACAGTGGCTCGTTGGTGTTCCGTATTCAACTGAAAACTTTATGACATTGTGTAAATCAAATCTTCAATTGTTTCAGTATACTTTCATTTGATTTCAAACACGGTGAACTTGTTCAGTCACCACTATTAGTGAATTATGTCATTACGACACCTTGTGGTGTCATTACAAAATTGTAGCTTGTGCTAATCTTGGTCAACCGTATCACACAAACTACACATACTGTTGTTTGACTTGTCATTTAAACATTCCTGATGCAACTACGAATTAAGACAATGATACACCAGGTTCGCTTGTACTTCATTCGGTGTATTTTCGCAATTCATGAATGTCAACACACTAATCCTTACCATTTATTTATTCGAAAGTTGACAGATCATTTTCATATTCAAGTTGTTGATTTTGAGTTCATATAGCGGATGCTATGGTTTGTGAAAACTCGTTTGCATATTGTGACCGATTGTTTGAGAATCCTATTGGTCAAAACTCCTCTTTTGTGGAACCCCTGTTAACTAGATTACACTAGACTATACGTCTATACATCTTGTGTCCTTTGACATCAAATGCTTAAAGCACATACTTTTTAACCATTGGATTCGTGTTGTTATATATTCTTGGATTCACCTGATGTGAATAAGGTCTGATTCGGTTTTGTGATTACCTACCTCAATATTATCCATATACATATACGCATAATGTAACCCTAAGGAGATAAGGTAGTATAAATTTCGAGGATGAAATTTTCTTAACAGGGGGAGAATGTGACAACTGTCAAATTTGCATGTATCCGTACAATTAATTAATGTTGACTAAGTGCTTAATGATTGTGCTAAATTACAATTAATGACTTAAACTGCTGTCTGATTTCTGTATCATACATACATGTGCATCACATATTACATACTGTCACACCATTTATCACATACAAACTCTAGTGACATAAACGATGCAGAAAGCACAGTTAGCACAGTTAGCGGATAACTCAGAGACATGCTGACAATGTCAGTACATAGACAGACAGTGTTTTGAGACCCCATAAGGGCCAGAGACAAGATACTACACTAGTATGGAGTGTAGGGAAGTAAGGACCATAAAACTGCGTCACTAGGTGATAGTTTAAGTGCCGGAAAGTGCCAAAAACCCACTCAAAGTGCAGAATTCTGCATATTTCAGCAAAAATTCAGCATTTTAATAAACTAATAACATGCAAAAATATGGCAAAATGGCCCTGTATGCTTTCCTAAGTGTCGGGAATTAAAAGTGTTACAAAAGGGTACTTAAAGAACACTAAACGGAGTAACTTGACACTTTAACGAACCGGTATCTAACCGAAAAACCAGACATTACCCGGAACACCAAAATATTGCTAGAAGCATTATTTTATTATTTTTGAACTAGTTATGATCCCCGAACACCCTAACACACTATATAATGCATCATACACTTGAAACACTAGACATTACACTTAACCTCCAATTATTATCTAAGTTACCATTCAAAGTTACACATAACCCCCCCCCCCTTGGATTTACGGTTGAAAGGGGTGGCCCCACCATCAAGATCCTTACTTGATCTTGTAAGATTCTTCTTGATTCATTTTTATTTTATTAGATATGTTACTTGATCTTGCAAGATACTTTAGATACATTAAATCTATAATAGATTATATAAACCACAAGACCATCATCATCTTCTTCACCATTCACCAACTTCCTCTTCTCCTCTCTCTCCCTCCATGCTCATGGCCCAACACCCCCTTCCTACCTCCACCACTTTCATCCACCATTCAAGCAATCCAAGCTCATTTCAAGGTGCTAGAAGATGATTAAGGAAGCTTGAAGCTTGTGGATCCTCAAGGAGCTTTCTTACTTGCTTGTATCCATCATTTTCATCATCTTTTCTTCAAGTGTTATTCCCTAGCTTAGAGCTAGTAGTAAGACTCTCTTAACCCTTGATACTTCTAATTTTGATTTGTTAAAAGATATGTTATGTTATAAATCACAAGAACCCTAAAAGACATAATCTTGAATCTTGAACATAAGCTTAACATATGATGTTTTAGTGGGTGAAATAATGTTTTTTAGTGTATGTATATTACTTGTTTGTTGATTTCTTGAAATGATGATATAAATCATCACATGGAACTTGCTAGATTGTGATTAAACACATGATCTAGCAAGTGAGAGGATGATTATGTGACAACATAAGATAATCATCTTCTTGTGTAAACATGAACTTGATGAATAAAATAATTTCTTGACAAATAATAAACAAAGTGAGTTGGCAGTCTTATGGATCCAAGATTTACAAATGATTTTCCAAGAAGAACCAAGTTCAAAATATGATATTTGGAAGATCATGGTTTTTACTTAAACCTACACTATTTTTAGTGGAAAAACAAGTGTATAGACACTTATGAAACAAGAAGATCTAATAAATAAACATTTTTGTAAAATATGTTTACAAGTTGTAAACACCTAGTTTCTTTAAGAATGAGATTTTTAAAGGAATAAAGACACTTTAAAGGGTAACTAAACCTACTAAACACTTTACCAAGTTACTACAAGTGTTTATGAAAGATCAAGTTCATTTTGTTAAGTAAAGTGTATAGTTTTTGCACTTGAGAAGTGTAAGTTGTTTAAGGATTAATTATTGATTGTTGTGTTGATTTTTGAAAAGAAAATGATGTGCTTTAATAGCATGGACACCTCCATTTTCAAAGGAAACTATGGCAAAATTTTCTAAAAATACAAACACTTGAAGAAATATTTTCTAACAAATATTTACTAGTGTATTTAAAGCATGGTTTTCAATATAAACTTTGCCATAGACTTTGTTACAAAAATACAAGTATTGGAGGTTGGTTTTGATAAATAAAAATGAATAAATATGTATTTAAAATATATATTTACATGGTGTGTGATTACGTGTATATTTCGTGTAATAGTTATATTGTTTTAAGGGTTAAAATGATCTAACTTAACAAGATACGAGGAATTACAAATCCAAAATAATACCAAAAATCTCACAAGGAATGAATATATAAGTTACACGCTTATATTGTGAAACCAAACGCAAGAACGTAACTTACAAAACATTCCGGAAAATACACTCATTTTGGTAAATACTATTTTGGATAGGAAAGAATGAAAGTATGATTTTTACCAAGTTATATCACATTTTTGGGCAGGAGAAAATGTATTATCTTTGGGAAAGTAAAAATATACTTACTTGGGTTTATTAAGAAATATAGTATTTTTGGGAAAAATATATATTTTCTTGGAATATATTGTTTTGAATAAAAATAAGGTTTATATATATATATATATATATATTTCTAAGTGAGACTTAAAAATATATATTCTTTTGGATTAACACGCCGGAATACGACGCCAATACTTGACAAGAATACGAAAGTACATGTATGAGATACCCCCATCCTTGGGAAGGAAATACAAATACAAAATACTTGAGAAGTATTGATACAATATTGTATAAACAATTATTCCAAAACCAAATATAATTTAAAGTTAAAATAATTATTATTTTAGCAAATAATTATAACTTGGAATAAGATTGGGAAGATAAGAAAAGTAAATCGAAAACGTAAATACTAAGCAAAGGCACGACCCGTCCGTCTAATAGACGTTAGTACACTGTAGGTAGTCGTGTTTGCTGAGGAGATTTGGGTTACCAGTACTGAAGACGCAATACTGTGAGTTCATGTCCCCCTTTTCTTTTAACTGGTTTCAGTTTTATACTTCGGGGGTGAAATACATGTTACGATTATTACAAACGTTTTATACATGGTATGATTAGCTTAAGGAGGGTTTACTACTAGATCATGTGAAGGGTGGGTACAACACTTAAGGCCATTAATCCTCGTCGTAGGACTGAGGGACATGAGTGATAGATCTATCTGGGTGTAGCGAGCCCACACCCATGGGGACCAGGGTGGCCCATAGTGGTGACTATGTCTTCCAGACGGAGGCCCGATACAAATTTGCTAGGTTTGAGTTTTCCTGCACCATTTCACACATACCATTGGCTTTGCAACCCAGTGGTGATCTCTTTTTCCTTATTGCTACATACCAGGGACTTACATACATACTTACATCATTATCAAAGGTTTATACATACACACAAACGAACACATGAACTCGCTCAACTTTTGTTGATGTTTTTCAAACTACATGTATTTCAGGGAATTTATAAGTGGATCTGGCGGGCGTTGGAAGTTTTTATGCTGCGTTAAGAATAAAACTGTCATCCATGATCTTTGATTTTGGTTAATGTGTCTTATTCCTGGACGAGACACGTCATCCAAACCTTGGTGTTATTCAATATCTTGTGACGAGTCCTTAATAAACTCATAAACAATTTGTACGGTTTGTAAAACTTGAATTTGAAGTCTGAAATGTTGTTATGTTTTAAACTTATTTAATGGATGACAAACCCATGGTTTTATCATATAATTGATGTTATGATTGAATGCAATGATATTAAGAAAGTCACACCAAAATCACGCTTCCGCAAAAGTCAGGGTGTGACACATGAAGACATGACAGGTATCTCTACAGATATTATTACTCATAAGCTTGGCATTGACAGGTCATTCAAACCCATACATCAAAAAAGAAGAAAGTTTGCACCTGAGAGGAATGCCATTATCCAGGAGGAGGTAGATAAGCTGCTCAGAGCAGGTATGATTAGAGAGGTTAAGTATCCAAGGTGGTTAGCCAATGTGGTTGTTGTTCAAAAGAAAAACGGAAAGTGGAGGGTATGTGTCGATTTTACTGATTTAAACAAGGTATGTCCCAAGGATCCTTTCCCATTACCCCACAAATCCTGCTGATGGCAAGTTAGCACCAAAGTGGGAAGGCCCCTATCTTATTGAAGCTGAGGCAGGAAAGGGGGCATATCAATTATTAACAATGGAAGGTGATATATTGCCAAGAGCTTGGAATGCTGTCCATTTAAAGAGATACTTCATGTAAGAAGGATCCAGGATCCTTGGCCATCTTCATATTTGGTATACATTAAGGATCCTTAGAGGATATATGATCCTTATTCTGGTAATGATTTGATTCTAATTTATTTAATCCTTTAATTTATTTTAAGCAGAAGGATCCAGGATCCTTTACCCTTTTTTCACTAAGTTCTGAGTTTTGTAGAAGATTGATGCATCCTTGACAAAGGATCAAGTATCCACAGAAGTCTCCTAAGTTTTATGGGCTTGTCCCCAGTTTTATGGGTTTATCCCCAGTTTTTTGGGCTTGTCCCCAGTTTAAGGTATCTACTACCTTCGCCAGTAGCGCACGATTATCCTAGTGCAGTTAAAGGTAATGGGACCAGTACCCGCTTTAGGGGCTGACAATTTCATTGTACTGGTTGTATTTAGGATCCTAAGTATAATGGTAAACGTACCATACATCCGTTCCTAAGGTTTCTAACATTTTCACGTTAGCTAAGGTTTTAGCATTTTCATGTCACTAAGTTTGGATAGTCGCCAGTGAGGGCCATACTCCAGTTTACACAAGATCCTTTGGGCTTGTCCCCAGTTTTTTGGGCTTGTCCCCAGTTTATTGGGCTTGTCCCCAGATTGTTGGGCTTGTCCCCAGTTACTAACTTTTCCTTTTACAGTTGGCTTAGTCCCAAGTTATGTTCCATTTCAGGTTTCCAAAGCTAAACAGTTAAGGATCTAGGATCCTAACCTTATATGAGGGTTTGTCTTTTGGTTATCTCAATTGTAAGCATCAAGGATTTAGGATCCTAACTTGGATTCTCTGGTATGATCCTTATTTACCTTAACTTTATTCTTGATTTATCTAAGTTACCCTTATTCTTTGACAACAGGATATATGATCCTAAAATTATCACACTTTTTGAACTTTTCGATTATAGGATATTTGATCCTTGATCATATCCTAAACTTTTTGGCATAATCTAATATACTTTCATTATTAACTTGTAAGTTCAAAGGAATATGCAATGGTAATTGAAAGGTAAATAAATACAGAATGAACAACACAAGATAAGCCAAAAGATTAAAGTTTTATTTATTTATCAAAGGTTAAACCCTTCAAAGGTTGTCAAAATTACCAACCCCAAGCATCTACCAGCAATACGTGGCCCGTCCGCTGGGGTAGGTAAAGGGTGTCCATACTAAAAGTTCGATAAGTGCAGGAAATAAAAGGCGAGGGGCACCAAAGGCTTCATCCTCCACAAACAGAAGGACCCATCCACCTTTGTTACCCCCCTATTGTTCGAAGGATCAGTGATCCTAAACCCTAATACTATTGTTCAAGTACAGACCAACCATTGTTTAAAACATCATCAAACAAAAACCATTGAAACCATAAAAAATGGGCTCCGGCCGTGTCTAGATAAATCCATCATCGCCCATTGTTGCAGCCTAAACCTTCGCTGCATCATCACCACCAGCTGCTTCTTTCGCTGGATCCTTCACCCCACTGCTACCAGCCTCAATTGCCAAGACCTCCTCAGCTTCCTCTTCATCATCCAGCTCCGCCAGCTTCTGCTTCCAAGCCTCCTGATTCCAGGCGGACCTATCGAAGGAAGGATTCTTAGCTTCCTTGGCCATTTGCAGCTTGATTTTGAGCATGGCGATTGTAGCAGAGAGCTTTGCCCCTTCCATCACCTCCTCCTTCTCCTGCTGAGCTGTGATTTAGGTCAGGACCAGCTCCTTTTTCACCAGATTGAGATCCTTCTCGAGGGAGGAGATTGTCTTATCTTTGGCCAGGAATATCTTCTGGAAGTCCAGGTTCTTTGCTCGGCCTCTGCCAAATTGTGATCCATGAGCATTTGGATCTCAGCAAATTTCTGCAAAAGGGAAACATATGTCAGGATCCGTTATCCTCAAGAAGGGAAGTTCAGACTTAAGGATCTAGGATCCTTACCTCAGAGACATACTCCTCGAACTGGTGTTGGATGAGAGGGAGTCCTTCAAGGGATTCAGAGGTCTTTCTTTTCTTGGCACCCTTGCCCCGCGTGCTCATGCCTTTGGGGTTCGGGATGCTGGGACTGGCAGCAAGTTCCTTCTTGATGGACTTAGAGGAAGCAAATGCATCAAGATCACTGACGCTGAACCTGGAAGCTGATTTTGAGGATTTTCCAGCGCCTACAAATGCAAAACACGGATAAGTATTCTTATTTTACTTTCATTTAAATATTTATTCATACACAGATTTGAATACTTACTTGACATTGTGAAGGAACCGGAGGATACTTCTTGTGAATCCTTTGCTTTGACTTGAAATGTCCTTACAGCAGGATCAAAGTTCCAGAGAGCAGAAACCCTTTCTTTTGTTGCAGGTGTTTCTTGAATGTGAGAAAGTGAGATAGCTGCACAACAAAAACAGAAAGAAGGATCAATTATCCTTAAAATTAAAAGAGTCCTACTATGATCCTTGTCTAAGGATCCCATATCCTACCATGGGTGATCCATTGTTTAGGAAGGTCTTTCCCATCTGGGATTGAGTCCCTCCTTACAAAGAAGAAATGGCTCTTCCAGTGGGTATCGTTTTTGGTGGTTTTGAGGATTGGATGAGGCTGACCAGGTTTGTGGTTAAACAGAAATCGATGTGAACCATGGCTAACAAGGTTGTATAACTGACTCAACTCAGACATCCCTATTTCGACACCCTCCTGCTCGATGATGTTCTCAAGGGTATAAAGAACTCTCCACATCATTGGCATGGCTTGTATGTAGCACATGCCCATGAGTGTGAAGAAGGATTGTGTAAAAGCAGGGAAAGGGTAAGAAAACGCTATCAGAAAAGGGGTTGCCGGAAAGGAGGTCCAAGCATCAGAAACATAGTCACTCTTCATTGAAGAGTCAAATGCTCTGAAGACGACTCCTGCTGGGAAACAATGGCGAATCCGATCAATTTCAGGATCGGTGAAACGGCAAAGTTCCAACGAAGGGTTTTTGGTGACACCTTGGCTTTTCAAAGGGCTATCCTTCTTAGGATCCTTAGCAGGTGAGGATCGGAGAGTCATTTTCGCCATGGATGCTTGGAGAATAGAGGATCGGAAGAAGAAGAAATCTTAGAGAGAAGGATTAGAGAGATACCTGTTGGAGTCTCCGAATGATGATTTAAAGGAGAGTAACGCTCAAATTTAAATGCAATTTGATCCTTATCTCTAACATGTATATATAATGATGATTTTGCAGGAAGTCTTGTCGCTGACGTCATATTCGCAACGGCTAGTCCGTTGGCAACGACTAGTTTTTCGCTAACCAGTTCGTTCGAGATAAAGCAGAAAATATGAGTCATCTAGTTACAATTAATTCCTCATATTTTGGGGGCAATTGTTAGGGATGGATTTTCAATATGTATGGATCACGGATCCTCAAGTGCAGCCAGGATCACGGATCCTCAGTTCAGTTTGAATTAAGGATCCTTAGGAGACGTTGCAGGAATAAGGATCCAGGATCCTCATTATTATCCTTATACTAACAGTTGTTTCCATTATATTTGAACTTGTTTTGCATGAGTATTCGAGTGGGACTTGGTCTTGCCGAGATTCCATGGGAATATGCCTTTTAATTCTACACGTGCGTGGCCTTCGTGACCGTTGTGGAGATCGTGGGAAGCTAGCATCTTTTGCGGATTGTTAGTTAGCTAGTTTATTTCTATTTTTATAAGGGGATAACAAGCTTGATTAGTTAGTTATTAGCAAACACACACTGCTCGAGAACTCTCTGCAACTTGTTGGCGATTACACACTTTTTGCACACTAGTGATCCTTGTAACAAGCTTGTTGTCATCCCGAATTGTATACATTGTTTGTTCAATATAGTTGGTGATCGGTAGTTTCCATCACCCGAGGTTTTTTGTGCCGGAGTTCATACATTGATCAAGGGCTTTTTCCTCGTATAAATCCTTGTGTCCAACATTCATTTCATTCATACATTGTTCATACATTTGTCCATTTATTCAAGCATCACACCTCACAAAATCGGATTTGGTTGTATTATCCTTGTGTGATTTTTGACCAAAACATCGAGTGAGAGGGAGATCGCGGCCAGGGGGTCTTCTGCCGTAGATGTGAGAGAGAGGAGGGTAGAGAACTAGGGTTTAGTTTTTTTTGTTACCCACACACACACGTACGCATACATATGTGTATGCGCACAACACAAGGGTTGGGCTTGGTGGTTTGGGCTTGTCTTACTTGGGCCGAAATCAGAGATAAGGGAGGAAACGGGCTGGTAGCGAGTAGGCTCTAGCAACCGTAGGGGTGTTTGGGTTAGGCTTGATCGGGCCGCAAACCGTAAAGAGGGTGAAGTGGGTTCGGGTCACGCTAACCGGGTTATGAGTATATAATATATCACACTAACCTCGTTCGTTTAAATTTATAATTTCGCGTAAATATATGTTAAATTAATTTTAGCCTAAGATGTAGAACGGTAATAGGTAGTGAAACGTAAAATGAGAACCCAGGTTGTCACACTAAACAACATTAGCAGCCGACACCCCCATCTAGTTTCCCTCCCAAATTTCTCTGCCTTCATCTCTTTTTTTTTAGAAACCCTAATTCTCTAACCTCTTCACACAGACAAGATCCATTCCTCTCTACCTTACCTCCACTCCTCATTCCTCTCTCAAGCCCATCCGACAACCCCCCTCTCGTCTCTCCCAGTTCTGACGGGAAAACAATCTGCCGCCACCCTCCGGTGGTGGCACACGGCGACCATGTATCCGACAAACATCGACACCTCCCCCGCACCCCCGTTTTCTGACAATAAAGATCGAAGAGAGAGAGGCTGACAAGATGATTCAGCGCCGCCGCTCACGACGGCGGCAGTAGAGGCGACGATAGTGGTTACGGGGTGAAGATGGTGGTACTGTTAACTTCCTCCGAAAAATTCCGTGATGATGAAGATGGTGGTGGTGGCCGGCAACGGCAGGACGGCGGAGCCGTCGGGATGCCGGCCGACGGCGGCGACAATGCCGGTGATTCAGTTCAAGTTCCGATTGGTGATTCAGTTCGAGTATGGTTCAGTTTAGCTGGGTTGTTCGGATCGTATGCAGTTCTGAGTTTGGGTTCGAGTGGAAATGTCACAAAAACATGTTTCTGGTTTAAGATTCAGGTTATGTTGTGGGTTCGGGTCACAAGTCAACGAGCATATTGTCACACCCTCAAAATCCACAAGCGGAGTATTACCGCGAGGCGTGTGACTGACCAGGATCATACCACCAATCATAATAAACATTAAGTAAAGTAAAGTAAAACCATTGCAAACCCAACGTTTAAAGTTCACCAAACCAAATTTAATAGTCAGCGGAAGCATAAAATCAAAAACCAAAGTATAAGTTTAACGTTTCATAAATTTATTATGAACACACAGCGGTTCATGTCCCCCAACGACTCCTTCCCCATGCAAGCTCCAGCAAATAACCCAACGACCCGCAAAGCATGTGGTAACGTGTCAACAAAAGGTTGGCGAGTTCACAGTTGGTTGTCTGTTTTAATGTTGTTCCAAAAACCATAAGTTGTTAAGTTGTTTCGAAAACCAAAAGTTATCCAGTTCCATGTTCCCATAACCATATACCGTGGGGGCTACCCCATGTTGTAAACCACTAGACCCGTTACCATATCGACTACTGACTTAAGTCATGTTCATGTGCCCTGCGTCAATGTCTATCATCATTGACAAGTGCCCAAGTACATTAGTCCACTCCCGTCCTTTGCGGCATGGTGTGAGGCTTGTCAGACCTAATAGCGCTATTTAACTAATGACCCGTTCGCCAATGGCTCGGCGATTAAGTCGATATAAAAATGAGGGACTTCATGATAGAGTTTTGTCTAGTAAGTTTAAGGTTGTTGTCCTACCCAAGGAGGACCGAGGTACGTATTCTACCCAAGGAGAATACGCAGGTTGCATCCCACCTAAGGGGGATTGTTGTTAATTAACCCATTCCCAAACCACCGAGATATCCTTATTTAACTCATTCCCAAACCACCGGGAATCCTTATTTAACTCATTCCCAAACCACCGGGAATCCCATGCTTTGTAGAAAAGTGTGAACTCACCTTTGGTTGCTCGGTTGGACTCTTAAAATAGCTAACAGTCAGGGTTGGTCAATCACATCCTAGTATAATTACCACTTAGTCCACTAATGGTTTCAAATAGAGCACAAAGTTCCTACACGCATCTACCACCTAACATGCACTCACTTTAACACTTCACGCCCATATAAACATTTCACCTATAACTACTCAAGAGCAAGCATACGATATTTCACATAACACTTTCATTGACATTTAACAAGTTGGATCATTATCTGATAACATAACCGACATTTAGACACGCAAATTACTACTTATATTGTTTCAGCTTTAACATCCAAAACTGGGTTGTTTTCGGGTATTTTAATAAAATAGTTAACTTATTCCAAAAATTCCCAAAATTTTACAGAATGTTCTAAACGGTCCAAATATTATTGTGTAAAAATCTCGGGATCCAATTCATTACCAATTATTTCATGACCTAACTCTATCCAGACTTCAAGTTATGACGAAAAACACAACACACATTTTCTGCAGAAAAAAACGCAGCTTTTGCTGCTGTACAAAACGGACCTTTAAAAATAGCAAACGACCTCGAAAAAATATGATTCCAGCACCGTTTGAATCGTTTTCCGAAAACGTATAATTTAGACTTTAGAAAATCAATTTTTCGATTTATAACGGTCCGTTTACTGCTAACTGAAGTTGGCTGTTTTCATCAATCAGCATGGAGTTTTACATTTAAACGACACCAAAACGCGTGTAAACGACCCCGACTCTTCCTAATAACGACTAACAGCAGGTTAATCATCCTTTACCATCTAACCATACCAATAATCACAAAACCCTAGCCATAACACATCATGATTTTTCACAAAAACACAGCCAATGATCATTTATGCATACAAACTATCGATTACTTCAACAAATCGCATACTTAACCGAAACAAATCATATAACATCAAAACCCTAGCATGTCATCTAAAAATCATAGCCATGATTATACAAATTTTCACCAAGAATCACAATCGAAAACAAGAATACTAACCTTGGAGCAAGAGAAGGGATTACAAGGAAGTGAAAGGCGAATCAAGAAGCTGAATCAGGAGCTAGTATTTGATTTTCACAGGGGTGTCTCTTCTGGTCGACGATCACAAGGGGGTGAGTTAGGGTTTCAGTTTTTTATTTCTTCTCCCCAAAGCCAAATACGTATCATTAAATCATAAGGAGAGTTGGGCTAATGGGCTACAAGGACCAAGAGATGTGGGTTTGGGCTTTAAATTTCGAATAAGGGGACAAGCGTGGGGTTGGGCCTATAAATGGCACAAGAAAGGGGAGGGGTGGGTTTGGGTTGGGTTTTTAATAGGTAGCGGTTTCGCACAAAGTAACGGTTTCGCAAGATTCATGAAATAATTAATTAAAACGTTGCGTATCGCGGAATAATATTTTACAATGCTTCGATTCACAAAATAACGTATTCCCACATTTCATTTTCGCGTTTCGGTTTCACATAATTCACATTACACATTACCATGCACACAATCGTTCAAATAAAATAAATCACTAAATTCAATTCATTTAACGTACATGAAATTACACAGTAGAGCGAAACGTTCAGGAATTTACACGAGTTATCACATCATCCCCAAGTTGAAAGAAATTTCGTCCCGAAATTTAGCACATCGTTGCCAGAGAAGCTAGTCGTGTTGTGCGTTTTCCTGGGGTATCACATCATCCCCCCGTTGGTTTGGAATTTCGTCCCAAAATTCCGAAGTAGCTTCTGTACTGGACTCACCTTTCTTGAACAACTGGGGGTACTTGCGTTTCATCTGGTCCTGCCATTCCCAAGTGAACTCTGGGCCCCGACGGGAGTTCCAACGAACTCGAACAATAGGTATTTTAGTATGTTTGAGAGTCTTGATTTCCCGGTCCATAATTTCCATCGGTTCCTCGAAGAAGCGCAACTTGTCGTCGATAGTGAGTTCCTTGAAAGGAACGATGAGGGCCTCGTCTGATAAGCATTTCTTCAGATTTGACACGTGGAAGACGTTGTGAACACCACTGAGTTCTTCGGGAAAATTCAGTCTGTAAGCCACCTTGCCAATTTTCTCAGTGATTTCAAAAGGTCCGACATATCGCGGATTAAGTTTGCCCCGTTTGCCAAAACAGACCACACCCTTCCATGGTGAGACTTTAAGTAGCACTCGATCCCCAACCTGGAACTCGAGAGGCTTCCTACGCGTATCCGCGTAACTTTTCTGACGGTCAAGAGCTGCCGTCATTCGTTGTCGGATTTGGGCAATCTTTCCGTTGTCTCGATAACAAGTTCTGGGCCAGTGATTTGGCTGTCGCCCACTTCTCTCCAGCATAGAGGTGATCGGCATTTCCGCCCGTACAAAGTCTCGAACAGAGCAGCCTTGATGCTGGTGTGGTAACTATCGTTGTATGAAAACTCTACCAAGGATAGGTGTCTTTCCCAACCGTTACTAAAGTCAATGACACATGCTTGAAACATGTCTTTTAGAGTCTGGATGGTGCGTTCAGTCTGCCCATTCGTCCAAGGGTGACAAGCTGTGCTCATGTCTAGACGTGAGCCAAAGGATTTGTGCATCGCCTGCCACAAATCAGATGTAATGCATGAGTCTCGATCAAAAATGATAGAAGTTGGCACTCCGTGCCTAGAGACTACTTCCTTCAGATAGATGTCTGCAAGTGTAGAAAAATTGTCAATTTCCTTGATTGCCAGAAAGCGTGCAGACTTGGTTAGTCGATCCACGATAACCCAAATGGTGTCGTTTCCTCGTTGAGGTCTACGTAAACTAGTGACGAATTCCATGGGAATCTGTTCCCATTTCCATGTTGGAATTTTCTGGTGGTTGGAGTAATCCTGATGGCTTCGGGCATTCAACCTTAACCCTAGCACGGGTCAAGAATTTACTAACATATGTCACTATTTTAGCTTTCATGTGGGGCCACCAGTACAGAGTCTTGAGATCTTGGTACATCTTGTCAAAACCAGGATGCATCGAGTAACGAGACTTGTGCCTCGTCCATCCCTAGCTCTCATAGGTTTCCATAGGATGGAATCCAGATATGTTCTATGAAGTAGCAAGTACCGTCTTCCTTGCGTTCGAGTCGCTTTTCCAGGCCCCGCATGGACTCAGCTAAGAGGTTTTCTTACCTTAGTGATACGACCTGAGCGTTTTGGATTTGGGTAGGAATACTGGAGTGGATAGTAAGCTGTAACGCACATACACACTTAGGTTTGGTTTCCTTCCGACTGAGGGCATCAGCCACAATGTTGGCCTTGCCTGGATGGTACTTGATTGCGCACTCATAGTCGTCGAGGAGTTCAACCCATCGACACTGTCGCATGTTCATCTCCTTCTGACCGTATGCTTGAGACTTTTGTGATCGGTGTAGATGGTGCACTTGGTACCGTACAAGTAATGTCTCCACACCTTGAGTGCAACCACTACTGCTCCCACTCCAAGTCGTGGGTAATGAAGTTCTTTTCGTGAGCCTTGAGTTGGCGTGATGCGTAAGCAATGACTTTCTCACGTTGCATCAACACGCAACTAAGTCCTTGGATAGACGCGTCACAGTAAACAACGAAATCGTATGTGCCTTCTGGTAACGAAAGAATGGGGGTACAATAGAGTTTCACCTTCATTTGTTGAAACGCGGATTCCTGAGAAATCTTTCGAGTTAGAGTTGCGAGGGTTTGTGCATACGATCAAGAAAAGCGGGCTTCGCAACGTCAAAAGTCGTTCGTTGGAAACTAAACATAAGGTTGTTTGTGTTGTAGGGGCTCCATGGTAAGGCGTAGGTATCGTTCGGATTCCTGCTAGTTCTTGGAGTAGTCTTGGATATCGTCGAAGAGAACAAGTGGTATACCCGTCAAGGTAGGCTAAATTCGAATGCCGTGATTGAGAATCTATATCGGTCGTACCGAGTTCCAAGGACAGTGCTTGTGATATCATCATATCTGTGATATTCATGGCCCATTGCTCCTCGAGTAACGTTCGTAGAGAGTAACTCTTCCAAGTGAGAGTTCGCGGAGAATGTTGTTAGGATGAGGATCATAGGATTCGAGAAGTTTATTGTGACTGGATGTGGAAACGTGCAAAAAGGGTAGTTGCAATCGATGCGTAGGCGTTTAAGAATCCGTAGTAGGGTTTACCTGATGTCGAGAGCATAGCTGGTCATACGCAAGTTGTATAAGGTTAAAATGAAGAACGCCGTTTGCCGAATAGAGGTGCCACGTTGGTATATTAAGCCTAAGAAGAATTAACCAGAGAAGAATGATTGTCGCACAAGTTTGTAGTGTTAAGGTTCACTGAAACTTCCGTCAAAGTTGTTGGGCTCGCCCACATGCGAAGGAGGAATAATTCACCTTGATCCATGAACTTAGATGAGTTTGCGATTTATCGAGTCGGTAAGCAACCAAGTTCGGAGGAGTTTCCTTAGGTCGTGTGAATGAATCTGAAATATGTCTGTGTAGTCAAGAGGTTTCAAAGGAAAGACGCGAAAACATGCTCAAGAGAGTATGATCGTATCAATAACACATCACAATCCTCAGGTTTCAAGATGTGATCACCAATGATCGAGGGTCGAGCCTTCCAAATTCTCTAAACTAGAGTGAGTTCGTATTAGTGTCTCAGCATGGAGAAGCGAGGACGTAGTGTCACTGTGGTAAAGGAATGATGGTTTTGTCTAAGTCAGTATTAGAAATTTAGGCATTGCATTAATCGACAAGCATAGGTCGGTACAAAGGCTAGCGAAAAGATTTCACATAATTAAGATAAACCATCGTAGGATCAAAATGCGACCCTTGTAGTGTAAGGGGAAAAGGGGTGAGGTAAATGTGTGGTCCATTGTGTCCGTCTGTAGGTTGAGTAATCCGTATCTCCACCCTCGAATGTCCCGAAGACTATCCCATCATTAGGAGGCATCCACTTGCTAAGTTGGGTATACGAAGGTGTAAATCAAAGTAGAATAAGAATTAACCACCCCAACAAGGTAATGGGGGTAATCTTGTGATTGGTGGAAATCGTGGTATGGTTGTTAGCGTTTCGTTATATCGGTTGCGGATCGAAGAAACAAGAGGTTGGTGATGTTCATACGAAGAATTGAGCGAAAACAAAAATCCAACAAATAACCGAAGAATTTCGCCGACTATTTCGTTCTCTAAAGACAGTTCCAGTAATGGTAGGTGGCAGCAACGACACGAAAGAAAAGTTCGTTGCATCATGGTCACGTGAGTATATCATTGGTCCAAAACAAAGTTTGGATGATAGGGTTTCGAGTTGCACAACGACAACGCGTGTAACTGTGACTGCTTCGTTTCTGGTGACGACGACTGGTGGAGATGATAGGGTTCGTCGACATGGGCGCATGGGTATATTTTTCTCCTAAATCCGAGTTTGTTTGGGCCAGTTCTGGTCCACGTGAATGTTGTCGTGCAAACCGAATGTACGGAAGGGCAGATATGAATTCTAGCTGTAACAGCGATGTCATGTCGAGACAATCGTATGAATATATAGAACGCATAAAACAGTTGTTGTAGTGGGGTGAGGAGAAAACATGAAAAGAATTTGATCACCACGCGTCAAATTTCAAGTAAATAGTTGGGTGTCTTAAAGAGCACATTCGGGCTAACAGGCAGCATGCTACTACACTAACTAGGCATACCATAAGCAACACATCATGCATAAGCAAACTTTCAAGTAGGCAGTAATAACGTAAATCATACCACCTATAATGTTTAGTCTTGCACATGGAGCGAAGTGTCGTTGTGGATCGTTGAGCACTAAACAAGTTATAGTCTGGTTTTTGTCAAAAAGATTTTCCCTTTTTAAAACCAAGTTCACTATAACCAACGGCTCTGATACCAATCTATCACAACCTCAAAATCCACAAGCGAAGTATTACCGCGAGGCGTGTGACAGACCAGGATCATACCACCAATCATAATAAACATTAAGTAAAGTAAAGTAAAACCATTGCAAACCAAACGTTTAAAGTTCACCAAACCAAAGTCCAGAACCAAATTTTAAAGTCAGCGGAAGCATAAAATCTAAAACCAAAGTATAAGTTTAACGTTTCATAAATTTATCATGAACACACACCGGTTCATGTCCCCCAACGACTCCTTCCCCATGCAAGCTCCAGCAAATAACCTAACGACCTGCAAAGCATGTGGTAACGTGTCAACAAAAGGTTGGCGAGTTCACAGTTGGTTGTCTGTTTTAATGTTGTTCCAAAAACCATAAGTTGATAAGTTGTTTCGAAAACCTAAAGTTATCCAGTTCCATGTTCCCATAACCATATACCGTGGGGGCTACCCCATGTTGTAAACCACTAGACCCGTTACCATATCGACTACTGACTTAAGTCATGTTTATGTGCCTTGCGACAATGTCTATCATCATTGACAAGTGCCCAAGTACATTAGTCCACTTCCGTCCTCTGCGGCACGGTGTGAGGCTTGTCAGACCTAATAGCGCTATTTAACTAATGACCTGTTCGCCAATGGCCCGGCGATTAAGTCGATATAAAAATGAGGGACTTCATGATAGAGTTTTGTCTAGTAAGTTTAAGGTTGTTGTCCTACCCAAGGAGGACCGAGGTACGTATTCTACCCAAGGAGAATACACAGGTTGCATCCCACCTAAGGGGGATTGTTGTTAATTAACCCATTCCCAAACCACTGGGATATCCTTATTTAACTCATTCCCAAACCATCGGGTATCCTTATTTAACTCATTCCCAAACCACTGGGAATCCCATGCTTTGTAGAAAAGTGTGAACTCACCTTTGGTTACTCGGTTGGACTCTTAAAATAGCTAACAGTCAGGGTTGGTCAATAACGTCCTAGTATAATTACCACTTAGTCCATTAGTGCTTTCAAATAGAGCACAAAGTTCCTATACGCATCTACCACCTAACATGCACTCACTTTAACAGTTCACGCCCATATAAACATTTCACCTACAACTACTCAAGAGCAAGCATACGATATTTCACATAACACTTTCATTGACACTTAACAAGTTGGATCATTATCTGATAACATAACCGACATTTAGACACGCAAATTACTACTTATATGTTTCAGCTTTAACATCCAAAACTGGGTTGTTTTCGGGTATTTTAATAAAATAGTTAACTTATTCCAAAAATTCCCAAATTTTAGAGAATGTTCTAAACGGTAAAAATATTATTGTGTAAAAACCTCGGGATCCAGTTCATTACCAATTATTTTATAAAAATCATTTACCGGGCTGCAATCAGATTCGTCACTTTCTGACTGCAGTCCATGGAAAAATTCATTTAAAATTCATCATAAGTCCGATTAACGAAATTCCAGTTGGAGAATTACAATGACACCCATGGTCATCTACTGTACAAATTTCATGACCTAACATTACCCAGACTTCAAATTATGATGAAAAACACAACACACATTTTCTGCAGAAAAAAACGCAGCTTTTGCTGCTGTACAAAACGGACCTTTAAAAATAGCAAACGACCTCGAAAAAATATGATTCCAGCGCCGTTTGAATCATTTTTAAAAAATCTATAAATTAGACTTCAGAAAATCAAATTTTCGATTTATAACGGTCCGTTTGCAGCCAACTGAAGTTGGCTGTTTTCATCAATCAGCATGTAGTTTTACATTTAAACGACACCAAAACGCGTGTAAACGACCCCGACTCTTCCTAATAACAACTAACAGCAGGTTAATTATCCTTTACCATCTAATCATACCAATAATCATAAAACCCTAGCCATAACACATCATGATTTTTCACAAAAACGCAGCCAATGATCATTTATGCATACAAACTATCGATTACTTCAATAAATCGCATACTTAACCGAAACAAATTATATAACATCAAAACCCTAGCATGTCATCTAAAAATCACAGCCATAATTATACAAATTTTCACCAAGAATCACAATCCAAAACAAGAATACTAACCTTGGAGCAAGAGAAGGGATTACAAGGAAGTGAAAGGTGAATCAAGAAGCTGAAACAGGAGCAAGGGTTTGATTTTCGCGGGGGAGGGGTGGGTCTCTTCTGGTCGACGATCACAAGGGGGGTGAGTTAGGGTTTCTGTTTTTGATTTCTTCTCCCCAAAGCCAAATACGTATCATTAAATGATAAGGAGAGTTGGGCTAATGGGCTACAAGGACCAAGAGATGTGGGTTTGGTCTTTAAATTTCGAATAAGGGGACAAGGGTGGGGTTGGGCCTATAAATGGCGCAAGAAATGGGAGGGGTGGGTTTGGGTTGGGTTTTTAATAGGTAGCAGTTTCGCAAGATTCAGGAAATAATTAATTAAAGCGTTGCGTATCACGGAATAATATTTTACAATGCTTCGATTCACAAAATAACGTATTCCAACATTTCAGTTTCGGGTTTCGGTTTCACATAATTAACATTACACATTACCAAGCACACAATCGTTCAAATAAAATAAATCACTAAATTCAATTCATTTAACGTACATGAAATTACACAGTAGAGCGAAACGTTCAGGAATTTACACGAGTTGTCACACATATTCATCCCAGATTCAGTTTAAACCCGGTTCGGACCTCGGGTTCTCGATTCAGTTTGGTCAACAGAAGTCAAACATGGTCAGACTCAGTTTCGGGTCAGCGGGTTCGAGTCTCGGTTCAAGATACTTCAGATTTGGTTCGGTCAAAGACGGTCATTGGCAGCTTAGTTCGGTTCGGATTTCTAGGTTCGGGTCGACTCGGTCAAACCGAGTCAACTCGGTCAAACCTGGTCAACTCACCGAGTCAACTTGGTCAACTTAGTTGACTCGGTCAACTTATTTAGCGTTTCGACATGAGGATTTGGTAAAGATTAACCGCGCGATTATTTCGTTATTTGTATAGTTTATATTACGTGAAAACGAGCTTGAACCGATTCGATAGAAAACTAGTTTACTTTTTTATACATATGATGAAAATTTTTATATTGATATTGCGTATATTGTTGAATTTTGAAAATAACGACAACTTGTGTTGTCGGGGCGTAAAAAAACAGAGGAAACTCTGCCCGTTTTTCGAGAAAACCCGTAAACAAAATGTATTTTATTATGAGACGAAATTTACGGATTCAAAATAAATTACGAAACAAATATGGTTGTCAAAATTGTTTTAAACAAAACGACGATTCGGATATTATTTACAACAATAAATATAGTTATTATATTTATTCTAAACTTCAAAATTTTGTCAATTCTTTTATAAAAATAAATATAGTTTATATATTTATTTCAAATATCAAACGACTCGTATTCTTTTATAAAAATAAATATAGTTGATATATTTATTTCAAACATCAAACAACTCGATGATTCTTCGATAAAATAAATATAACTTTTTATATTTATTTCAAACGCCTAAACGGCAAACACCCATATTTTGATAATTACCATACGAGACGCAATATATATAATACGAGTTTGTTATATATTATTTTCATATAAGTATTCGTTACATACACGTACGACTTATCGGGACGACTAACACAATCATATCGCTATATTTATATATTTTAAATCCTTCGAAAACTAAGTATTTCCACGACTTAGTAAGTTTCACCGACATTAAACGAAACTTAACAAATATAACTTAATCATTTTTGTTAAGTTAACAACTTACCGTCGAATCGTCGATTAACGATTCAGTAGAGCTCGGTGACACGTAGTTTAGTTACCGCTTTTATTTAGAAACTTATAAGATATACCATGTTAGGGATATTATAGAATGCACGCTAGCGAGTCACGTCTTGGAAACAACATCACGGAGTCGTATTTAGCTAGCTTTGCACATGGAAATCTGGGTGAGTTCATAACCCCACCTTTTTACGGTTTTACGTTTTTATAAATGTTTTCGGGGTGGAAAGACATGCACACTTTGCAAAAATATACAGGGTTCTCGATGAACAACAAATTTCATATTTCTAAACCATGCTACAAACAGGTTTTAACTCACATAAATGATTTGTGATTTTCAATAAACTCAAATGGTTTACGAACAGTTTATACTAAAAATACCAGTTTTTCAAACAAATGTATTTTCAAAACGTGCATACAAACGTTTTCTAGTTTTCTAAACTTGGGTGAAAATACACGTACAAACGGTATGTTAAAACAAAGGAATGATACAGAGATCACGTCACGAATAGGGTATACGTAAGCACCATTAATCTAGTTTAGACCGAAAGAGCAAGGGTTAGATCTAGCAGGTCCGGGCAGCCTCACTCTCTTGGCAACACATAGCCACGGAGTGCTTTGGGTCACAGTCGGAGGGTAAACGATGTTAAAAGTAGCCTAGGTTTGGATGTTTCCTATGTCCTCACATATGTTAATGTCCTTGCAAAACATTAGCGATCTGATTTCCTTACATTTACAACCTCATAAACTTACATTTTACAGTTTACAACTTACATTTACATACCATATTTTATACAAGTACAAACTCATAGGTTCATGCATGCATGTTGTCATTGTCAGGTATAGGCATTGACGGTTACACAAATTTTACAAACACAAAAGTTTACAAATACAAAGTATTCATATAACATGCCAAAGAAAATGATTTCTATTTCGTTTTCTCAAACATTATTTTAAAAACCGGTTATTCATAAAGATTTATTCCAAATCTTTTACAAACAAACTATGAACTCGCTCAACTTTATGTTGATTTTTCGCATGTTTCTTTCTCAGGTTGCATTTTAAAATTATGGCACAGTTGGAATAGGAGAACCATGAGGATTCGAGTACTTAGTGGGTGTTCGCTTTCTAGAAGTCTTAGCTTTATTTTCTTCCGCTGTGCAATGAAGATACCAGTCTAGTCACGCCAGCTTTGATATTTCGGGGTGTGACACCTAGCAAACAGAAAAGCAGCTGGTTTTGACTGCCTTGGAGCCCAAGAATTCGTATTCTCCAAGTTATAACCTGAAATTGACAAGTGTTTGAACCTCTTTTGATCATGGACACCTCATGGACATGTGTGATCATCTTATGGCATCAAAATCACTATAAATAGCAAGCCATTTCACCACAAATTCCTTGCTCATTCACATTTTTTCTTTCTCCCTCTCTATTGGAGTTGTTTCCAGCAATTGGAGACCTCCTCCCTGAGTTCTTAAGTATTTCTCAACACAAGTAAGTTCTCATCCTTAGTTTATTTCATTTATTCTAGCTATTTTGAGCTAAAAGTCAAACAGTTTGACTTTCTGTTTGACTTTTGGTTCTGACCTTAATTGGTCAAGTCAAAGTTCAATTGAACTTTGCAACGTGATCGTAATCATGAAGGTTATAATCCCTTGCGATAGCACCTTCTGATTACCACGTTTACTAGTCGAACTGACAAGTCAAAGTTTTGGTCAAAGATGCAAATAATGTGCATTTTACGACGAAACTATTTTCGGGTATCAAAACTCCAAGTTTTGATACTAAATCGGTTTTTATAACTTAGTTAGACATGTTTTAACATGTCTAACTCATCACTTCAAGTTTAGTGCTTTATTAGGATTGTAAGTCGAGCGGTCTTGACCACCGCTTTGACTTTCGAATCCGACCCGTTTGGTCGATCTTAGGATCCGACCAAACACATTTTTGTGACCATAGTTATATAGGGAATAACCTACTGAGGTTATACCTTATGGTCACTTCATTTGGTTAGTTTTATGATAGGTCGCTTCTATGTTCTTTAAAAATGACCAAAATGCCCTTTTTGAGCATAAATCAATTTTAAGCATATGTAACCAAAGTTTTGACATATAAACTAATGTTACAACATTATCAAGCATGTTTTGGCATATAAGATTTATCATAGGACATATTTAACTATCCAAACGTATATTTACGCAAATGACCCGTTAAAGTAGCCTAAACTACCTTAACGAGTCATAAGGGTCAAAAGCACTTAGGATCCTTTCCAAATCAGAATGTTAAGTTTATTAAACCATATAATATGAGTTCCAACACTCGTTTGGTTTATAAGACTTCATTCTATCTGATCCTCCGATTAAAGTCCCGGCGCACTAACATAGTTATCCGATATTAGGACGCACTTGAATCCTTGATCTCTTGAGATTTGTTTGAACAATTGAACAAGACTTATACGCAATCCCTAGTGAGTATATAGTCCCCTCTTTTACATTTTCAAACGTTTTGGGGTGATTCATATGTGCCTATCACTACTTTCTTGTTTTCATGACATTGTACATGCTTTGTTTATCTAGTACATATAGTACATGTTTTCAAAGACATTTTGCTTCGTATGTTGACCTAGCATACCTACTACACGGTTTTCAAAGACATTTTGCTTCGTATGTTGACCTTTTTTTTTTGGGTAAAGGGTTTTACCCCGGTGAATATTATAAATCAACCAAATCAGTACAAGGGCGTGCCTAATGTGACACACCAACTAGACTTGACAACCCAAGTCTAGGAGAGAAAAACAGAATACACAACCAGTTTGCAACACACAAACACGACACCAAAAACCCACAAAACAAAACAACCAAGCATAAAGCAACAAACACCCAAAACATGAATCACATCTAGCCTGGGTCTTCCTCCTCCTCGTTAGTATAGATCTTCCAATCGTTGAAGGTTCTTCGACGGCAAGAGTCATCACGAAACTTCAGCCCCATGATCTTCAACCGAACCGTGCTCTTAATCCACTCCGTAACCGTAGCAACTGAGTTATGATTATTAGAAAACAGCCTATTGTTTCTTTCTTTCCATATAAAGTACGAAGCTGCCGCAATCACAAGCTTACAAATAATAGTGTCACTCTTCTTGGATCCATCATTATGCTCCATCCATGCAACAATGGCTTGCCAAGAGACATCCACACTATCCAGATTCACCATCGTTTTGACGCTGTTCCACACTTGCGATGCAAAGGCACATTGGAAGAATAAATGATCACGAGAATCTCGATCATGTCTGCATAGAGGACAACACATGAGCCTCAAGTTCGTATCGCTACCAGCTTCCCACACCGTTAGTCGATCCTGGGTCTTGAGTTTGTTTCTGATCACTAACCACATATGAAAAGAATGACGAGGTATACATTGCGAGAACCACACCATGTTGGACCAAGGAACTACATCAACTCGAGGCCTAATGTTATTCCACACTTGGGCCGAGCTGAAATATGAATCTTTACCTTGCAAATCCTTCCATGTGAGTTTATCATTCACATTTTCCACTAGATTTGGTATAGGCAGATTTATTAGAACCGGAAATAAATTATACCATGCTTGGGGCCATTTCCAGTTACCCAAATCATCCAAAAGATCTGCCACACTAGACCGCATATTAAAACCTGCATTTGCTATCACCCTTGGAGAAATAAAGGAGCTCAACGGACTCAGAGGACACCAATTATCGCTCCATGCGTTCGCTTGATAACCACTTCGAATAGAAAACCCAATGTAAGGCCGAATTAAGTTACGTATGGACAATATCTTCCTCCATCCCCAGCTCATGCTACCTCTCGAAGGGACATCCCAAAAACACCGACCTTTTAGCTTATACGAGTGAATCCATTGAACCCATAAAGAGTTTCTCTTAGAGATAATACTCCATATATGATTCGCCATTAGAGCTTTATTCACTTCCATCACACTCCTAATCCCCAATCCCCCTTCGGATTTAGGTAAACAAACGTCGATCCATGCTACTTTAGCACGAACCCTACCATTTAAACCGGTACCCCAAAGAAACATCCGCATCCTTTTCTCGAGCTCAGCTGTTACCCTAGCAGGAAGGATGAATACAGAAGCCCAATAAATGTGCAGAGAAGACAAAACCGAGTTAATAAGCTGAAGACGACCCGCGAATGATAATGATTTAGTCATCCAATTATTTATTTTGCTCTCCATTCGCTCAATCAAAATTTTGCAGTCTTTAAAAATGAGCCTAGTGGAGATTAGAGGAACTCCAAGATACCGAACCGGAATACTACCCTCTTGAAACTGCATCAATGAAAGAATTTCCTGCTTCACCGAGTTGTGGACATTAGAAAAATAAGCCGTGCTCTTAGAAGGACTTGGAACTAGACCAGACATTCTAGTGAAGGTTTCCAATGCCTCTTTAACTTTTTTAACCGAACCCGTGTCCGCATGCACAAAAATGAAGAGATCATCCGCAAACGACACATTAATAATTCTCTGCTTGGCACATTGATGATGAAATTTAAACGACGAATTTGGGGCCGCCACCTGTTGAAGCAATACGGAGAGTATCTCCATAATAAGCGTGAAAAGATACGGCGACATCGGGTCCCCCTGACGCAAGCCCCTCTTACCAGGAAAATAACCATGAAGGTGACCATTGACAGAAATAGAGTAAGAAGCCGTCGATACACAAGTCATAATCCAATCTACCATTTTTTGATGGAATCCAAACCGAACAAGTATGGATCTCAGGAAAGCCCAATTCACCGTATCATAGGCCTTCTGAATATCTATCTTAAAAGCACATCTAGCTGGCCCACGATTTAGATGATAGTTATGCATCAGCTCTTGAGTGAGGAGGATATTATCCGAGATTTTCCTACCAGGCACAAACGCAGACTGGTTGATACTAACAAGAGCATCCAAGCTTCCCTTAATTCTGTCCGTGATAATCTTGCTAATGCATTTGTATAATACATTACAACAAGAAATAGGACGATAATCCAAAACCGAGTCAGGCGTCTCTTTTTTAGGAATGAATGCCAAAATTGTGTGATTTACTTGTCTAAGAATTTTACCATTCTCAAAAAAAGCTAACACCGCATCCGTAACTTCATTCCCAACAATATCCCACGCCTGCTTGAAAAACGCTGAAGTATAGCCATCTGGACCGGGGGCCTTATTTTCACCAATATTAAACATAGCCATTTTAGTCTCCTCACGAGAGACCTGGCGGACCATATTATCAGCATCACTTGGATTAAGAACATTGACAAAGAGATCGTCAAGATTCATGCTATCAACCTGATCATCAACTCCTAAAAAGTTCGAGTAATGCGCGACTAGAGCATCTGCAACCCCATTTCCTTCATATCGGTTTCCAGCACAATCCTTTACACTATGGATTTTACTCCTAGCGTTCCTACCTTTAATAGCATTATGAAAGAACCTTGTATTCGAGTCACCAGCACATAACCATTCCACTTTCGATTTTTGTTTGAGAAAACACTCTTCATCATACGCCGCAATCTGAAACTCTTGAAGGCATACCGCTTCAGCTTGACGAATGCTAGCATCCAACGGGTTTTCATCCAATTTTACCTGAATATCATCCAGCTTTTTTCGAAGATCAGTAACCTTGGTATGAAGGTTGCCTTGCTTGTAAAAAATGTTTCTTAGATGAGGTTTGAGGTTCCTAAGTTTTTTGGTAACCGAATACATAGGAATACCGTGAACAGGCTTCGACCATTCTAGCTCCACACACTTTCTGAACTCCGGCTTCCTGGTTATAAAGTTTGGAAACTTAAACGGCCTCGGCTTATTATCATGTATAGTATTCATTTTCAGGATACATGGCGTATGATCAGACACACGAAAAGGGTGATACATGGCAAAAGCTTCTGGGACCATATCTAAAAACTTAATGTTACCCATTACACGGTCAATCTTCTTAAGTAAGCCAACTCCATCTTTTGGTTTTTGGTTCCATGTATAGTGGAGGCCATGACCTTTAATATCAAACAACTCTGTGAACTGGATGCACTCATTAAAGTCATTCATGCTTATTGTTTGATTAGACGGGCCATACAACGAATCCTCAAAGTGTAGCGTTGAGTTGAAATCTCCCATCACTACCCACGGTTTATCATGGCACAAACTCTTATGATTACAGAGACTCTCCCATAAACTTCTACGGTCCTGGTACTTGTTCTCCGCATACACAAACGAACACAAAAGAATTTTACTGTCAAGTTTATAAAAAATCTGCGTGTGAATGACTTGATCCGATTGAGAACGAACCATAACATCTACCATATCCGGATTCCAACCAAGGATAATTCTTGTGCCCCTACTACAAACACCTCCATTAGAGGTCCAATTCCAATTCCGAAACACTTTTTGACAAATGTTAGGAAGATTAGATACATCCACATGAGACTCAAGCAATGCGCAAACATTTAATTTATTTTCAGCAACAATATGACGAACCTCATTTTGTCTGTGAACTGGATGCACTCATTAAAGTCATTCATGCTTATTGTTTGATTAGACGGGCCATACAACGAATCCTCAAAGTGTAGCGTTGAGTTGAAATCTCCCATCACTACCCACGGTTTATCATGGCACAAACTCTTATGATTACAGAGACTCTCCCATAAACTTCTACGGTCCTGGTACTTGTTCTCCGCATACACAAACGAACAAAAAAGAATTTTACTGTCAAGTTTATAAAAAATCTGCGTGTGAATGACTTGATCCGATTGAGAAAGAACCATAACATCTACCATATCCGGATTCCAACCAAGGATAATTCTTGTGCCCCTACTACAAACACCTCCATTAGAGGTCCAATTCCAATTCCGAAACACTTTTTGACAAATGTTAGGAAGATTAGATACATCCACATGAGACTCAAGCAACGCGCAAACATTTAATTTATTTTCAGCAACAATATGACGAACCTCATTTTGTTTCAGGGGGCGGTTCAACCCCCTTATATTCCATGACATAATACTATCCATTTAAACCTGTAGAACCGGGAGTGCTTGCCCCCTCAGAAGTGTTTTTATGCTTATCATTCTCCATAAATGCTGACATCTCCGTAGGTCTCGCTTCCAAAACCTCCTCAGGTTGAACATGCTTTCCACCTGTTATGTTTACATCAGGTTGGCCATTTTTTCCACCAGTTTTGTTTGCATACTTCGGCTGTTGCTGGGCATTCTCCATGTCATTACCCTCATTTGAATCCAAAGCTTCAAAAGAATTCCGAATAGTGACCCCCCCACCCGGGTTTTGATTCGAACTCTCCCCTATGTTTCTTTGATCATCCTTCTTCGTACCAGAGGTGCTCGGACCAGTTTTAGAAAGCTTCGGCTTATAGACAAACTTAGTCTTCTGCTTCTTATAAACTGCACCCTGCCTAGCCATCTTCCTTTTATCCATAACGAATCCATCATCATCAACCACCACTTGTTTTGCTTTGTTATTGACGTTCTTCACACATGATTGATCAGTATGGCCAAAAACACAACACATAGAACATTGTTGAGGCCTCCACTCATATTCCACAGCCACTTTCTCAGTGATGTACCCTTCTTCGTCTAGTTTTGGAATAGCCACTACAATATGATCTTTCAAAACATTATCAGCATTGATTTCAACTAAGGCACGAGCAAAACTACTCCTACCCCAACTATCCGAACACATATCTGCAGTATAACTATCCAATCTCTTCGGCTTACCAATCTTTGAAGCTAACAAACTTAAACCCTCATCCGTGTATACCGCAATGGGAACATTGTGTAACTTAACCCATACCGGAACTGATTTGATCCCCTCCTTTTTAAGACAAACAGAAGGAGTCCAAATATTCAAGAACAACGGCATTTTCCGAATTAACCAAGGCCCCCCTTCAAGCACTTTAGCCATTCCCTCTTTGGAATCAAATTTAAAGAAAAAGAATCCGTTAGAGTTCATCATCATCTTCTCGAAACCAAACTTAGCCCATACATTCTTTGCATAATACTCTACCACAGGAAACGGAAGCCGATTACCTAGAAAATAACCATACAAGACATTGTCAAATCTTTCTTGAACTTTTTTAACAACTTCCCTAGGTATCACGACATCAGCATCTTCAAGGGTCTCCATTGACTCCATGAGTCTAAAGTTAACCTCTCGTTTATTAAGCACATTAGACTGAAGTTTTTCAGCATAAGAAATCAGAGAAGATGATGAATGAACCTGATCATCCGTAACATCAGCATTAGCGGACACCAGAGGAACCGGAACAGTAACTTTTTCCAATTCATCTATAACATTATTAACTCCACGCCGAGGTACCATAGTTTTACCATCAATGTTTAACGGCTTGCTAAACAATGAAGGCTTATCAGCAAAAGATTGAAACCCTAAATTCTCCAAGCCCCTACCATCACGAGACTCCTGAACATGCATCGGCATTGCACCCTTCGACTTAATAAAGATATCCCCATGCAGTTTTTCAGTAAAGGAATGGAACCCTAAATCCTCCAAACTTTGATCCCTATTTCCCTCCATGCATACGAAACAACGATCAAAGCAAATAAAAACCCCAACAACATGCAGCTACCAAGAACCCTAAACCTTTAAAACCCTAGTGATAATCTTCAACCCTTAATTGATTAATCTAGAGTTTTCGATCTAGCTAAATTAATCTCAGTTAACCGCAATAAAAAAACAACAAGATTAATAAATCAGAGAATCAAACTAAACACTAAGGAGGCGATAGGAAAAAAAGAAGAAACGAAATAAAACCCTAATTCGAAATTGGTCACAGTTGCTAACTAGTTCGTTATAGAGCTTTGAAGGAATCAAATCTCCAATCACAGACTGTTATGCAATAGATCACAAAGAAGAATCAAGGTTGAATCAAGGTTTACGAGAAGCTTCAAGATCGCCAAGGTTTAGAGAGAAAACAGCCATAAGTTCGTGCTCATTATGTTGACCTAGCATACCTAGTACATGGTTTCAAAACATTTTCACGACATGCTTACAATGTTTTAAGAAATTTTGGTGCGTTGAACTCGACAATTATACATTCATTAACATTGATCATGTCGACCGGTAATATGTAATGGTACCATAGGATTGGCAATCCCATTCCCGCTTCCTAGGTTTGTTTGGAAGTGACCTTAGGGAACGACAAAATCCAATGAACATTTGATAAACCTTTGATTAAACAAAACCCTTGTTCATTCAAAAAATTGTTTTATACAAGACATTTTCGTTATACAAGACATTAAACAAAGACCTTTTTGTTTACCATACAAGACATTGGTTTATACATGACATTTGGTTTACACAAGACATTTGGTTTATACATGATATTTGGTTTACGCAAGACATTGTTTTACACATGACACTGGTTTATACAAGACATTGGTTTTTAGTAAGTGACTTAGATAACGAGGCATGTGTAATATGATAAAAGCATGGTGGATACGCAACTGGTACTTCCTATATATAAGTACTTTTATTATATTACATATTGTAGCATTATCTAAACCACTTCAACAAAGACAAGACATGATATTTTTATACAAGAGATGACATTTTTATACAAGACATGACATATTTGATACAAGTCATTTTCATTTGGTTATTTACTTAACCATGCATCATTTCTTTTAAAACATTTGATTTTCATATGATTTCATAAAAGAAAAACATTTTTATAAGGGTTCATGGCTACTTTTTGGTTAAACATTTCTTTTAACATTCAAAGACATGAAACTTCATCACAAAACCAATGTTACTCACAAGCATTTTTATGCTGACGTTTTACTTTCACATATGTTTCAGGAGCGAATGTTTGATGTTGAGCTTGCTTCACATAGGGCGGACTTGGGCCTTAGTGACTTAAAAACATGGAAGACAATTTATTTTGTGTTTTGTTCCCATTTATTCCAAGACAATGTAAACAATTAACTTAATAATACAAAACTTTATGTACCATGTGTTATGAAACAATAATCCTATGACATGACTCCCCGACGTTTCCGATGCGGTTTGTTGTTTTATGCGGTCGGGGTGTAACATAAATGTTGTTTACTTTTGTGAAACTTGCATGTCTTTCCACCCCTGAAAACATTTATAAAAATGTGAAACCATAAAAAGTGGGGTTATGAACTCACCTTGATATCCTTGTGCAAAGCTAGCATAATGTGATTCCGTGATGGCGTTCCAATAACATGAACTTGCTAGCGTGCAACCTATAACATTCCTACCAAGGAATACTTATAAGTTTCTAATAAAACGATGTAGCTAAACTACGCGCCCGAGCTCTACCTAATCGTTAACCATATGATTCTATGAAGGTTTCGTCAGCTTGATTTGAAATAACCAATCTATGGTTATTTGATCCCATTTATAATCGGGATAAATATTCAGTCTCGAAAACGACTTAGTTTCCGAGTGATTTAGGATATATATATTTATAAATATAAATATAAATATAAATATAAATATAAATATAAATATAAATATAAATATAAATATAAATATAAATATAAATATAAATATAAATATAAATATAAATATAAATATAAATATAAATATAAATATATTTACGTCGTGTTAGTCGTCATCAATTAGAAATACGTAGATCGATAGTGGCACGTCTCGTTGTAGCTTTCGTACAATGAAAATATAGGTACACGTATACATCTATATACATATATATGTAAACGTTACGTATTCAAAAGTATTTGAGTCAACGACGTTTGAAATGATTATAATACAACTATATTTAGTTCATAAGAGTATTTAACGTCGATGATTGAAATAATATAACCCTTCATATTGATGGGATTTTCACATGTTTATCAAAGTGATTTCATCCGTATAAAATCAAAACGCAGCGGAAATAATATTTAAAACATGTTACTTTTAAGATATAAATTTCATTTATATGCAAAAATCCCATAACCCGGATCCATATATGAAAATGCATACTATCAAACACAACCATAGGATGTTTAGTAAACTACCTTCTTGGAGTAATAAGAAATGAAACGGATGATACTTCTTGAACGGTTGCCCTCAAGAGTAGAAGACCTCAAGCTTGTATACCCCAAGCTTCCAACAAACACCTTGGTTGTAGCTAGGATTTGAACACTAGAATCAAACTTGAAAATTATTTGAACAACCAACTATCTTGGCCGATTTTTTTGATAGAGTTTCAAGCCTTCCACACTTGAAAATTATGTCTTGTATCTTTGTGAAAAGAAATAAGATAAGTAATATATCTTCACAGAAATCAAGTGCCACCCACATCACCCAATCAAATGGTCTCTAGCCATGCATAATGCATGGAACATGATTAGACCAAAAATTTCTTTGGGAATACCCATGTGGGGGGGGGGGGGCGCCCACTTTAATTTAAAAAAAAAATTCAATTTTCCTTTTGTATTTTAAGACTTGGTTTATATATTTATAACTTTTATAAATATAACACTACATATATGCAAGACTTTATACACCTTTTAAAATGTTATTTAACCTATTAAATAACAAAATAAAATATTCTCTCAAAATAAATTATCCATATAATTTATTGGTTTCTCAAGTGTAATTATTTAGAAAACCAATTTCTAAATATTGTAAGTGTTAATATTTATTTATTTGATCATATCATAAATAAATATTTTAAGTGTTGTCTAGCTTGTATTTGGGTATGACTCGACTTGGATCATAACGTACTAGCCACATCAATCTAATATGTGTCTTGGGCATACAGAATCCAACAATCTCCCACTTGCATAAGATACATGTGACATCTGTGTATTTAATCCTTGTACTGTCCTGAACAACTTTGTATTTAATAAAATATGGTGTTTTAATTTCAATATTTGTTTAATTATTTGTAACATTAGTACGTTTTCAATCATTGTTCAATTCCGAACTCTCAAACCTGTTCTGGAAGTGAAATCATAAACCGTTACGTAAACAAAATCAGTTTAACGCGACGTACACACCGGAACTGTGACATAAGCCAAACATACCCTAAATACCCTTTACATAACTTAGAAATAATTTTCGAAGGATTCGGTATGACAAAAACATGTTTATTCGAACTTTAGAACTATTTACGACAAAACTGCCAAACGAACGTTGGTGACAGCCCGGGTAATATTTAAATCCTAAAAATATTCTGTTATGATTAAAATTTTATTTTTAATCATGTTCGTGTTGAAAAATAAATTAAAACGCTTAAAAACGTTATTTTTCAAGTTTAAGCGCGTACCGCGTGTTACTACTAACACAGTGCTTCTACTGCGAAACGCAGACAACGCAGCCAGTCTCGGCAACTGAAATTTATTTCAGTAATATTTTGGCGAGTTTATTTTTATAGAAAAATAAAAATAATTTAGAACGCCATAAACCGGGATTTAAACGCTAGACAAAATACCCGGTATCCAGTTAAACACCAGTTTTAGCCTACATATAACATATCTATATAAAAATATGCATGTGTATGTGAGTGGGGATGGAGGTGGCGGCCTCCTCTTGCCACTTATCTTACCCCTTGACACTTGTAGATGCATGAAATCTCCATCAAATCTTCCATATCTCTTATAAATCTTTACATATATCTTACAATATCACAACAAATCACAACAAGATCACTCAACCTCTTCTCCTCTCTCCTCCCAAAACCGTAACCCCCTCCTCACCTCCATCTTCATCTTCTTCAACCTTGTTCTTGAGAATCCATCTCCATTTCAAGCAAACTTCAAGTTGGTGTGAAGATCCAAAGGAGTTTCCAAGGTGCTTTCAAGTGATTTCAAGCTCCCTATCATCAAAATCTCATCCAAAAACTTACTTGAATCTTAAAGATATAAAGTTTATGTTTAAACCATACTCTTGATTTTTGGTTGTTCATGATGATTGGAAGTTTCTCTTGAATCTTGGAATTTTTCACAAACTTGAAATCTAAAAAGAAATGGGTCTTGATACAAAATAAAAATGGTGATATATGTGTGTGTATAAAACCGTACATATATATATGTGTGTATGAGCTTTGAAGTTTGATTTCTTGATAAATACTTGTTTGGTGTTTGCTTGCATGAACAAGATTATGTACAAATATGTTAGAGATATAAAGGAGTGATTGAATCATGAGTTATACTTTGGAATAATGTTAGTATTTTGACATATAAATGGCTAAAAATTTATTAGACATATTTGAGAATTTTTAAGTTGTTGCTTGTTCTTGGATGATAGTTAAAATGCAAGTGTTGGATGATTTGTGAATGATATGATAAATGTTCCATTAGATCAGCAAGTAAATATGAACAAATTACATATTTGATGCATCTAAACTCATATGAAATAATGATGATATAATAGTGTGCTTTAGACACTTGTACATGAGAATACATGTTGATTTAAAGCTCAAGAAATGATAAAAAAAATGATTGTATGACAAAAATGTTTTAGAACATATTATAAACACTAAAAATAACATTATTTGGTATATTATAATGGCATGAAACTTTGTCATAGGTTTGATAGCTTTGCATGTTGTACATATAGCTTAGAAAGTGGTAAAATATGTGAAATTTGCATGATTTATGTGCTTTATTTGAGACCTGCACTATCATGAGTATAACCACTATTTTATTCAGTAAATAACATGGGTTATGTTAAAATATCAAGTCGTTTCGATTTGGGATGGTTAGGGTAACGTTTAATGCAAAACTATGCGGTAAAACGGTTAAAAATCGGCTTTTCGGAGGATTTTTACAAAACTGTTTTAGATCAGTAAGTAAACTGATATTTTTGATATAAAAATAAGTATTTTAACTTATATTAAGTTTACTTGGTGTTTGGTTAGTCATATGTGACTTCCGGCGCCTAAAAACGTTACCGAATCGCTAAAATACGTGTTTTTCAACATACACTATAATGGGTTGTTCATGGGTTAATTTTATGTGTTACAATGTGTTTTGTGTTTTATAACATGTGTATGATGATATGTTAATACTTGACAAAGATTATGTGTATTACGCTATTATTAGTATGTTACATTTGAGTATATATTACGACACGCAAATCGTAGATATATTGCTTATAACATGATGAGGGTCACTAATAAAATCGTTCAAGTCGCAAAGTTCTTAAAATATATATGTGAACGCATATATATATATACATACATTCACACCAACATAATAAAAAATAATAACTTTTCGAGAAAATCTCAAAGTTATGTGAAAATTCTAAGTATCGGAGAAACTTATGTATTTTGTGGGTTTTTGATTATTAAATCGTTCTTACTTAATTTAGGATGAATAAACAATTTGAGGGATTGTGTTAACATATAAAAACGCACCCAAAGGTGAGTACATAGTTCCCTCTTTTACTACTTTCAAATGTTTTGGGGTGAAACATGTGTACCTATTCGATATTTTCATGATTTCAATTATATGATTATACACGATAGTACTTATCTTTTGACAAATTGATTGATTATCTATGGTTCAAACACTAATATTCAAAGATTATAAAATTAATTGTTGGGTTGTACTTATTTTATACATTCACCAAACCGATTGGTAGTACGATATAGCGCTATAGGACTAGACACCCCATTCCTGTTGTATGGAATGTCAGAAACCGAATTTTATCCAAATAGAAATTGCCTTTGTGGTATTTCTATAGTCTCTAAGGTGTAGTTTGATACACTAAGGTTTGAATGAATTCTAAATCACATTTTCATTTGTATATTTTGATATACTTCCAAAGTATAGTTTGATATGCTCTCATATGTGGTATTATTTACCAAAGTATAATTTGATATACTATGTACAAATCCAACATATATTTTGTTATTTACTAAAACATAGTTGCTATGTTATTTACAAAACCAAAGTATACTTATGATATACTACCGAAAACTATTATTTTAACAACTAAAGTATATTTGATATACTATCTGTTTAACTGTTTTGAAACTAAAATATATTTTAATATATTACTTATCCGACTTTCTTAAAACCAAGGAATATATTTTTTTTTTTGGGTAAAGGGTTACCCCGGTGATTTTATATCATATCAACAAAAACAAGTAGAGAGGCTGAAATACCCCCTAGTTCTCTTGGTGGCATACCACCAAAGAGGAAACAAGAACACAACCAACTAAAACAACCAAAATTAGATAACTATTACATTTCTTCTAACAATGGTCATCAAAGGTCTCTATCCCATGCACGTTCCACTTCTCCAAAAACCGGCTGACATTGGCACTGGCTTTGTACTTGAAAGAAAGCAATTTGGTTCGAACCGTATGCAAAATAAGCTCCACAGTTTGTTCCGGAGGTCTTAGTTGGTTGTTGAAAAATCTAGCATTCCTTTCCATCCAAATATAATACGCCGATGCTTCCACTAGAAGTCTACTCGTTACCGCCTCAATAGAACGACGAGTAGCACTAGGAACCAACCATTGCATTATGACGTCCCATTTTTCATTGACCCGGGACATTTCTCCTCTCTCACGAACTTTATACCACACCATCTTTGAGTATTTGCACTCAAAAAATAGGTGGTCAAGCGTTTCAATACCTGCATAACAAAGAAGACAACACATTTGATTCATAGAACCAGTTACAGTATGGTTCCAGTGTAGGATCCTGTCTTGAGTCCACAGCTTCCTCTTCATTATCAACCAAGTAATAAACGCATGTTTTGGAATGTTAAACCGAGACCAGACAATATTCGACCATTCAACATAGTGTCCCCGAGTTCTAATAGCAGCCCACACCTCTTTAGACTCAAACGAGACCAAGTTACCTTCCGAATTCATCCACAAAATTCTATCTTGAACATCAGCCGATAAAGTAACAGGTTGGAGCTGAAATAGAACCGGGTATAAATTCCTCCAAGCTTCAGGCCAAACCCAGTTGCCACCATCTATAGCATCAGCTAACTTAGAATACATACTAAAACCATGTTGAGCCATACGTCTATGCGTAACATAATTACCCAGTGGACATAGACTACACCATTTGTCAAACCATAAAGATGTTGTTTCACCATTACCGATTTTGGACCAGAAAAAAGGCCTAACCACATGTCTAAACTTCAGTAATTTCTTCCAACCCCAAGGCGAATTATTTTGGATAGGAACGTCCCAAATGCTACGATTTTTTAACCTATGAATCAGAACCCAATTTGTCCAAAGGGATTTCCTTTCCGAAAGAATACTATAAATGTGGAACGTCATGAGAGACCGATTAACATCAGAAATACGTCTAATGCCTAGCCCCCCTTCAGACTTAGGAAGACATACCTCTTTCTAGGCAACTTTAGCTCTACCTTTAGCGGCCGTACCATATCCCCATAAAAACCACTTCATTTTATTCTCCAGCTCCTTAATTATACTCGTAGGTAACAAGAAAACCGAAGCCCAATACGCATGAATAGAAGACAGTACAGATATGACAAGCTGAAGCCTTCCAGCAAACGATAGGAACTTATTTTTCCAATCCATGATCCTCTTATCCATTCTTTCCACAAGCACTTTACAATCTTTTACTAGAAGCCGAGAAGCCAATAGAGGAACCCCAAGGTATTTAATCGGAAGCTTACCCTCTTCAAAAGGAACAAACTCCATAATTCTGGACTTAATGCTACTAGAAACGTTGCAAAAAAACGTAGAACTTTTAGAGTTACTAGGAGCAAGCCCTGAAACATCTTTAAACTTCAACAAAGACTCCATGATTACCCTTGCCGATTGAGTATCTCCCCTAGCAAAGATAAGCAGATCATCTGCAAAGCAAACATTAATAATCATCTGTTTTTTGCACCTGTTATGAAATCTAAAAGACGGTTCCGAGTCAGCCGCTTTTCGAAGAAGTAAAGTTAATACTTCCATAACCATGGTGAACAGATAAGGAGACATAGGGTCTCCTTGACGCAGACCCCTCTCACCCTGAAAGTATCCATGTATGTTACCATTAATGCTGAGAGAAAATGACGTGGATGTAACGCATTCCATAATCCAACCGATAAAACGCTGGTTAAAGCCAAACCCATGGAGGATATCACGAAGAAAATCCCAATCCACCGTGTCGTAGGCCTTCTGAATGTCCACCTTGAAGGCACACCTTGGAGGACCAACTTGCCGGTGATAATTATGCATGAGTTCTTGTGTTAGAAGAATGTTATCCGAAATTCTTCTCCCCGGAACAAAAGCCGATTGGTTTTCACTAATTATCTCATTGAGGCCCTCAAGAATCCTGTTGGTGATGATCTTGCTTATACCTTTGTAAATGACATTACAACATGAAATCGGCCTGTAGTCCGTGACAATACTAGGAGTAGTAACCTTTGGAATCAATGCTAAGAACGTGTGGTTGATTTCTTGAAGCAATCTACCTGATTCAAAAAAATCGAGTACCGCCATTGTAACATCATTACCGATGATCTCTCATGATTTTTAAAAAAATTCGGACGTATATCCATCCGGACCCGGAGATTTGTTCTCATTAATAGAAAATATAGCACCCTTTACCTCTTCAGTAGTGACTCGCCTACTCATATGAGTAGCGACCTGATTACTAATCTTTGTAGAGATGATATTCGGATCGAGCTTCTTAGAAACATTCCCTTTATTGCCAAGAAAAACTTTGAAATGGTCTACTAGAGCATCCGCCACCCCCTCCCCATTATGTTGATTACCTTCAGCATCTTTAATAGAATGGATTTTGTTAACACGGTTACGGCATTTAACGACGTTGTGGAAATAGGCCGTGTTAGCATCACCCACTTCCAACCACTTTTGTTTGGCCTTTTGTTTCAAAAATCTCTCTTCATCAAGAGCAGCTTCTTGGTATCTTTTCAAACAAGCCGATTCAGTATCTCTAAGATGACTATTATTCGGATCCCTATCCAGATTACTTTGAAGAATATCCAGCTCTTTTTTGAGATCATGAACCTTTTTGTGAATGTTTCCTTGCTTATGCAAAAGAGATCTAAAGGCATGCTTCAAACCTTTTAATTTTTTCACTACTCGAAACATTGGAACACCATCCACGTTAAGGTTCCAACCCCTTTGCACAATCTCCACAAATTCCTTCTTATGAACCAACATATTAGTAAACTTGAAAGGTTTTGGTTTTGCTTTATGACTAGAGGGCAACTTTAAAACACAAGGACAATGGTCCGAAACACCATAGGGTAAATAAACTGCATGGGCTTCGGGGAAAGCATCAGTAAATTGAACATTTGACATGATTCTGTCCAACTTTTTCCGTATCCCCACTCCCGTTTTTGATCGTTGGTTCCATGTGTAATGAATTCCGTTAGCATTTACATCAAAAACTTCCATATATTCGACACAATCCTTAAAGTCAGTCTTCGCAGCATTCATTGTAGAACTCCCCATGTATTTATCTTCTATGTTGAGAGCAACATTAAAATCGCCTAGGATAATCCATGGATTGTTTTTAACCAGCCCTTTATGCATTTTCAACGACTCCCACAGCTGCCTTCTTTCTTTGTAGCAATTACTAGCATAGACAAACGAGGCATAAATCATCTTTTTATCGTTTTTTAACATGATCTGAGTATGCATGACCTGACTATTAGCATCAACCACCATAACATCTATATTATCCATGTTCCACCCCAGAATAATTCTAGTACCTTTCGAACACATCGCTCCATTTGAAGCCCAATCCCAATTCCTAAACACATTCTTACATACCTTGTCCAAATTTGCAACCTTAACATGAGACTCCAATACGGCTATCACCTGAACCCCATGCTCTTTTAAAAACTTTTGAACCTCCTTTTGTTTAAGAGGGCGGTTCAACCCCCTAACATTCCAGGAAGCTACACTAAACATTAGTAACCTTCTCAGCAGGTGTGCTTGCACCTGTTTTGTTTAACGAATCTCCTTTCATAAGGTTCTGCATCCCATCATCCGTAGCAAGTCTAACCTCTTCCACATCCGACTCTTCCTCATCCTGTGCCCCATTCAAAACACTGAAAGAATTCTTTGTTTCAATATTCGGACCCTTAGAAGAGCCGGGTTTAAACACATCCTGCCTATCATTCATCTTTTTTGGTTTGTAAATAACTTTTGGTTTCTCCTTAACATGGTACTGTTGTTTTGAAGCTTTCTTCCTGTTATTACCATATTTAAAACCTTGATCATCTACTTTATTCTTCCCTTTGTTTTCCGTATCTATCTTTTCCACACTTATCTTCAGGCATTCCTCAGATATGTGGCCAAAAACCTTGCAAGTGTTGCACCGAGGTGGCTTCCATTCGTATTCAACCCGTATGTTGCTCTTTAAGAACCCTCCATCCTCTACATTCGGAATGGCAATCATAATGTTATCCTTAGTTTCCTTCTCCGCATCAAGTTCTATGATCGCTCTAGCGAATCCACTCCTACCCCAAGACTCGGTACACATTTTAGATGTTTCATTATCAAGCACTTTTGGGACACCAATCTTTGAATCAATTAAGCTCAAACCGTCTTCAGTGTACGCAGCTAGAGGAACATCGTGCATTTTAACCCACACTGGGATCTTCTTTAATTCCTCTTTTTTCAGTTCCGTGTTTGGAGACCAGTATTTCAAAAATAACGGTATGTTTCTTATGAGCCATGGCCCATCCTGAAGAACTTTATCCATACCCTCCTTAGAGCTAAACTTAAAGAAGAAAAACCCTTTCCCATTCATCATGCATTTCTGAATCCCATATTTTTCCCACCTGTTTCTAACGAAGTAATCCACCACAGGGAATGCTAACCTTTTTCCTAGAAAATACCCAAACAAGACATTTGCAAACCTGTCTTGAACTTGCTGAACAGACTCAATAGGTAGCATTACATCAACATCATCAACAACCTCAACGTTTTCCAAATACCGAAAGTTTACCTTGTAAGATGATTGAGTCGGTGTAAGTTTTGCTGCATACGATTGCCTGGCCCTATCTTGGTTTCCAAATTGGTCAGCTCCTCCACTTGAGTTTTCTGCCTTATTATCATCAGCGGCGGAAACTGGAGTAGTAATCTTCAGCAATTCATTAATAACATTGATCGGCCTTGGATCCTTCTGATCATTCTGAACAACACCTCGTCTAGCCATCAACGGATTACCGTCAATATTGATCGGCCTCCCCTCAAAACCCTTCCCAAGACTTATAGGTTTATCTCTTATCTCTTGAGTTGTAGCCGGCTGCCGAATAAACACGTCCCCATGCAACCTCTCAGAAAATGCTTGAAACCCTAAATCCTCCAAACTACTATCACGATTTCTTTCCATGTAAGAATACTGAATAAACCCTAGACGGCAGAAACATGCAACGTAAAGCAACAAACAGGAAAGATCAACACAAATAAAAACTCACGGCAACAAGGCAGAAGAAACCCTAGATGAAAAAACAAAACGAAAAACCCTAACTCTGACTGCAAAAGATTAGAAACCAGGATTGAAGTCTAGAAACCTTACTCAGAAGGATCGACAACACCCCAATACCTAACCCAGATTGATCAGAATTAAGATTGAAGAACAAGAATTAGGGTTTCAATGGGAATCGCCAAAATCGCCTCTGCCATCACTCCTTCTCGTGTAACCAAGGTATATTTTTATATATGCTACAAACTCATTTTTAGTTGGTTACTCATTTAATTATTGCATTATTCTTTTATATCATCTGATTTCTTATCACTTTTTGTATGAAATATAAAAGAAAATATTTTAAGGCTCATGACTACTTTTGTTAAACATTTCTTTAAACATTCAAAGTCATGAATCCTCAACACAAAACCTATGTTACTCACAGGCATTTTTATGCTGACGTATTTACTTTCACATATGTTTCAGGTTTTATTTCATGACGACTGTTGATTGCTTTACATAGGATGGACATGGGCCTTAGTAATTAACAAAACATGAACGGCAATTGTACTGTTTGTTGATCTAATTCCAAGACAATGTAACTTATTATGTAATAAAACAATATTCTAAATTCCATGTGTTGTGAAACAATGATTCTGTTACGACACTCCCCGACGTTTCCGCCACGATTTGTTGTTTTACGTGGTTGGGGTGTGACAGAAAAGTTGGTATCAGAGCCTATGGTTATAGGGAATTAGCTTATTAGTAAAATTTTGACCTAGACTATAGCCTTTCTAGGAGCCTAGCACAAGTTACCTTGTGTTTAGATCTTAAAACAATACTATCACTTATCCTTAGGTGATTACCAAAACAAGTACACAAATCTCAATTCCATTTGAAGATCAATCATCTATCCTTAGATGAATTATTTTTAGGCTTTACGCCTTTAAAGTTTTCAAACCTCGTCAAAGTTTCGGTCTTAATAATGTGAACACGTGCAATCCGGAAGGGTGGGTGCCTGTACCCTGAGTTTTCTGTCTAAGGCTAGAGTGTTCGTACAAATCCACATAATCGGACCAGTCACTCTTACCTGGGAACTCTTGGGGTGAGTGTCCACTTATAGGCTAAAGCATGTCTTCATTATGCATTATGTAGACCTATTTACTTTGATTAGTCACTGCGTGTCATTTGTTTTGTTCAAGGTAACGAACGAATGATCGCCTTCCTTGTGTTTTGTTGATGCTTTCAGTACCCCATTTGTTTTTCCAATTGTCAACCTCACTCGTTTCTCATGTTTCCTTGTCCTTTTTAGACAATGCCTCCTCGACGAGATGCACAACCTCTAACCAACGAAGAAGTAGCAGCCCTTGTCTCTCAGCAAATGGCTGCTGTGCTTCCAGGCATAGTAACCCAGATCCATCAGTTATACAACAACAATGCTCAGTGTAGTTTCAAAACCTTCAATTCTGCTAAACCTTTGAAGTTTTCTGGGTCTCAAGGAGCAACCGCGCTCCTGCAATGGTTCGAAAGTTTGGAGAGCATATTCAGACATGTGCAATGTCCGAATGAGCGTAAGGTTGAGTTTGCATCCAGTGCATTCGAGAAGCGTGCTCTTACATGGTGGAATGGTGTGATGCGTGATCGGGGTGCCGATGTGGCACTAGCTCAAACTTGGGAAGAGCTTCGAGCTCTAATGCTGAAGGATTTCTGTCCACGTCATGAGCTTAGAGCGTTGGAAAGGGAATTCGACGATCTAAAACAAGACAGTGGTGAACATCGAGCCTACACTGACCATTATGAGGAACTGTGTGACAACCGGTAATTTACGGCTCTTAAGTACGTGATTAACAGGTGATTAACGTGACAATAAATAGTGTTTACAACACGAATAAACTTAATTAGGCCTTTGGAGTGCCTAGGAATGCCTGATCGACTTTACAGTACGCGCATGACGGTCCACAGAGAACCTACTAAACGATAAACGTTAACGATCTGAAACCGTACGAAATACTGACGACACCGACAAATATGGATGTTACACGAATATTTTTATGCTTATGGAGTTTGGGTTGCGATATCAGGTCTCGTAGGAATTACGGGTCACTTACACATGAGATGGGCTTGTGGGCCCTGGGCCCAAGCCCAAAACCCACAAGCCTAAACCTACACCTAATATATTAAATCTTGTCAAGATCTCTACAAAATCTATGCTAAATCTCTTGAAAATCTATACAAATCCTAGAAAGATTCACATGATCTCTTCAAGATTTATAAAATCTTTACAAGATTCATAAGATCTCCACAAGATCTTGACACCCTTATATAAAGGTCCACAACCCTAATCCTCATAGTGCAGACAAAGCAATACTCACTCATATTCACTCTCATCCTCTCTCGATCTCTACATACACAAACAACACAGATATAAAACAACTTACCTTCATTTCCCCTCACATCTCTTTTGTCTGTGCAATTAGATGCTCACACAAAGAAAACCCTTTGCCTCCTTCAACATTTGCATTCAAGATGTCACACCCCCAAAATCCACACACGGAGGGAGTATCACCGCTTGGAGGCGTGACTGACCAGGATCAAGCCACCAATCATATTGAACAATGTAAATAGTAAGTGTAATTCAACCAAACAATATGAAAGGTGTTCCAAAAACCAAAGTATAGTATCAATGTTTAGCGGAAGCATAAATGTAAAAACCCAACATAAGTATTAAGTTCACAAAGTGTAAATGTTTATCATGGAACTCAACAGTCCATGTGCCCACAACGATCGCGCCTCCCGTGCAAGCTCCAAGAGTACCTATGGTCCTGCAAGGCATGTAACAGAAAGTCAACAACTAGTTGAGCGAGTTCATAGTTGGTTGTTCAGTTATAGTAATCGTATTGTAAACCGTATGTTCATTTAGTGTACCATGTTTCATATGTATTTGTATCGCGGCCCTCTAGGCATGTTGGCGAAGATTAGTGGGGGTTTCCCATGTTTTCTAGACTAGGTATATTTGTGTCACACCCCGACCACGTGTAACATACAAAACGTGGCGGAAACGTCGGGGAGTGTTGTAACAGAATTAATGTTTCATAACCATGGAACCAAAAAGTGTTTCGTTTTATTAAACATTGAATAATTATATCATTTGGAAATCTAAATACACAATTTAAACATAGTCTATCATTGTTATTGAGTCACTAAGGCCTTGTCCAGTCCTATGCGAGCATGCATCCTATCAAACGATATCATCCAACAATACCTGAAACATATGTGAAAACGAGGTCAGCAAAGAAATGCTGGCGAATACATTGGTTTTGTTGAAAATAAGATTCATGACTTCTGTTTGAGAAAATGTTTAGTCATGAACCTTGTAATTTACTTTGTCTTTGTAAATCATTTGAAAAATAATAAGTTTAGATGATATGTATAAATAAGAGAATAATGCATGATTAAATGAATAACCATGTGAAATGAGTTTGTATAAGATAAGTTGTTTGTAAATCAATGTCTTGTGAAAAGTATGTTACTTGTATAAAATGTTCTATGTCTCAACTGAAATGATTCAAATAACGCTACAATATGTAATACCATACAAACACTTATATATAGGAAGTACCAGCGGCGTATCCACCATGTTTGTATCATATTACACACGCATCGTTACTTAATCACTTAATCAAACCAAACCACCAAAGTAATGTTCATGTCCAATGTAAATCATGTAATGTATAACCAAAAAGATATGTATGGCTAGTGAAATGCATCAACTAAACCATAGGTGAAACGCACAAAACAAAGTATTGAAGTAAAACTTGGTTTAAATCAATACTATGTTTCGTGTAAATGCATGATCAAATGTAAATCATGTCCCAATGTTTACCCAATCGTTAAAACATTTTGTAAAATCGTTCAAGTCGTTCTTGTTCTAATTGTTCAAATCGTTCTTGTTTTAATTGTGAAACTACTTTATTGTCGATTCTCTAATAACATTCAAACCTTCTTGACTCGTTCCTCGTTCCAACTCGCTCTCGTTCTCGTTCTTAACAAACCCTTACCAAAGGGTAAATTAATAATTACAGATTCAGTCGTTACCCAAAATACCCACACATAACCATGGGTATAGAGAATAACGGGATTTGTCAGATCCTATGGTACCATAACCTAATACTGGTCGGCTTGATCATTGTTAATGAATGTCATTGGTTATGTAACTACAACCAACAAGTTTGTTCACTTTATTGAAATCGTTCTTGAAAACCATTGTAATTGTTTTTGAAACCATTGTTATTGTTTTTGAAACCATTGTAATCGTTCTTGAAACCATTGTTAGCGTTCTTGAAACCATTGTTATCGTTCTTGAAACCACATTGTAATTGTTATTGTAATCGTTCTTGAAATCATTGTTAAGACATTTAGCACATATGAGTCGAGTCACCCCAAAACAGTTGAAAACAGTAAAAGAAGGGAATAATGTACTCGCCTGAGAATGCTTAGAGGTCTTGAACAACAACCAAACAAAGCTAGAGGGAGCACGGAATCAGTCGGCAATCTAAAACTATATAAATAAACCGGACTTAAATCGGGAGATCGGATAGGATGAGGCTTGGTAAACCAAATGAGTATTGGAACTCATATGATATGGTTTAACAAGGCCTACATACTACATGAAACCTAACCTAAGTGCTTTCGACCCATCGCGACCCATTAAGGTAGCTTATGCTACTTTAACGCGTCGTGCGCGTGAAACGCGTTCGGACCGTCTAACTAGTCCTATGACAAGTGTTATATGCCTAAACATGTTACATAATCAGTTATGTGACAAAAGTTTAGGTTACATATGCTTAATTACCAATTATACATGAAAAGGGTATTCTGGTAATTTACCTAAGGCTATATAACTACCTATCATACAACTACTTAAACGTCGTGACCATAAGGTATAACCTCGGAAGGTTATTCCCTACACTATGGTCACCTAATGTATTTGGTCGGATCCTAATGATTGACCAAACTGGGTCGGATTCGAAGGTATAAGCGATTTATTAGATCGCTTACCCTACGACCCTAGACAACGTGGTAATCAGTAGGCATAGTCCCAAGGGACTATAACCAACGTGATTACACTCACGTTGCGAAGTTCAGACGAACTTCGCATTGACCATAAGCTGGTCAACGCTGAAAGTCAAACAAAGTTTGACTTTCGGACTCGAAAAGCAATAAAATAAGGAAAAGAACGAAAGAATACTTACGAAGGGTCCCCGAATGCTAATCTCGATTCAAAAATCTCAGGTATGAAACAATAGTTTCAACTTAGAGTTTCTCAAATCAAAATTCTAGTGATTTTGAAGTAATGGGGGTGGGGTATTTATAGATTTCGGGTAACCGTTAAGAGCGTTTCATGGAAAACGTGCCTTAATCGTATCCGTACAAGTGTTGCAAAGTTGTGGTAGCCTAAAATGATCCTTATCAGCTGAATTGGCAAGTTGTGAGCTTGTGGTTGTGGTTAAAACATCTGGATCATGCTGACTGTTCGATCTAATCTGATCAGAGAGTCGGACGCGGCCCGCGTGGAGATTAACAGAAACTGAGGCGGGCCGTCTGGCCATGTCAGATCAGAAATTATGTTCCATTTTGACAGTTTCAGCCCCTGCACGTGTTTAAGCCCATTTCCGGCACTTCTAAGGCCCGTAAAGCCAACTTTGAGGCCCTAAAATGATGCCTAAACATTGTGGACTTGAAACATGTTCAAAAATATGTCTGATGTCAGTTCGTTTGGTCGTACGAACGCGATGTTTGCTTAATTACGACGGAATGCGCACAAGCTTGAAAAACGATCCAAAATGCGTGACGAATGGATTTTTCTTATGCCAAACACTAAAATAAAATATTTTAGTGCTTACATAAATTTTTGGATGTCCGGATGTATTCAGAACGTAAGTTATGCGCGAAAATGCAAACTTGTGCACTTTTTGACACTTTTAGTCCCTGAATGAGCCAAAAGTTTATTTTAGCACACCGAACCCCTCAAAGCCTATTTCTAAGCTATGTGAAGGATATTTATGGTATGTTTAACTTATGGTCATGTTCCGGAATGTCTGTTACAGTTCAGATTGGCATACTTTTGCAGTTTGTCAAATTTAGTCCCTGTAAGCGAATTAACTTGTTTTTGCCATACCAAAGCCTTCAAAACTTATTTCTAAGTTATGTAAAGGTTATTTAAGGTATGTTAAGCCAATGTCACTATTCCGGAGTGTTCGTTGCATTTAAACTGGTTATATTTACGCATCAGTGCGCGTATAACCTTCCAGAAAGCGATTTAGAGTATGGAATCGAATAAGAATTGATATGTGCAAATGATACACTTATTTTTACAAATCCCAAGTATGAAATACAATATTTCATTGGTTCGGTATTTGTTTGATGGCCGTGGAGGCACAAGTGTTACAGTCTCCCCTACTTTAGGAAATTTCGTCCCGAAATTTATTTAGAGGAAACTTGTGAGAGCTTGAAAACATGAACTTGAAAAGATCGAAAATCATTGGTTAGGGTTCTGAACTTCTAGTAACTTTAATAACATTATGCTTGCAATGTAAGAGGGATACTTATATACAAGTATATGAAGCGTCATTGGTGCGTCCACCGTACCTCCATTACATCGTTCTCATTTTGTTATTGTTGTCACTATCGGTTCTTACACATAATAAACCTTACTGGGTTTCTATGCACTAAATTTCATAGTTATGTACGCGTCCATAATTAGACAATTCCTTGCATAGTTCACACAGTCTATTTTATAATGTGTAGGGGAAAACCAAATGAACAATCCTGTGATGAGTGTGACTAGACCACCATAGAGTCCTTTTAATTAAATCAATAAATGATCTAAATAGACTTATCAAGGAGTCTGTTCAGCTACATCACTAGATGTCATTCTTTAACCAAATTGTGAATCAATCTTTTTGACTAGACCACTCAAGGGTCTCTCATCGAATCATGGAATGGTACTATATAACCCAAGGGTCTTAACTACCATGTAGAAGCCCATAAGGATTTAAGGTAGTACCTTTTGAATATCCTACTATGAATCCCTCATATGAAAATATGAAAGATTCTATGAGGATTTGAAAATCGTACACACAAAAACATAGAGGAGAACACATATCACATAATCGCATAATCGTATAATTGTTTAATTGTTTAATTGTTTAATTTGTTATCTTTGGACACGGGTATTTAGAGCATACTAGGAATCAAATCCTTAATTGCAGCAATTTGGATGGATCCACAAGAATACCCTGCTTGTTGACTACATGACCCAAAAACTGAACTTCTTTAAGCCAAAATTTCCTCTTGGAGGATTTAGCGAAAAGTTTGTTCCTTCTTTAGGGGTTCCAATGTTAACGAAGGTGTTGATCGTGATCGGCTCGGGATATGAATAGATCAAGATGTCATTAACAACAATGACGAACTGATCCAAATAAGGCTTGCAGACTCTATTTATTAAGTCCTTGAAGATGGCTGGAGCATTTGTCAACACAAAAGGCATGACTGTAAACTCGTAATGGCCATACTTCATGCAGAAAACCGTTTTGGGAATATCTTCTTCGAGAATACAAAGTTGATGATACCCAAAACGCAAATCGATCTTGAAAAAAACATGAAACGCTATGCAAATGATCGGAGAAATCGTTGATTTAAGGTAGGGGATATCGATTCTTGATGGTAAGCTTAATAGGCTTACGTTAATCGATATGAATTCGAGAAGATCCATCTTTCTTTTTCACAAAGAGGGCAAGAGTTTTTCCAAGGTGAAAAGTTCGGACGGATGAATCCTTTATCAGACAACTCTTGTAGCTGTTTTGATAATTCTTGCATCTCGAACGGTGCAAGACAATAAGATACTTTAGATTTAAAAGAAACAAGTGTTTGAGGTTCTTAGGGAGATCACAAGTGATCATAAAAATGACAGAACCACACGAGTAGTTTTTGTCTTTGTGTTGATACCATAAGGTTGGATCAATCATTCATACAATTGCATTAGTTACAAAATAAAACCATAAATTTTTATTTATATAACAACCGCATTGTCTTTAATGTTACAAGATAACAACCATAGGAAATACAAAATGCTAATTGTTCACTCCTTCATCATTGAGTGCCTCATTGATGTTAAACACTCGACCACGTGCTGGATTCACATTGACGTTCGCATTCGGGTTTGCGTTAGCATTTGCATTCACCAGTCTTGGGCAGTTGTGGCGGAAGTGACCAATCTCTCCGCAGTTGAAACATAAACCCAGTGGAAATCTCACAGTATTCCCTTGAACCAGAGCTTGAACCTGAGCAGCCTGATTTTGTCCCAAACGACAAACCTTGGCCAAATGCCCAAGTTTACCACACGTCGTGCATTGCCAGCAAGCTTGTTGTACTGCGTGATGACCGTTGCAGCGTGCACAATAAGGAGCGGTACCGGCATATGCTTTCTTTGCAGGTGGCTGAGCTGGTTGGTTCCGCGGGTTCTGAGCAGTCTGTGCTGTAACAGCAAAGTTCTGAACACCCTTTCGCTTTCTTGATTTCTTTGACGTCTCACCTTCCTTACCCTTCTTGTTTTGACCTTTCTTGCTATCCTCCTTGTCAGACCCCTGCTTCTTACCCTTGTCACCCTTTCTGTGTAACTTATTCTTCCGAATCTGCGACTCAGTCAATGTCGCAGCTAACTCGATCGCCTGACGGAGTGTGGCAGGGTTACTACCAGTAAGGATGTCTTGTACCGAGTCAGGTAGGCCGTCAATGTATCTTTCGATAGCCTTGTCGAGTGGGGTAACCATTGTCGGGCAAAGTAGACTCAACTCCTCAAACCTATCAGTATACGCCCTGTGCTCACCACTATCTTGCTTCAACTCATCAAATTCCTTTTCCAAAGCTCGTTGCTCATGACGAGGACAGAATTCCCTCATCATAAGGGCCCTAAGTTCAGCCCATGTCTGTGCTAGAGCAACTTCTGCACCACGATCCCTCATAACCCCGTTCCACCATGTGAGAGCCCTCTTCTGAAACACACTCAAAGAAAACTCGACCTTGCGATTGTCAGGACACTGCACGTGGCGGAAAGTATTCTCAATGCTCTCGAACCATTGAAGAAGCCCAGTCGCCCCTTCAGAACCACTAAACTTGAGTGGTTTAGCCTGGTTAAAATCCTTGTATTTGCATGGAATATTGTTGTTGTTGTTGGCTTGGTTCCATTGAGCAAAGAGGTTTGGGAATTGAGCAGCCATTTGCTGCGCAATGATTTCTGCCAACTCGGCAGTCTCTATCTGGCTTTCGCGTCGAGGAGGCATTGTCTAAAAGAGGAAACATGAAAGGAAATGAGTGAGAGAATTAGACGAAAAGAATGAGATGAAACAAATCTGATGAAAGCAAGGATAGTGGTCATTTGTTTGTTGCTACAAAGCAACAAACGACCCCGGTGATTAATCAAAGTAAATAGGTCAAAAATAATGTATCGCGAAGACATGCTCGCCTATAAGTGAACACTCATCCCAAGAATTCCCAGGTAAGCACAACTGGTCTCGCGTCTGATGAGATATATACGAAGTGCTTGCATAGACAGAAAACCCAGAATACAGGCATTCACCCTTCCAGATTGCACGTGTTCACATTATTTAAGACTCAAAACCTTGACGAGATTTTGAAAACTCAAAGGGGTTCAAAACCATATAACAGAGGGTTCAAAACCTTACAATAGAGGGTTCAAAACCTAGTAATCAATCATCCTAGAACAGATGATTAATTTTCAAAGCGGTTTTGAAATTTTATGTTCTTGTTGTGGTCGTCGCCTAAGGATAGGTGACGGTATTGTTTTATGACTAAACGCAAGTAAACTCGCGTTAGGGTCCTAGAAAGGTTATAGACTAGGTCAAAGTATTACTAATAACCTAATTCCCTATAACCATTGGCTCTGATACCATCTTTTCTGTCACACCCCGACCACGTGTAACATACAAAACGTGGCGGAAACGTCGGGGAGTGTTGTAACAGAATTAATGTTTCATAACCATGGATACCAAAAAGTGTTTCGTTTTATTAAACATTGAATAATTACATCATTTGGAAATCTAAATACACAATTTAAACATAGTCTATCATTCTTATTGAGTCACTAAGGCCTTGTCCAGTCCTATGTGAGCATGCATCCTATCAAACGATATCATCTAACAATACCTGAAACATATGTGAAAACGAGGTCAGCAAAGAAATGCTGGCGAATACATTGGTTTTGTTGAAAATAAGATTCATGACTTCTGTTTGAGAAAATGTTTAGTCATGAACCTTGTAATTTACTTTGTCTTTGTAAATCATTTGAAAAATAATAAGTTTAGATGATATGTATAAATAAGAGAATAATGCATGATTAAATGAATAACCATGTGAAATGAGTTTGTATAAGATAAGTTGTTTGTAAATCAATGTCTTGTGAAAAGTATGTTACTTGTATAAAATGTTCTATGTCTCAACTGAAATGATTCAAATAACGCTACAATATGTAATACCATACAAACACTTATATATAGGAAGTACCAGCGGCGTATCCACCATGTTTGTATCATATTACACACGCATCGTTACTTAATCACTTAATCAAACCAAACCACCAAAGTAATGTTCATGTCCAATGTAAATCATGTAATGTATAACCAAAAAGATATGTATGGCTAGTGAAATGCATCAACTAAACCATAGGTGAAACGCACAAAACAAAGTATTGAAGTAAAACTTGGTTTAAATCAATACTATGTTTCGTGTAAATGCATGATCAAATGTAAATCATGTCCCAATGTTTACCCAATCGTTAAAACATTTTGTAAAATCGTTCAAGTCGTTCTTGTTCTAATTGTTCAAATCGTTCTTGTTTTAATTGTGAAACTACTTTATTGTCGATTCTCTAATAACATTCAAACCTTCTTGACTCGTTCCTCATTCCAACTCGCTCTCGTTCTCGTTCTTAACAAACCCTTACCAAAGGGTAAATTAATAATTACAGATTCAGTCGTTACCCAAAATACCCACACATAACCATGGGTATAGAGAATAACGGGATTTGTCAGATCCTATGGTACTATAACCTAATACTGGTCGGCTTGATCATTGTTAATGAATGTCATTGGTTATGTAACTACAACCAACAAGTTTGTTCACTTTATTGAAATCGTTCTTGAAAACCATTGTAATTGTTTTTGAAACCATTGTTATTGTTTTTGAAACCATTGTAATCGTTCTTGAAACCATTGTTATCGTTCTTGAAACCATTGTTATCGTTCTTGAAACCACATTGTAATTGTTATTGTAATCGTTCTTGAAATCATTGTTAAGACATTTAGCACATATGAGTCACCCCAAAACAGTTGAAAACAGTAAAAGAGGGGAATAATGTACTCGCCTGAGAATGCTTAGAGGTCTTGAACAACAACCAAACAAAGCTAGAGGGAGCACGGAATCAGTCGGCAATCTAAAACTATATAAATAAACCGGACTTAAATCGAGAGATCGGATAGGATGAGGCTTGGTAAACCAAATGAGTATTGGAACTCATATGATATGGTTTAACAAGGCCTACATACTACATGAAACCTAACCTAAGTGCTTTCGACCCATCGCGACCCATTAAGGTAGCTTATGCTACTTTAACGCGTCGTGCGCGTGAAACGCGTTCGGACCGTCTAACTAGTCCTATGACAAGTGTTATATTCCTAAACATGTTACATAATCAGTTATGTGACAAAAGTTTAGGTTACATATGCTTAATTACCAATTATACATGAAAAGGGTATTCTGGTAATTTACCTAAGGCATATAAACTACCTATCATACAACTACTTAAACGTCGTGACCATAAGGTATAACCTCGGAAGGTTATTCCCTACACTATGGTCACCTAATGTATTTGGTCGGATCCTAATGATCGACCAAACTGGGTCGGGTTCGAAGGTATAAGCGATTTATTAGATCGCTTACCCTACGACCCTAGACAACGTGGTAATCAGTAGGCATAGTCCCAAGGGACTATAACCAACGTGATTACACTCACGTTGCGAAGTTCAGACGAACTTCGCATTGACCATAAGCTGGTCAACGCTGAAAGTCAAACAAAGTTTGACTTTCGGACTCGAAAAGCAATAAAATAAGGAAAAGAACGAAAGAATACTTACGAAGGGTCCCCGAATGCTAATCTCGATTCAAAAATCTCAGGTATGAAACAATAGTTTCAACTTAGAGTTTCTCAAATCAAAATTCTAGTGATTTTGAAGTAATGGGGGTGGGGTATTTATAGATTTCGGGTAACCGTTAAGATCGTTTCATGGAAAACGTGCCTTAATCGTATCCGTACAAGTGTTGCAAAGTTGTGGTAGCCTAAAATGATCCTTATCAGCTGAATTGGCAAGTTGTGATCTTGTGGTTGTGGTTAAAACAGCTGGATCATGCTGACTGTTCGATCTAATCTGATCAGAGAGTCGGACGCGGCCCGCGTGGAGATTAACAGAAACTGAGGCGGGCCGCCTGGCCATGTCAGATCAGAAATTATGTTCCATTTTGACAGTTTCAGCCCCTGCACGTGTTTAAGCCCATTTCCGGCACTTCTAAGGCCCGTAAAGCCAACTTTGAGGCCCTAAAATGATGCCTATACATTGTGGACTTGAAACATGTTCAAAAATAAGTCTGATGTCAGTTCGTTTGGTCGTACGAACGAGATGTTTGCTTAATTACGACGGAATGCGCACAAGCGTGAAAAACGATCCAGAATGCGTGACGAATGGATTTTTCTTATGCCAAACACTAAAATAAAATATTTTAGTGCTTACATAAATTTTTGGATGTCCGGATGTATTCAGAACGTAAGTTATGCGCGAAAATGCAAACTTGTGCACTTTTTGACACTTTTAGTCCCTGAATGAGCCAAAAGTTTATTTTAGCACACCGAACCCCTCAAAGCCTATTTCTAAGCTATGTGATGGATATTTATGGTATGTTTAACTTATGGTCATGTTCCAGAATGTCTGTTACAGTTCAGATTGGCATACTTTCGCAGTTTGTCAAATTTAGTCCCTGTAAGCGAATTAACTTGTTTTTGCCATACCAAAGCCTTCAAAACTTATTTCTAAGTTATGTAAAGGTTATTTAAGGTATGTTAAGCCAATGTCACTATTCCGGAGTGTTCGTTGCATTTAAACTGGTTATATTTACGCATCAGTGCGCGTATAACCTTCCAGAAAGCGATTTAGAGTATGGAATAGAATAAGAATTGATATGTGCAAATGATACACATATTTTTACAAATCCCAAGTATGAAATACAATATTTCATTGGTTCGGTATTTGTTTGATGGCCGTGGAGGCACAGGTGTTACAATTTGTATCGCAGCCCACCCGGCATGTGTGCGAAGTTTAGAGTATGGTTCGTAGCCATTCCAGGCATGTGTGCGAAGATTAGTTCTATAATCGCAGCCATTCCCGGCGTGTGTGCGAAGAGAAGTATATGTATCACTAGTCTAGCAGTACCTACCAATAAACTTCCTCTCCCGAGGCCTATGGTATGTAATTCCGATAACAATTTAAGCATAAGTAATCATCCAAACCCATTCCCAACCCCGGGAATCCCATGCCTTGGTAAGAGTGTGAACTCACCTTGGTTTGCTCGGTATGCTAATTATGTGCTCACAAGTAATCAGCCAAGTCCTATAGTATGCACGTATATTCTATCAGTTCAAGTTCGTAAAGATTCACATGCCATCTATGTCACTAAGTGTGTTTAAGCAATTATTACGTATCATATAAGCAGTTAATCAAAACCATGCAGTTCATGCTTGACAGGATTAACAGGCAGTTCACAAACTTAACAGGATTTACACGCTAACAATGTAACATGTATAACAGAGTTACATGCTTAACAAAGTTAACATCTAACGGAACTAGTAACTAACAGAGTTTATGACTTAACTTAGTTAATGAGTTTAACAGTGTTAATGAACTAACCAGAGTTAACAGACCTAGCTGGGTTACATTCTTAACATACATAACGGAGTTAATAAACTAATAGAGTTAACTGAACCAACAGGGTTTATGTTTACAGGTTTAACATCACAGCACTGAACGAAACACGTATGTGGCGAAAACACCTTCTGGCGAAAACACTTGGGCGACGAAATCCCAAAGTATTTTCGTTGGGTGGTGTTTTCGTCGGCTTCCACCATCAACAGCAGTTACAAAACACGATTGTCTAATAACTATAATGGCTGCAACAATCATGCATTCAATCATATCTATACATTTAAATCATCAATCATGGCCGACAAATGTTTAATCACCTCAAAAGGTTATTGGACCGATTGCTTGATGGGTTGATACACATAATATGCCACTAACCTACGATTTGACTAAAGAATCCCACTAGTCACATGCAAGCCTTATATTACAATCATGTGTCATTATGAAAACACGTGTAACCTCAGAAAACAATCGGTGTTACAATCATTATTTCTAGAATCGATATGCTTGCAACAATCCCTAGGAACCTATAGACACCCATGTAAATCAAGATGACACATATTCAAAATCATTAGAAATCAGATCTCGATAAACATAAACAAGTATTCACATAACAATCAAATCAGCATAACAAGAAATCACATCTGATTATTACGCACTAACCGAGGTGGAAAGGGTACCAGATTGTTCGAAAGAAATGGCTTTGAAAGCTTGAAGTTGCCGTCACACACAGGAGGAGTACTCTAGGGTTTTGCTATAAGCTTTAAAGGATACCCACAACAACTAGCTGAGGTATACGTATATTGATATAAGTCCCCTAAGTTGGGCTTAAGATGCATACATACAAGTTCTAGAGTAGCGGGCCCAAAGCTCATACCTATACTTGGGCTTCACATGAATCAGATATGCAATTAAATATGATGTGTATGTGTTTGAATGATGGCAACAAGGCCGGCCCACTATCAATACCGGCTGACCCATTACGAGTCTTGGCTGCGAAACCCAATTATGTATGGGCCGAAATTATTGTAGGTGACCCAACAAGTCGTGTAACCAAACAACCTAAACAATCAACGTGCAATGAATGCGAAAATGGAAATCTTGGAAACTCGAGTTGTCACATTATCCCCAACTTGAAAGAAATTTCGTCCCGAAATTTAGCACGTGGTTACTGAGGAAGCTAGTTGTGTTGTGTTGTGTTGTTTACTGGTTTTCATGGGGTGTCACATCATCCCCCCGTTGATTTGGAATTTCGTCCCGAAATTCTGTAGTAGCTTCAGCCTCCGTAGTGGTTGCACTGTTTTCGAATAACTGGGGATACTTGAGTTTCATTTGATCTTCTCGTTCCCAGGTGAACTCTGGGCCACGACGGGAGTTCCAACGAACTCGAACAAGAGGTATTCTGGTGTGCTTGAGGACCTTAACATCCCGGTCCGTGATTTCAACTGGTTCCTCGACGAATCGCAACTGATCATCGATAGTGAGCTCCTTCAAGGGAACTATGAGGGTCTCATCTGACAGACACTTCTTCAGATTCGACACGTGAAAAACGTTGTGAACTGCACTGAGTTCTGCGGGCAGGTTTAGTTTGTAGGCCACTTTGCCTATTTTCTCAACAATTTCGAACGGTCCAACGTATCGTAGGTTAAGTTTGCCTCTTTTTCCAAAATGAACAACACCCTTCCAGGGTGAGACTTTAAGTAGCACTCGATCCCCAACCTGGAACTCGAGTGGTTTCCTGCCCTTATCGGCGTAGGCTTTCTGACGGTCACGTGCTGCCGCCATGCGTTGTCGTATCTGGGCAATCTTTTCTGTAGTATCAACTACAAGTTCTGGACCCGTGATCTGACTGTTACCCACCTCTGCCCAACAAAGAGGTGATCGGCATTTACGCCCGTACAATGCCTCGAATGGAGCGGCTTGAATGCTGGTGTGGTAACTGTTGTTATACGAGAACTCCACTAATGGGAGGTGTTTTTCCCAGCCGATGCCGAAATCGATTACACATGCCCGAAGCATGTCTTTTAAAGTTTGAATAGTGCGCTCAGACTGCCCATCCGTCTGAGGGTGATAAGCTGTGCTCATGTCTAAACGGGAGCCAAAAGATTTGTGCATTGCTTGCCATAGTTCTGAAGTGAAACGTGCATCACGATCCGAGATAATAGAGGTGGGCACCCCATGCCTCGAGACAACTTCCTTAAGATATACGTCTGCTAAAGTGGAGAACTTATCTGTTTCCTTGATAGCCAAGAAGTGTGCAAACTTTGTGAGTCGATCCACGATCACCCAAATAGTATCGTTACCACGCTGAGATCTAGGCAGGCCAGTAACAAAATCCATGGAAATTTGTTCCCATTTCCATTGTGGTATCTCTGGTTGTTGGAGTAGGCCCGATGGTTTCTGTTATTCCGCTTTGACTCTCGCACAAGTCAAACACTTGCTAACGTAAGTTGCTATGTGAGCTTTCATGCTAGGCCACCAATATGTAGTTTTCAAGTCGTGGTACATCTTATCCGAACCAGGATGTACTGAGTAGCGAGACTTATGAGCTTCATCCATTACAAGCTTGCGCAAGTTGCCATAGAGTGGGAGCCAAATGCGTCCTGTTACATAGTAGGCGCCGTCTGCCTTTTGTTCTAATCGTTGCCTTGAGCCGCGTAAGGCTTCAGCCTTGACGTTTTCGGGTTTCAATGCTTCCACCTGAGCATCTCGTATCTGAGAAGGAAGGCTAGACTGAATGGTGAGTTGCAACGCTCGTACACGCCTAGGTGTAGTATCCTTTCGACTGAGGGCGTCGGCCACCACATTGGCTTTGCCCGGATGGTACTTTTAGCACACTCGTAATCGTTTAAAAGCTCGACCCATCGACGCTAACGCATGTTCAACTCTTTCTGTTTGAAGATATGCTCGAGACTCCTGTGATCGGTGTAGATGGTGCACTTGGTACCGTAAAGGTAATGTCGCCATATCCTGAGCGCAAAAACAACAGCTCCCAGCTCTAAATCGTGTGTAGTGTAAATTCCGTTCGTGAATCTTAAGTTGGTGCGAAGCATAAGCAATGACTTTATCCCGTTGCACCAACACAACCAAGACCCTGAATTGATGCATCGCAGTAGACTACAAAATCGTCCGTGCCTTCAGGCAATGAGAGGATAGGTGCGCTGCAGAGTCTATCGTTAAGTGCTGAAAAGTTGTTTCTTGCGTATTACCCCAACGATAGATAACACCTTTCTGAGTTAGTGAGGTGAGAGGTTGCGCAATCTTGGAGAAGTCTTTGATGAACCTTCTGTAGTATCCCGCCAAACCCAAGAATTGGCGTATTTCGGTTGGTGTACGAGGTGCAGGCCAGTTCTTGATCGAATCTACATTGGATGGATCAACATAAATCCCATCCTTGTTTACCACGTGGCCTAGGAAGTGGACTTCACGAAGCCAGAAGTCACATTTTGAAAACTTAGCATAAAGCTGTTCTGTTCGAAGGAGTTCTAAGATAAGTCGCATATGCTGTTAGTGTTCCTCCTGACTCTTGAAGTAGATCAGAATGTCGTCGATGAGAGCAAGTGACACATTCATTTGATTAGTCTAGGTTCGCATGTCGAGTCTGAGAATCCATATCGGTCGTGTCAAGTTCAAAGATCAGTACCTGTGGTATCATCCCAGGTATAGCCCAATGCTCATCGAGTAATATGCGTAGAGTATAACTGGTCCAAGCAAGTGTCCGCGGGGATTGTTCGTTAGTATCACTGAATCCCAAAAGTATATCATGCGTTGGTGTGGCAACATAAGAAAGAGTAGTCTCATCGGTGGGTAATCGTTTAAGAATCCACAACAGGGATTTACTCGATATTGAATGTACAGCTGGCTGCACGCCAGTTGGGTATAGTTAAGATAGAGTATGTCGTTGACTACATATTGTTGTCACGGGGTTAGATCAATCAGAACAAAAACCTTAACATAACAGCATGGTTATTGTAAAATCGTGTAGCGTTAAGTTTCACTATGACTCCCACTAGGAGCCATTGGATTCGCCCCCATGTGAAGGAGGGACAATTTACCTCAATTTATGAACTTAGGTATGTGTTTCATCAAGTAAGCAACCAAGTCAGGGGGTTTTCTTATGTCGTGCCATTGAGTCCCAAGTACGTCTGCGTATTCATGAGGTTCCAAGGAAAGACGTGTAAACGCATTCAAGAGAGTATAATCGTATCAACATTACACCACCATTCTCAAGGTTTCGTGAAGTGATCACCAGTGATCAGGAGTCTACCCTTCTAAATTCTCTAAGCTAGAGAGTGGTTCGTTTTCAGTGGCTCGTCATGGAGGGACGAGAGCGTAGCGTTGCTGTGGTACGGGTGTGATGGTTTGCTCTAAGCCAATGGTAGGAAGCGGACATACTAGCCATCAATAATCATGAGTCGGTGTAAGAGTTAGTGCAGAGATTTTGTATATGCAAGAAAACTATCATAAAATAAGGTACGTCTCTTGTAGTGTAAGGTGGGTCTTGCAAATGTATAATTTATCGCGCTTGCTGGCAGGTTGACTGATCCATAACTTTGTCCCTAAATGTCTTGAAAACCATATTACCAATAATGACATCCATTCGCTAAGTTGGGTATACGATAGAGTTAGTCAATTAGGGTAAAAATGAACCATCCAACAGGGTAGTGTCACACCCCGACCACGTAAAGCAACCAGACGTGGCGGAAACGTCGGGGAGTGTTGTAACAGAATCATTGTTTCGTAACCATGGAATAAATAAATTCTGTTTTATTGAATAAATGAACTCATTGTTTTAATACAATCAAATAAATACAACTATGATCTTCCAAGTTTTAAAGTTGCTAAGGCACGAGTCCATCCTAAATGTAGCATGTATCAACAATCATTACAAAGCAGTACCTGAAACATGTGTAAAAATAGGTACGTCAGCATAAAAATGCCTGTGAGATACATAGGTTTTGTGAATATAGGATTCATGACTTATGTTTTAAAAAAATGTTTAGTCATGAACCCCGTACTTTGCTTTGTCTTGTAAATCGTTTGAAATAAAACAATAAGTTCAAATGATATGTATAAATAAGAGAATAATGTATGGTTAAATGAATAACCATTGTAAAATGAGTTTGTATAAGTTAAGTTGCTTGTAAAACAATGTATTGTGAAAAGTATGTTATTTGTATAAAATGTTATATGTATCAAATTGAAATGATTCAAATAACGATACAATATGTAATACCATACAAACACTTATATATAGGAAGTACCAGCGGCGTATCCACCATGCTTGTATCATATTACACACGCCTCGTTACTTAATCACTTACTCAAACCAAACCAATAATGAAAGATGTATATGTTTAAACCAATTGCCAAACGTATTGAATAATATGTAAAAATGTTTATGTCAAGATGAAATCATGAAATGTATAACCAATGTCAAAAATGTTTATGTGTCCAATGTAAATCATGTAATGTGTAACCAATGTGATTTGTATAAATAAATGTAAGATTAAACAATTATCCTTATAGTAGCATATTAAAAGTATACTTTGGATTTGTAAGTAACATATTAAACTATGTTTTGGTTTCATAAATAACATATCAAAATATGATTTAGATGTGATAAATAACATATTAAACTATGTTTTTGGTTTTGTAAATATATGTTGGTTTTGTACAATATCACACTTGAGAGTATATCAAACTATACTTTAATAGTGTGATTTGAGAATTCATTCAGACCTGGTGCATCAAGATACACCTTTGAGACTATAGAAATACCACAAAGGCAATCCCTATTTGGATGGAGCAACAAATTGGTTTCAGACATTCCATGACAACAGGAATGGGGGGTCAAATCCTATAGCGCTATATCATACTAACAATCGGTCTGGTAAACATAAAATAAGTACAATTCAACATTTTATTTTATGTTCTTTGAGAAATCAATGCTTAAATCATAGATAGTCATTCAATTTGTCAATAGATAAGTAATAACATGTATAATCAATTATACTTTTGGAAAACATGAAAGTAACAGATAGGTACACATGCTTCACCCCAAAACAGTTTGGAAAACAGTAAAAGAGGGGAACTATGTACTCACTTGAGATTGCTCAGTTGTCTAAAGATAACCACCAAGTAATGCTATAGATCTCGGAATCAAACGGCACCTAATATAGGTAACTATGTTAATAAACCGGACCTAAATCGGAGGATTTAGATAGAATGAGGGTTCGTAAACCAAACGAGTATAGAGACTCGTGTCATATGGTTTAACAAAGCCTACATACTAAATGAAACCTAACCTAAAAGCTTACGACCCATTACGACCCGTTTAGGTAGCTTATGCTACTTTAACGCGTCGTTCGCGTGAAACGCGTTCGGACCGCCTAACTAGTCCTATGACAAGTGTTATATGCCTAAACATGTTACATAATCAGTTATGTGACAAAAGTTTAGGTTACATATGCTTAATTACCAATTATACATGAAAAGGGTATTCTGGTAATTTACCTAAGGCATATAAACTACCTATCATACAACTACTTAAACGATGTGACCATAGGGTATAACCTCGGAAGGTTATTCCCTACCTACTATGGTCACCTAAAGTGTTTGGTCGGATCCTAATGATCGACCAAATGGGTCGGGTTCGAAGGTATAGGCGATTTATTAGATCGCCTACCCTACGACCCTAGACAACGTGGTAATCAGTGGGCATAGTCCCAAGGGACTATGACCAACGTGATTACACTCACGTTGCGAAGTTCAAACGAACTTCGCATTGACCATTACTGGTCAACGCTGAAAGTCAAACAAAGTTTGACTTTCTGACTCGAAAAGCAATAAAATAAGGAAAAGAACGAAAGAATACTTACGAAGGGTCCCCGAATGCTAACCTCGATTCAAAAATCTCAGGTATGAAACAATAGTTTCAACTTAGAGTTTCTCAAATCAAAGTTCTTGTGATTTTGAAGTTGGGGATGAATGGGTATTTATAGTAAATGGTCCACCGTTAGGATCGTTTGTCGAATATCGTGCCTTAATCTCATCCGTACACTTTTCGGAACCTTATGGTGACTAAAAATGAAATCTTATCAGCTGACTAAGCAAGTGTGGGTTTGTGGTTGAGGGTTAAACAGCTGTGATCTGCTGTTAGAAACACTGAATCTGGTCTGCAGGCTGCTTTACGGACCTCAAAGCTGGCAATGTTGAGGTCCGTAAGGTAACAACTTTGGCAGAATGTCAGTTTTGGTCCCTGCAGCCCTAAAACTTGCTTTTCGATGCATTTTTGACACGTTTAAGGCCCGTTAACCCCATTTCAAAGCTCTAAAATGAAGTTAAAGTATAGGGAACTTAAAATGTGTTCAAAAATATCTCGGATGTCGGTTCGTTTAGCCGTACGAACGCGATGTTCGCTTAATTACGACGGAATGCGCATAGGCGCGAAAAACGATCCAAATGACGCAACGAATGGATTTTTCTTATGCCGAACACTAAAATAAAATATTATAGTGCTTACATAAATTTTTGGATGTCCGGATGTATTCAGAACGTAAGTTATGCGCGAAAATGCAAACTTGTGCACTTTTTGACACTTTTAGTCCCTGAATGACCCAAAAGTTTATTTTAGCATACCGAACCCCTCAAAGCCTATTTCTAAGCTATGTGAAGGATATTTATGGTATGTTTAACTTATAGTCATGTTCCGGAATGTCTATTACAGTTCAAATTGGCATACTTTCGCAGTTTGTCAAGTTTAGTCCCTGTAAGCGAATTAACTTGTTTTTGCCATACCAAAGCCTTTAAAACTTATTTCTAAGTTATGTAAAGGTTATTTAAGGTATGTTAAGCCTATTTCACTATTCCGGAGTGTTCGTTGGATTAAACTGGTTATATTTACGCATCAGAGCGCGTATAACCCTCCAGAAAGCGATTTAAAGCTTAAAATCAAACAAGAGTTGATATGTGTAAAAGATACACATAATTTTACAAATCCCAAGTATGAAATACAATATTTCATTGGTTTGGCATTTGTTTGATGGTTGAAGTGACACAGGTGTTACAGGTAGTAAGGTAGTCTCGTGAAAGTCGTGGTTTGGTTGTTGGCGTTTCATTAAATTGGTTGCCAATCGAAACAACAGGGAGTTACTGAGGTTCATACGAAAAATCGAGTGAAAACAGGGGTCCAACCATATTCGAAAGATTCAACCCGCTAATCTGCTGTCTAGAAGCAATTTCTAGTTATGGTGTATGGCGGCATGGCTCAATAAGAGATGTTCGTTGCATCACCGTCATGAAGGTATATTACTTGTCCAAAACAGAATTTGGTTGGTAGGGTTGCTAGTTGTACAACGACGAACGCGTGTAATTGTGGCTGTTTCACTTCTGGTGATGCCGACTAGTGGATATGATAAGGTTCGTCAACAGGGATGCGTGGTTGTAGTTCTCCTAAGCCCAAGTTCATTTGAGCCGATTCTGGTCTATGTGGTTGTTGACGTATAAACCGAATGTACAGAGGGTCAAAGGGCGATGTCGCATCGAGATGAAACTACAAGTAGAAAGAACGCATAATCAATCGTTAGAGTAGGATCTACACATCCTAGGATAAGTTGATTTGGCAGGTTATACCTTCTGCTTGAGCTGCAGTGAGTGCCTTGGCAACTCGTTCGTTGATTAGAGCCGTCAACTGGGCTAGAGTCAAGTTCGAACGTCCACCCATGATCTTCATATCGAAAGGAGCACAAGTGAGAAGTGCGTCGTATCAATACGTAAATGTGGAATGACAGAAGAGTGTGAGCATACAAGGTTTCAAATAGTAGTTGTTACGTTATCTAGGCATACCATGAGCAATGTAATATGTATCTAGCAAGTAGGTAATGTAAACATGAGCAGTATTACCTAGAGTGTTGAGTCTTGCACGTGGAGCGAAGCGTCGTTGTGGATCGTTGAGCACTGTACAGGTTATAGTCTGGTTTTAACAAAAACTTTTTCCCCTTATTAAAACCAAGTTCACTATAACCAATGGCTCTGATACCAATCTGTCACACCCCCAAAATCCACACACGGAGGGAGTATCACCGCTTGGAGGCGTGACTGACCAGGATCAAGCCACCAATCATATTGAACAATGTAAATAGTAAGTGTAATTCAACCAAACAATATGAAAGGTGTTCCAAAAACCAAAGTATAGTATCAATGTTTAGCGGAAGCATAAATGTAAAAACCCAACATAAGTATTAAGTTCACAAAGTGTAAATGTTTATCATGGAACTCAACAGTCCATGTGCCCACAACGATCGCGCCTCCCGTGCAAGCTCCAAGAGTACCTATGGTCCTGCAAGGCATGTAACAGAAAGTCAACAACTTGTTGAGCGAGTTCACAGTTGGTTGTTCAGTTATAGTAATCGTATTGTAAACCGTATGTTCATTTAGTGTACCATGTTTCGTGTGTATTTGTATCGCAGCCCTCTAGGCATGTTGGCGAAGATTAGTGGGGGTTTCCCATGTTTTCTAGACTAGGTATATTTGTATCGCAGCCCACCCGGCATGTGTGCGAAGTTTAGAGTATGGTTCGCAGCCATTCCAGGCATGTGTGCGAAGATTAGTTCTATTATCGCAGCCATTCCCGGCGTGTGTGCGAAGAGAAGTATATGTATCACTAGTCTAGCAGTACCTACCAATAACCTTCCTCTCCCGAGGCCTATGGTATGTAATTCCGATAACAATTTAAGCATAAGTAATCATCCAAACCCATTCCCAACCCCTGGAATCCCATGCCTTGGTAAGAGTGTGAACTCACCTTGGTTTGCTCGGTATGCTAATTATGTGCTCACAAGTAATCAGCCAAGTCCTATAGTATGCACGTATATTCTATCAGTTCAAGTTCGTAAAGATTCACATGCCATCTATGTCACTAAGTGTGTTTAAGCAATTATTACGTATCATATAAGCAGTTAATCAAAACCATGCAGTTCATGCTTGACAGGATTAACAGGCAGTTCACAAACTTAACAGGATTTACACGCTAACAATGTAACATGTATAACAGAGTTACATGCTTAACAAAGTTAACATCTAACGGAACTAGTAACTAACAGAGTTTATGACTTAACATAGTTAATGAGTTTAACAGTGTTAATGAACTAACCAGAGTTAACAGACCTAGCTGGGTTACATTCTTAACATACATAACGGAGTTAATAAACTAATAGAGTTAACTGAACCAACAGGGTTTATGTTTACAGGTTTAACATCAAAGCACTGAACGAAACACGTATGTGGCGAAAACACCTTCTGGCGAAAACACTTGGGCGACGAAATCCCAAAGTGTTTTCGTTGGGTGGTGTTTTCGTCGGCTTCCACCATCAACAGCAGTTACAAAACACGATTGTCTAATAACTATAATGGCTGCAACAATCATGCATTCAATCATATCTATACATTCAAATCATCAATCATGGCCGACAACTGTTTAATCACCTCAAAAGGTTATTGGACCGATTGCTTGATGGGTTGATACACATAATATGCCACTAACCTACGGTTTGACTAAAGAATCCCACTAGTCACATGCAAGCCTTATATTACAATCATGTGTCATTATGAAAACACGTGTAACCTCAGAAAACAATCGGTGTTACAATCATTATTTCTAGAATCGATATGCTTGCAACAATCCCTAGGAACCTATAGACACCCATGTAAATCAAGATGACACATATTCAAAATCATTAGAAATCAGATCTCGATTAACATAAACAAGTATTCACATAACAATCAAATCAGCATAACAAGAAATCACATCTGATTATTACGCACTAACCGAGGTGGAAAGGGTACCAGATTGTTTGAAAGAAATGGCTTTGAAAGCTTGAAGTTGCCGTCACACACAGGAGGAGTACTCTAGGGTTTTGCTATAAGCTTTAAAGGATACCCACAACAACTAGCTGAGGTATACGTATATTGATATAAGTCCCCTAAGTTGGGCTTAAGATGCATACATACAAGTTCTAGAGTAGCCGGCCCAAAGCTCATACCTATACTTGGGCTTCACATGAATCGGATATGCAATTAAATATGATGTGTATGTGTTTGAATGATGGCAACAAGGCCGGCCCACTATCAATACCGGCTGACCCATTACGAGTCTTGGCTGCGAAACCCAATTATGTATGGGCCGAAATTATTGTAGGTGACCCAACAAGTCGTGTAACCAAACAACCTAAACAATCAACGTGCGATGAATGCGAAAATGGAAATCTTGGAAACTCGAGTTGTCACACAAGATAAAACAGACACAGAGAAATCACCTCCTTCACAAGCAAATCACTTACACATGAGATGGGCTTGTGGGCCCTGGGCCCAAGCCCAAAACCCACAAGCCTAAACCTACACCTAATATATTAAATCTTGTCAAGATCTTAAAGATCTCTACAAAATCTATGCTAAATCTCTTGAAAATCTATACAAATCCTAGAAAGATTTACATGATCTCTTCAAGATTTATAAAATCTTTACAAGATTCATAAGATCTCCACAAGATCTTGACACCCTTATATAAAGGTCCACAACCCTAATCCTCATAGTGCAGACAAAGTAATACACACTCATATTCACTCTCATCCTCTCTCGATCTCTACATACACAAACAACACACATATAAAACAACTTACCTTCATTTCCCCTCACATCTCTTTTGTCTGTGCAATTAGATGCTCACACAAAGAAAACCCTTTGCCTCCTTCAACATTTGCATTCAAGATAAAACAGACACAGAGAAATCACCTCCTTCACAAGCAAAACCCAAGCAACAACCGGCGGCCGGCGATGTTTGTTTCATCCAACGACACCTCACAGCTCGTTCTCTCCCTCTCGCGCTCTTTTTCCGGCGGCCGGAGCACGGCGGAGCTGGCAACAACGATGGCAGTGACGGCGGTGGTGGTGAACTCCGACGGGTTTCACGGTAAACCCTCCCCCCCCCCTCTGTTAATTTCTTTTCTTTTAAACGTTGATGGCTAATGATGATGATGATCGGCGGAGCGACGGTGCGGTGGCTCGGTTCTGTTTCAAACAGGTGGTTCAGGCTCGAGTTCAAGTAACTTGGTTCAGGTTTGGTTCAAAATGGTTCATCTCTGGTTCAGGTTTTCTGTTCGGTTCGGGTCGCGGTTGATTTCATGTTCGGGTTTCGGTTCAGCAAAATTTGAGTTTTGGTTCAAAGCTTCGGGTCACAAGCGGCCAAAACGGTCAGATTTGGTGCGGTTCTCGGTTTGGGTTCGGACTCGGTCCAGCGAGTCAACTCAGTCAACTGAGCCGGTCAACTCAGTTGACCCGGTCAACTCAGTCAAGTGGCTCGACGATTCGACGCGAAGACTTGGTAAAAATTAACGTCACGTTTATTTTGTTATTTTTATAGTATTATTACTCACGTGACAAACGAGCTCGAACCAATTCGATTAGTGATTTATTTATGTTTTGACATTTTGACGAAAACTATATATTGTCGTTACATTGCGTTGAATTGTTGATTGATTGAATTTTGAAATCGACACTTTAGTTGTCAGGACCGTCCAAAAACAGAGGAAACTCTGCCCGTTTTTCAAGAAAATCCGTAAAATAATTACGTTTTATCATAATACGAAACATAACCGATCAACTACAAACGCTTTTTATAAAAGTAAAAACAAGTGTATAATTTTCGATAAAACTTTATGATATACGAAAACGGCGATTTTGGAATCGTTTGCAACAATAAATCTAGTTATTTTAAACTTCGAAAGCTCGACAATTCTTTTTACAAAATCAATATAATTACTTATATTGTTTCAAAAGCCGATAACACGCATTCATTTTATAAAAATAAATATAGTTTATATATTTATTTTCAATATCGTACAAAACGAATCCTTTTATAAATAAATATAGCTATATATTTATTTCCGACACAAACAAGTCGAATTCTTTCTAAAATAAATATAGTCATATTTATACGCCTAAACGGCATATACGAATATTTTGACAAAGATCATACGAAACGCGATATATAATACAAGTTTATTATATATTACTTTCATACGAATATTCCTATATACACAAACGACTTCTCGGGGCGACAAAGTTTAACATAGTCATTTTCGTTAAATTAACAAGTTACCGTTGAATCGTTCGGTTAATGATTCGGTAGAGCTCGATGACACGTAGTTTAGTTACTGCGTTTATTTAGAAACTTATTAGATATTCCATGTTAGGAATATTGTAGAATGCACACTAGCGAGTCTCATCTTGGAAATGACATCACGAAGTCGTAATTAGCTAGCTTTGCACAAGGAATCCAGGTGAGTTCATGACCCCACCTTTTTACGGTTTTACATTTTTATTAAATGTTTTCGGGGTGGAAAGACATGCACTTTTTGCAAAGCATACAAGAATTACATGTTTCTAAACCATTTTACAAGCAAGTTTTAACTGACACAAATGGTTTACGAAAAACTTATGTTTTATACCGGTTTTTCAGACAAGCGTATTTTTTGAAATGTGCATACATACGAATTCTAGTTTTCTAAACTACGGGAAAACACAAATACAAGAGTTTACAAATGTTACAATGTTTATAAATGGTATGATACAAAAACAAGAAGCACTCTTGGTGAGAACGAGTACCCGGTATGATGCGTTTTAAGGAATGATACGAGAAATCATGTCACGAATAGGGTACCATAAGCACCATTAATCGTGTACATACTTAGACCGCAGAACAAAAGGTTAGATCTAACGGGTGTCCGGGCAGCCACACTCTTGGTGAAAACTAGTACCGAGTAGTGCTTTTGTGTCTCAGTCGTGAATCGACAACTAGAAAAATGCCTATGGTTTGGTTGCTTCCTATGTCGTGTCACATGTTAATGGCCTTGCAACCCATTAACAACAAGATACATACAGAAAGACTTGATTTATACAAGAAAACATGATACATACAAGAATACTTGATGATTTATACAAGAAAACATGATACATACAAGAATACTTGATTTATACAAGAATACATGATACATACAAGAATACTTGATTCATACAAGAATACTTGATTTATACAAGATACATACCATGTTTTTGTCACACCCCGACCACGTAGAACATAGAAAACGTGGCGGAAACATCGGGGAGTGTTGTAACAGAATTAATTGTTTCAAATCCATGGCAATTGAAGTTTCGTTTTATTGATTAAAAGTGTTACAATGTCTTAACAAACAAGGAAATACAACATAACTAACTAGTCTTGCATCTTTTATTGTCACTAAGGCCCATGTCCGCCTAAGTGTATCTTGATCAATCCTATGCTTCATTTTCCTGAAACACATGTGAAAATAGGTACGTCAGCATAAAACTGCCGGCGAGTACATAGGTTTTATGAAAATAAGATTTCATGACTTATGTTTAAGAAAATGTTTAGTCATGAACCTTGTAATTTGCTTTGTCTTTGTAAATCATTGGAAAAACAATAAGTTCAGATGATACGTATAAATAAGAGAATAATGCATGGTTAAATGAATAACCATGTAAAAATGAGTTTGTATAAGTTAAGTTGTTTGTAAAACAATGTATTGTGAAAAGTATGTTATTTGTATAAAATGTTCTATGTCTCAAACTGAAATGATTTAAATAACACTACGATATGTAATACCATACAAACACTTATATATAGGAAGTACCAGCGGCGTATCCACCATGCTTGTATCATATTACACACGCACCGTTACTTAATCACTTACTCAAACCAAACCAACAATGTAAAATGTTCATGTATAATGTAAATCATGTAATGTATAACCAATGTCAAAAGTGTTTATGTGTCAAATGTAAATCATGTAATATGTAACCAAAATGATCTGTATGGCTAGTGAAAGGCATCAACTAAACCATATGCACAAGAACATAGTATTGAAGTAAAACTTGGTTTAAATCAAAGCTATGTTTTGTGGAAATGCATGATCAATGTAAATCATGTAATATGTAAACAAAATGATATGTATGGCTAGCGAAATGTATCAACTAAACCATATGCACAAGAACAAAGTATTGAAGTAAAACTTGGTTTAAATCAAAGCTATGTTTTGTGGAAAATGCATGATCAATGTAAATCATGTAATATGTAAACAAAATGATATGTATGGCTAGCGAAATGTATCAACTAAACCATACGCACAAGAACAAAGTATTGAAGTAAAACTTGGTTTAAATCAAAGCTATGTTTTGTGGAAATGCATGCTATACTGATATAAACATTTATGCGGTATTGTTAAAATGCATACATCCAAGCCTTGAGACTGTGGCGATAAACCCTTAAACAAATTAAAGGTTTATCTAAGTTATGTATATCGAATTCGGTCATTCCTTTCATCCCCTTTCCCTGGGATGTCCGGAACGGGAGTTGTCAATTCCTATGGTACCACTACCTACTAACGAACGGCGTAATTAATGTTAATGAATGTATTGTTCCATGTTAAACAAACCAAATGTCATAACAAAATGTAAGCATGTGAAAATGATGCACTAAGTATGTAATCAAATGAACATACATAGCGTGAAATGTAATGTAAAAACGATGTACTAAGTAAGGCACACAATGGGCACGCCTAGCATGAGATGTAATGTAAAACAATGTACTAAGTAATGCACACAATGGGCACACCTAGCATAAAATGTAATGTAAAACAATGTACTAAGTAATACACACAATGGGCACACCTAGCATAAGATGTAATGAAATCATGTACTATAATGTACTAACGAACATAGCATGTATATGATGTGAAAACAGGAAAGCATGAAAGTAACAAGTAGGCACATGTGTTCCACCCCAAAACAGTTTGGAAAACAGTAAAAGAGGGGTCTATGTACTCACTTGAGGTTACTCAGTAGTCCTGGAGTGACAACCAAACAATGGTAGAGATCACGGAATCAAACGGCACCTAATATAGGTAACTATGTTATTAAACCGGACCTAAATCGGAAGATCGGGTAGCATGAGGGTTTGTAAACCAAACGAGTATTGAGACTCGTGTAGTATGGTTCAACAAAGCCTACATACTAATTGAAACCTAACATAATTGTTTACGACCCATTACGACCCGTTTAGGTAGCTTATGCTACTTTAACGCGTCGTTCGCGTGAAACGCGTTCGGACCGCCTAACTAGCCCTATGACAAGTGTTATATGCCTAAACATGTTACATAATCAGTTATGTGACAAAGGTTTAAGTTACATATGCTTAATTACCAATTATACATGAAAAGGGTATTCTGGTAATTTACCTAAGGCATATAAACTACCTATCATACAACTACTCAAACGATGTGACCCTAGGGTATAACCTCGGAAGGTTATTCCCTACCTACTATGGTCACCTAATGTAATTGGTCGGATCCTAATGATCGACCAAATGGGTCGGGTTCGAGGTATAAGCGATTTATTAGATCGCTTACCCTACGACCCTAGACAACGTGGTAATCAGTAGGCATAGTCCCAAGGGACTATAACCAACGTGATTACATTCACGTTGCGAAGTTCAAACGAACTTCGCATTGACCATTACTGGTCAACGCTGAAAGTCAAACAAAGTTTGACTTTCGGACTCGAAAAGCAATAAAATAAGGAAAAGAACGAAAGAATACTTACGAAGGGTCCCCGAATGCTAACTTCGATTCAAAAATCTCATGTATGAAACAATAGTTTCAACTTAGAGTTTCTCAAATCAAAGTTCTTGTAAGTTATGCAATGAGGGTGTATGGGTATATATAGTTTTCGGTCCACCGTTGAGATCGTTTCATGGAAACCGTGATTCGATCACATCCGTACACTTGTTGAAAGGTTATGGAAGCTAAATATGATCCTTATCTGATGACTAAGCAATTTAGAACATGTGGTGGTGGATCAAACAGCTGCAAACAGGCTGTTAAATACTCTGCATCTGGTCTGGACTTGGCTAGCGCACCGTTACAATATAAGTGTAGAGGTGCGCTAGGCCTAAGTTTGGCAGATTTACACTTTTGGTCCCTGTCATGCATTCAGCCCATTTTCGACACGTTTAAGGCCCGTTAACCCCATTTCAAAGCTCTAAAATGAAGTTAAAGTATAGGGAACTTAAAATGTGCTCAAAAATATCTCGGATGTCGGTTCGTTTAGCCGTACGGTTGCGATGTTCGGTTAATTACGACGGAATGCGCATAAGCACGAAAAACGATCCAAATGACGCGACGAATGGATTTTTGGCAAGCCAAACACTAAAGCATAATATAGTCATGCTTACATAAATTTTTAGATGTCCGGATGTATGCAGAACGTAAGTTATGCGCGAAAATGCAAACTTATGCACTTTTTGACACTTTTAGTCCCTGAATGACCCAAAAGTTTATTTTAGCACACCGAACACCCCAAAGCCTATTTCTAAGCTATATAAAGGATATTTAAGGTGTGTTTAACTTATGGTCATGTTCCGGAATGTCTGTTACAGTTCAAATTGGCATACTTTCGCAGTTTGTCAAGTTTAGTCCCTGTAAGCGAATTAACTTAATTTTGCCATACCAAAAGCCTTCGAAACTTATTTCTAAGTTGTGTAAAGGTTATTTAAGGTATGTTAAGCCTATTTCACTAACTCAAGATGTTATTCTCGGCTGGGATATTACGAGGAGAAAAAACATGAATATGATGTGCTGCTTGCTTTGTTATGAGAACCATGATTCTCATAATCATTTGTTTTTCGAATGTAAATTCTCATCGGAGGTTTGGGCGTTGGTCCGAGTTCGAGCGAGTATGGTTAATGTTGATCCGAAGTGGGAGGATATTATTACATGCTTAATGTCCAGGTCTTCTTCTAAGTTAGCAGCTGATTATGTTAGCAGACTCTTGGTGGCGGCAAGTGCTTATTTTATATGGCAGGAGCGTAATTCTAGACTGTTTAAAAATCAGCTGAGACCTCCTGAGCAAGTTTACCAACTTATCATCAAGACCGTACGATATAAGCTTATGGGAGTCAAGATGAAGCGGACGGATAGAGTTCGAAAGCTTTTAGGTGAATGGGAGATTGCTGATGCTGAAAATGATGGTGATGGCGGTTGATTAGTTTTTATTTTTTCTTTGTTTGTTGCTAGATTGTAGTCTAGTGGTCGTGTTAGTTGGATTGGTGTTTTTTCTGGTTTTTCTTGGTGTACAGTCATGGGGCATGTCTCATGATTGAACTAGTGTAGACTCTCTACGCTACTTGTTTTATTTGGTTGTGAATATATAGAATCACCGGGGTAACCCTTTACCCAAAAAAAAATAACCTTCTAGAAAGCGATTTTGAGTTTGGAATCGAACAAGAATTGATATGTGTAAACGATACACATATTTTTACAAATCCCAAGTATGAAATACAATATTTCATTGGTTTGGCATTTGTTTGATGGCCGTGGAGGCACAGGTGTTACAGTCTCCCCTACTTTAGGAAATTTCGTCCCGAAATTTATTTAGAGGAAACTTGTGAGAGCTTGAAAACATGAAATTGAAAAGATCGAACAATATTGATTAGGGTTCTGAACTTCTAGTAACCTTTAATACATCATGATTGCAATGTAAGAGGGATACTTATATACAAGTATATGAAGCGTCATTGGTGCGTCCACCGTTCCTCCATTACATCGTTCTCATTTCGTTATTGTTGTCACTATCGGTTCTTACACATAATAAATCTTACTGGGTTTCTGTGCACTAAATTTCATAATTATGTACGCGTCCATAATTAGACAATTCCTTGCACAGTTCACACAGTCTATTTTATAATGTGTAGGGGATAACCAAATGAACAATCCTGTGATGAGTGTGACTAGACCGCCATAGAGTCCTTTTAATTAAATCAATAAATGATCTAAATAGACTATCAAGGAGTCTGTCCAGCTACATCACTAGATGTCGTTCTTTAACCAAATTGTGAATCAATCTTTTTGATTAGACCACTAAAGAGTCTCTTATGAATCATGGAGTGGTACTATATAATTCAAGGGTCTTAACTATTACATAGAAGCCCATTAAGGATTTAAGGTAGCGCCTTTTGAATATCCTGCTACGAAACCATCATATGAAGATATGAAAGATTCTACGAGGATTTGGATAACGAATATCCAGAGTATACAAAAACACAAAAAATGCATAAATGAAAACATAAGATGCATAAACACATAGTCACATAACCACAAAATTGTTTGTTAATTTGTCTTGTAAATTGCGTACATGCATTTAAAGCACACTAGGAATCCATTCCGTGGATTTCATTTGGTACTTTAAACGTTATCAAGAATCCAACTATAAAGATAGAAAGATTCAAAAAGAAAATTCGATTTCGATTATTAGGAACCGAAGTGTTCGAATTAAGGTACATAAGGAATCCAATTAAGGACTCTGATTTTGGATGATAATCATCCACAAGGATCTAAATGTGAAGATAAAAAGATCCCATGTGGATTTTTGAAGTTTGAAGATGTTTTGAAATCTTGCACTGGATGTGCTTATGTCAAAACATGAAGTAAAATGTTTATGAAGTTGAGATGCTTGATATGTCAAGGCGACATATGAAGCAGAATTTGAAGGTTAAGTCAATGTATGAGGAAAATATTTTTGAAAACTATGAATGGGGTTCTTTTAAGAAAAATGTGTTTAACGTTTTTGAAACCTTATATATAATACTTTTGAAATCATAAAGTAGGTGTATTAGATAGATATATTTACAAAAATGTTTTAAAATCATGCGAGATGAATTTTGAAATTATGTATAAGGTTTTTGAAAGACATGAATGATGCTTTTCGAAATCATGCACTTGATAAGAAAATGTATTGTGTTAATATTGTCTTCAGACTATATGAAATATTTTGAAATTAGGAAGGTTGGTTTTGATAACATGGCCAATGTTTTTGAAATAACATAGACAATGCATCTAGAAAAATTGTTTTCAAACTATATGAAATGTTTTGAGATCATGAAGATTGTTTTGAAATACTTGTACTGTGTATGTTGAAAAAATCAAAACGTAATGGGTATGAGATTTGAAAATACCCTTAGTTATCTAACCAAGGATTCAAAGGCACAGATGTGCAGAAGCATGATTACTCATAATGTCACTTTATTTTCTGTACTTCGTATCTTAGAATGAAACGAGTACTTAAAATTTTCGAAGGAATCATGAGCGATCATTTGAAAGAGAGAATCACAAGAGTAGTTTGTAAGGAACATAGTTCCTTGATACAGGTATTATAGGGAAATGCCATAAACACATGTAATTATACTTGTATATCAGAATTGTGAACAACAACTTTTATTTATAAACAAACAGATTGTTTCACATTACAAGGATAACAAAAGAACAAAAGCATAAGACAGCAACATCTTCTAGTCAGCCAACTGCTCATCCATGGGTGGGATTTGCATTAGCAAGCTTTGGGCAATCCCTTTGGAAATGGCCCATCTCGCCACAGTTGTAGCAAGACCCTGGTGAGAAACGAGCTTGAGTAGGGTTGACTTGGAGTTGGGTAGCAGCAAGATTTGCAACAGCTTTGTTCTGGATAGCAAAGCGGCATGTGTTAATCAAATGTCCCAACCGTCCACAGTAGGTGCATTTGAGGCAGGGTATGAGGTTTGAATGATGACCGTTGCATCGCTTGCACCTAGGAGCAGTTCCTAAGTACGGCTTCCTAGCTGGTGGCCTTGCCACTTGGCTAGGTCCCGCTTGATTAGGTGTAACCGCTGCGGGTTTCCTTGAAGCCTTACGCTTCCTTGATTTTGGTGCTGGCTTGACTTCTGCTTCCTTCAGTGGCTCTTGAGTGGCTTCATCGTCGAGACGAGAGGCTTCATTGTTGAGACGAGCCATGGCAATACCTAAATCCACAGTCCTCTGAATCACTTCGCCAATTTGTTGGACAAATTTGGCTGTTCGCTCGGACATTTGACCAGTGCTGAGAGGAATAGACATTCTAGAAGAAAATGAAAGACAGAGGAAGAAGCAAGTGAAAGGTTATTGGAAAATCAATGCAGAATGTTAACGAATGAAAATTGTGATCATTTGTTTGTTACCTAAGGCAAACAAATGAGATGGTGACAAATCAAAGTAAATGGGTCAAAAATAATGTATCGCGAAGACATGCTCGCCTATAAGTGAACACTCATCCCAAGAATTCCCAGGTAAGCACAACTGGTCTCACGTCTGATGAGATGTATACGAAGTGCTTGCCTAGACAGAAAACCCAGAATACAGGCATTCACCCTTCCAGTTTGCACGTGTTCACATTATTTAAAACCCAAAACCTTGACGAGATTTTGAAAACTCAAAGGGGTTCAAAACCATATAATAGAGAGTTCAAAACCTTAAAATAGAGGGTTCAAAACCTAGTAATCAATCATCCTAGAACAGATGACTAGTTTTCAAAGCGGTTTTGAATTTTATGTTCTTGTTGTGGTTGTCGCCTAAGGATAGGTGACAGTATTGTTTTATGACTAAACGTAAGTAAACTCGCGTTAGGGTCCTAGAAAGGTTATAGACTAGGTCAAAGTATTACTAATAACCTAATTCCCTATAACCATGAGCTCTGATACCATCTTTTCTGTCACACCCCGACCACGTAGAACATAGAAAACGTGGCGGAAACATCGGGGAGTGTTGTAACAGAATTAATTGTTTCAAATCCATGGCAATTGAAGTTTCGTTTTATTGATTAAAAGTGTTACAATGTCTTAACAAACAAGGAAATACAACATAACTAACTAGTCTTGCATCTTTTATTGTCACTAAGGCCCATGTCCGCCTAAGTGTATCTTGATCAATCCTATGCTTCATTTTCCAGAAACACATGTGAAAATAGGTACGTCAGCATAAAAATGCCGGCGAGTACATAGGTTTTGTGAAAATAAGATTTCATGACTTATGTTTAAGAAAATGTTTAGTCATGAACCTTGTAATTTGCTTTGTCTTTGTAAATCATTGGAAAAACAATAAGTTCAGATGATACGTATAAATAAGAGAATAATGCATGGTTAAATGAATAACCATGTAAAAATGAGTTTGTATAAGTTAAGTTGTTTGTAAAACAATGTATTGTGAAAAGTATGTTATTTGTATAAAATATTCTATGTCTCAAACTGAAATGATTTAAATAACACTACGATATGTAATACCATACAAACACTTATATATAGGAAGTACCAGCGGCGTATCCACCATGCTTGTATCATATTACACACGCACCGTTACTTAATCACTTACTCAAACCAAACCAACAATGTAAAATGTTCATGTATAATGTAAATCATGTAATGTATAACCAATGTCAAAAGTGTTTATGTGTCAAATGTAAATCATGTAATATGTAACCAAAATGATCTGTATGGCTAGTGAAAGGCATCAACTAAACCATATGCACAAGAACATAGTATTGAAGTAAAACTTGGTTTAAATCAAAGCTATGTTTTGTGGAAATGCATGATCAATGTAAATCATGTAATATGTAAACAAAATGATATGTATGGCTAGCGAAATGTATCAACTAAACCATATGCACAAGAACAAAGTATTGAAGTAAAACTTGGTTTAAATCAAAGCTATGTTTTGTGGAAAATGCATGATCAATGTAAATCATGTAATATGTAAACAAAATGATATGTATGGCTAGCGAAATGTATCAACTAAACCATACGCACAAGAACAAAGTATTGAAGTAAAACTTGGTTTAAATCAAAGCTATGTTTTGTGGAAATGCATGCTATACTGATATAAACATTTATGCGGTATTGTTAAAATGCACACATCCAAGCCTTGAGACTGTGGCGATAAACCCTTAAACAAATTAAAGGTTTATCTAAGTTATGTATATCGAATTCGGCCATTCCTTTCATCCCCTTTCCCTGGGATGTCCGGAACGGGAGTTGTCAATTCCTATGGTACCACTACCTACTAACGAACGGCGTAATTAATGTTAATGAATGTATTGTTCCATGTTAAACAAACCAAATGTCATAACAAAATGTAAGCATGTGAAAATGATGCACTAAGTATGTAATAAAATGAACATACATAGCGTGAAATGTAATGTAAAAACGATGTACTAAGTAATGCACACAATGGGCACGCCTAGCATGAGATGTAATGTAAAACAATGTACTAAGTAATGCACACAATGGGCACACCTAGCATAAAATGTAATGTAAAACAATGTACTAAGTAATGCACACAATGGGCACACCTAGCATAAGATGTAATGAAATCATGTACTATAATGTACTAACGAACATAGCATGTATATGATGTGAAAACGGGAAAGCATGAAAGTAACAAGTAGGCACATGTGTTCCACCCCAAAACAGTTTGGAAAACAGTAAAAGAAAGGTCTATGTACTCACTTGAGGTTACTCAGTAGTCCTGGAGTGACAACCAAACAATGGTAGAGATCACGGAATCAAACGGCACCTAATATAGGTAACTATGTTATTAAACCGGACCTAAATCGGAAGATCGGGTAGCATGAGGGTTTGTAAACCAAACGAGTATTGAGACTCGTGTAGTATGGTTCAACAAAGCCTACATACTAATTGAAACCTAACATAATTGTTTACGACCCATTAAGACCCGTTTAGGTAGCTTATGCTACTTTAACGCGTCGTTCGCGTGAAACGCGTTCGGACCGCCTAACTAGCCCTATGACAAGTGTTATATGCCTAAACATGTTACATAATCAGTTATGTGACAAAGGTTTAAGTTACATATGCTTAATTACCAATTATACATGAAAAGGGTATTCTGGTAATTTACCTAAGGCATATAAACTACCTATCATACAACTACTCAAACGATGTGACCATAGGGTATAACCTCGGAAGGTTATTCCCTACCTACTATGGTCACCTAATGTAATTGGTCGGATCCTAATGATCGACCAAATGGGTCGGGTTCGAGGTATAAGCGATTTATTAGATCGCTTACCCTACGACCCTAGACAACGTGGTAATCAGTAGGCATAGTCCCAAGGGACTATAACCAACGTGATTACACTCACGTTGCGAAGTTCAAACGAACTTCGCATTGACCATTACTGGTCAACGCTGAAAGTCAAACAAAGTTTGACTTTCGGACTCGAAAAGCAATAAAATAAGGAAAAGAACGAAAGAATACTTACGAAGGGTCCCCGAATGCTAACTTCGATTCAAAATCTCAGGTATGAAACAATAGTTTCAACTTAGAGTTTCTCAAATCAAAGTTCTTGTAAGTTATGCAATGGGGGTGTATGGGTATATATAGTTTTCGGTCCACCGTTGAGATCGTTTCATGGAAACCGTGATTCGATCACATCCGTACACTTGTTGAAAGGTTATGGAAGCTAAATATGATCCTTATCTGATGACTAAGCAATTTAGAACATGTGGTGGTGGATCAAACAGCTGCAAACAGGCTGTTAAATACTCTGCATCTGGTCTGGACTTGGCTAGCGCACCGTTACAATATAAGTGTAGAGGTGCGCTAGGCCTAAGTTTGGCAGATTTACACTTTTGGTCCCTGTCATGCATTCAGCCCATTTTCGACACGTTTAAGGCCCGTTAACCCCATTTCAAAGCTCTAAAATGAAGTTAAAGTATAGGGAACTTAAAATGTGCTCAAAAATATCTCGGATGTCGGTTCGTTTAGCCGTACAGTTGCGATGTTCGGTTAATTACGACGGAATGCGCATAAGCGCGAAAAACGATCCAAATGACGCGACGAATGGATTTTTGGCAAGCCAAACACTAAAGCATAATATAGTCATGCTTACATAAATTTTTAGATGTCCGGATGTATGCAGAACGTAAGTTATGCGCGAAAATGCAAACTTATGCACTTTTTGACACTTTTAGCCCCTGAATGACCCAAAAGTTTATTTTAGCACACCGAACACCTCAAAGCCTATTTCTAAGCTATATAAAGGATATTTAAGGTTTGTTTAACTTATGGTCATGTTCCGGAATGTCTTTTACAGTTCAAATTGGCATACTTTCGCAGTTTGTCAAGTTTAGTCCCTGTAAGCGAATTAACTTAATTTTGCCATACCAAAAGCCTTCGAAACTTATTTCTAAGTTGTGTAAAGGTTATTTAAGGTATGTTAAGCCTATTTCACTATTCTGGAGTGTTTGTTGCATTAAACTGGTTATATTTACGCATCAGTGCGCGTATAACCTTCCAGAAAGCGATTTAGAGTTTGGAATCGAACAAGAATTGATATGTGTAAACGATACACATATTTTTACAAATCCCAAGTATGAAATACAATATTTCATTGGTTTGGCATTTGTTTGATGGCCGTGGAGGCACAGGTGTTACAGTTTTCATACAAAGTTTCCATATAACTTGACAAGAAAATGATTTTAAATTCGTTTTCTCAGCAATACATCAAAAACCGGTTATTCAAAAAGATTTATTTCAAATCTTTTACAAACAAACTATGAACTCGCTCAACTTTATGTTGACTTTTTCGCATGTTTCTTTCTCAGGTTGCATTTCAGAAACTATGGCACGGTTGGAATTGGAGGACCATTGGAGATACGAGTACTTAGTGGCGTTCATGCTCTAAAAGACTTAGTTTATTTGCTTCCGCTGTGCAATGAAGATACCAGTCCAGTCACGCCAATGCTCTGATAATTTCAGGGTGTGACAAACTGAGCCTGTTATGTCCTGCCATGGTTACGCCTGTGGATAAGGCAATTGAAAAGTACATTGATGGTCTTCCTGACCTAGTTCAGGATATCGTTACAGGTAGCAACCCTACTACCGTCAGACAGGCCATTGAATTGTCTGCTACCCTGACTGAATCCCAGATCAGGAAAGGTAAGCTTTTTCGAAAAGGCGACCCGAAACCATCTGACAAGTCTGCACAGGAAGAACCAAAGGATAAACAGGCCGAGACATCCAAGAAGAAGAAGCGCAAGGCTTCACAAAACTGCGCAATAACTGCTCAGAACAACCAGGTTGCACCAAATCAGCCAGCACAACCTCGTACAAAGAAAAACTATGTTGGTACCGCATCTTTGTGCAACAAATGCAACCGTCATCATCTGGAGCAAGTACAGTGTCACAAATGTACTCACTGTGGGCGATTGGGACATTTGGTCAATACCTGCCGTTATGCTAACCAAGCTGTTGCAAATCCTGCTGTTGCTCAAGCACAGTTCCCTCCTGGGTCATGTTATAACTGTGGTGACCTTACTCACTACCGAAACAATTGCCCAAGACTTGTTAACGCAAATCCAGCGCGTGGACGAGTGTTCAACATAAACAAGGCAAACGCGAACGACAATGTAGCAGTGAACAATTAGTCTTTTGTATTTCTTTGTTTGTTATCCTTTGACGTTTGGAACAATTCAGCTGTTATATATAAATAAAATTTGTTGTTTCAAGTTTATTTTACAAAACTGATACAATTATGTGATTATGTGCTTATGTGATTTCTTTTATGTCCTGTGTTTTTGTGTTATCCGAATATTCATTATCCAAATCCTCATAGAATCATCCATATCTTCATATGAGGGATTCATAGTAGGATATCCAAAGGTACTACCTTAAATCCTTAATGGGCTTCTATGTAATAGTTAAGACCCTTGGATTATGAAGTACTCTTCTATAATTGGACCCCTTGAGTGGTCTAGTTAAAAAGATTGATTCAAAAATCTGATTAGGAATATCATGTGATGATATAGCTGAAAAGATCCCATAAGTGGTCTATTTAAGGAAGATCGTACGACGGCCTAGTTAAGGAGATCATGTGTTGATCTAGTTAAAAAGATCGTTCGTTGATCTAGTTAAAAAAAGATCCTTTGGTGGTCTAGTCAAATCACTTCATGTTTATTCGATTGATTTTCCCTTACGCATTATGAAATGAACTGTGCGGACTGTGCAAGGAATTACGTAATTATGGATGCATACATAATTATGGAATTCAGTGCACAGAAACCACAACAAGTTTTGTTATGTGTTAAAACCTATAGTGATGAGAATAACGAAACGGGAACAATCTAGAAAGGAGCATGGTGGATACGCCGCTGGTACTTCCTATATATAAGTGTTCCTTATTACATTGCGAACGTAGCGTTATTTAAGTTACGAGAAGTCCTGGACCTTGACCAATGTTATTTTATCCTACACTCTCCGACTCTGTTTTCAAGCACACACAAGTTTACTATAATAGTCTTCATAGGAAACATTCTCCTATCCATTGTTCAAAGCTCGATGCTTTTGTTACAACGACGACATCACTTTGACAGTTGAAAAATTCGCTAAGAATCCAAATGTGGCCCCGAGTTTACTTGGGAACGAGAGGATCAAATGAAGGCGAAATATCCACACCTTTTCCCACAAGTTTCCTCTAATTAAATTTCGGGACGAAATTTCCAAAAGTAGGGGAGACTGTGACATCTGTGTATTTAATCCTTGTACTGTCCTGAACAACTTTGTATTTAATAAAATATGGTGTTTTAATTTCAATATTTGTTTAATTATTTGTAACATTAGTACATTTTCAATCATTGTTCAATTCCGAACTCTCAAACCTGTTCTGGAAGTGAAATCATAAACCGTTACGTAAACATAATCAGTTTAACATGACGTACACACCGGAACTGTGACATAAGCCAAACATACCCTAAATACCCTTTACATAACTTAGAAATAAGTTTTGAAGGATTCGGTATGACAAAAACATGTTTATTCGAACTTTAGAACTATTTACGACAAAACTGCGAAACGAATGTTGGTGACCGCCCGGGTAATATTTAAATCCTAAAAATATTCTGTTATGATTAAAATTTTATTTTTAATCATGTTCGTGTTGAAAAATAAATTAAAACGCTTAAAACGTTATTTTTCAAGTTTAAGCGCGTACCGCGTGTTACTGCGTAACACAGTGCTTCTACTGCGAAAAGCAGACAACGCAGCCAGTCTCGGCAACTGAAATTTATTTCAGTAATATTTTGGCGAGTTTATTTTTATAGAATAATAAAAATAATTTAGAACGCCATAAACCGGGATTTAAACGCAAGACAAAATACCTGGTATCCAGTTAAACACCAGTTTTAGCCTACATATAACATATCTATATAAAAATATGCATGTGTATGTGAGTGGGGATGGAGGTGGCGGCCTCCTCTTGCCACTTATCTTACCCCTTGACACTTGTAGATGCATGAAATCTCCATCAAATCTTCCATATCTCTTATAAATCTTTACATATATCTTACAATATCACAACAAATCACAACAAGATCACTCAACCTCTTCTCCTCTCTCCTCCCAAAACCGTAACCCCCTCCTCACCTCCATCTTCATCTTCTTCAACCTTGTTCTTGAGAATCCATCTCCATTTCAAGCAAACTTCAAGTTGGTGTGAAGATCCAAAGGAGTTTCCAAGGTGCTTTCAAGTGATTTCAAGCTCCCTATCATCAAAATCTCATCCAAAAACTTACTTGAATCTTGAAGGTATAAAGTTTATGTTTAAATCATACTCTTGATTTTTGGTTGTTCTTGATGATTGTAAGTTTCTCTTGAATCTTGGAATTTTTCACAAACTTGAAATCTAAAAAAAATGGGTCTTGATACAAAATAAAAATGGTGATATATGTGTGTGTATAAAACCGTACATATATATGTGTGTGTATGAGCTTTGAAGTTTGATTTCTTGATAAATACTTGTTTAGGGTGTTATATGTTAGAGATATAAAGGAGTGATTGAATCATGAGTTATACTTTGGAATAATGTTAGTATTTTGACATATAAATGGCTAAAAAATTATTAGACATATTTGAGAATTTTTAAGTTGTTGCTTGTTCTTGGATGATAGTTAAAATGCAAGTGTTGGATGATTTGTGAATGATATGATAAATGTTCCATTAAATCAGCAAGTAAATATGAACAAATTACATATTTGATGCATCTAAACTCATATGAAATAATGATGATATGATAGTGTGCTTTAGACACTTGTACATGAGAATTCATGTTGATTTAAAGCTCAAGAAATGATAAAAAAAATGATTGTATGACAAAAATGTTTTAGAACAGATTATAAACACTAAAAATAACATTATTTGGTATATTATAATGGCATGAAACTTTGTCATAGGTTTGATAGCTTTGCATGTTGTACATATAGCTTAGAAAGTGGTAAAATATGTGAAATTTGCATGATTTATGTGCTTTATTTAAGACCTGCACTATCATGAGTATAACCACTATTTTATCAAATAACATGGGTTATGTTAAAATATCAAGTCGTTTCGATTTGGGATGGTTAGGGTAACGTTTAATAAAAAACTATGCGGTAAAACGGTTAAAAATCGGCTTTTCGGAGGATTTTTACAAAACTATTTTAGATCAGTAAGTAAACTGATATTTTTGATATAAAAATAAGTATTTTAACTTATATTAAGTTTACTTGGTGTTTGGTTAGTCATACGTGACTTCCGGCGCCCAAAAACGTTACTGAATCGCTAAAATACGTGTTTTTCAACATACACTATAATGGGTTGTTCATGGGTTAATTTTATGTGTTACAATGTGTTTTGTGTTTTATAACATGTGTATGATGATATGTTAATACTTGACAAAGATTATGTGTATTACGCTATTATTAGTATGTTACATTTGAGTATATATTACGACGCGCAAATCGTATATATATTGCTTATAACATGATGAGGGTCACTAATAAAATTGTTCAAGTCACAAAGTTCTTAAAATATATATGTGAACGCGTATATATATACATACATTCACACCAACATAATCAAAAATAATAACTTTTCGAGAAAATCTCAAAGTTATGTGAAAATTCTAAGTATCGGAGAAACTTATGTATTTTGTGGGTTTTTGATTATTAAATCGTTCTTACTTAATTTAGGACGAATAAACAATTTGAGGGATTGTGTTAACATATAAAAACGCACCCAAAGGTGAGTACATAGTCCCCTCTTTTACTACTTTCAAATGTTTTGGGGTGAAACATGTGTACCTATTCGATATTTTCATGATTTCAATTATATGATTATACATGATAGTACTTATCTTTTGACAAATTGATTGATTATCTATGGTTCAAACACTAATATTCAAAGATTATAAAATTAATTGTTGGGTTGTACTTATTTTATACATTCACCAAACCGATTGGTAGTACGATATAGCGCTATAGGACTAGACACCCCATTCCTGTTGTATGGAATGTCAGAAACCGAATTTTATCCAAATAGAAATCGCCTTTGTGGTATTTCTATAGTCTCTAAGGTGTAGTTTGATACACTAAGGTTTGAATGAATTCTAAATCACATTTTCATTTGTATATTTTGATATACTTCCAAAGTATAGTTTGATATGCTCTCATATGTGGTATTATTTACCAAAGTATAATTTGATATACTATGTACAAATCCAACATATATTTTGTTATTTACTAAAACATAGTTGATATGTTATTTACAAAACCAAAGTATACTTATGATATACTACCGAAAACTATTATTTTAACAACTAAAGTATATTTGATATACTATATGTTTAACTGTTTTGAAACTAAAATATATTTTAATATATTACTTATCCGACTTTCTTAAAACCAAGGTATATTTTTATATATGCTACAAACTCATTTTTTTTTTTGGTAAAGGGTTACCCCGGTGAATTTTATAAAGAATTAAAGAACAGGGTGCGACAAGAGTTTGACACTCACTACTAGGCTTGACAGGCCAAGCCTAGGCAAAACAAAACAAAACAACCCACAAACGGCCAAAACAAAACATGAAACAACCCGAAAAACAAAGCCAAAAACTACAAAACGCTAGCAAACTAAACTCGCAATCAGCCCGGTTCGTCTTCTTTAACTCCCCATGTTTCCAAAAGCTTCCTATAATTCACGTCTCGTCCGATCTTGAAACCCATTATACGAAGCCGTACCATATCCAAGATAATCTGTGCCACCGTCTCTTCCTTCCTGTGTATGTCGGAAAACAGCCGGTTATTCCGTTCTTGCCATATAAAGTAAGTAGAGGCAGCTACCACCAGCTTACAGACAATGTGTTCCAGTTTCTTTGAACTCGCATTCAGCTCTATCCACGCCTTGATTGAGTTCCATGAGTCATTAACATTTACCATATCAACTTTTTCCTTGACAATGCTCCAAATCTTGGCCGCAAAAGAACATTGAAAGAACAAATGATCTCTTGAGTCTCGTCCATAGTTACAAAGGGGACAACACATAAGCCGTAAATTTGTTTCACTCCCCGCTTCCCAAACTGCCAACCTATCTTGCGTCTTCAGCTTATTCTTTAGAACTAACCAAAGATGAAAAGAATGTCTTGGAATGCATTGGCCATACCACACCATATTCACCCAAGCCACCTTATTATCCCTTACCCGAAGATTATTCCAAGCTTCCCACGAGCTAAAATGCACAATTTTTCCTTCCACAGATTTCCATCCCAGTCTGTCTACAAACTCATTTTTAGTTGGTTACTCATTTCATTATTGCATTATTCTTTTATATCATCTGATTTCTTATCACTTTTTGTATGAAATATAAAAGAAAATATTTTAAGGCTCATGACTACTTTTGTTAAACATTTCTTTAAACATTCAAAGTCATGAATCCTCAACACAAAACCTATGTTACTCACAGGCATTTTTATGCTGACGTATTTACTTTCACATATGTTTCAGGTTTTATTTCGTGACGACTGTTGATTGCTTTACATAGGATGGACATGGGCCCTAGTAATTATAAAAACATGAACGACAATTGTACTGTTTGTTGATCTAATTCCAAGATAATGTAACTTATTATGTAATAAAACAATATTCTAAATTCCATGTGTTGTGAAACAATGATTCTGTTACGACACTCCCCGACGTTTCCGCCACGATTTGTTGTTTTACGTGGTCGGGGTGTGACAATACATAGAAGATTGATGCAAGTAGTAAAGACCACCTAACTATAGTTTACTACCCCTAATACGTATGACTATATTTCCCATTCAATTACATCATCCCCTTCAAGTCCATTACTTGAACATGATTTAGGTGAATCTATCATTTATCCTTTCGTTATAGATGTCATGTTAAATCCAGAGACATAGAGTGATCACTCTCTGTTGATTTAACTTTAGCAGGCCTTAGACATCTTACTCTCAACGAATAAGAGGAACAAATCCCTTCTTGACTACATACGTCTCTCACAATCACCTTGTACCACACCTGAGTTTAGCCTTGTGTACTGCCTTGTTACGGACAGCTAAGAACTAGGTCAAGGTATAATACTTGGTGAATATCAAGACCCAATATGTATCTCAGGTCAGAGGATACTATGATATTCGCCTTTACTCAAAATTTACTTATGATCAATCACAAATGATTCCATGCAGTAATATTTGAGAGCGAGTCAGTCCAATATTTGTATCTCACAAATATCTATGAACTTTGGCAGCAACACTTTGCTCTATATTCATATCTAATGAATATCCACCAATCCAAATTCATAATAGTCTTACATTCATATTTGTTCCCACAATTATGATCGACTACAGACATTTAGAATAATTAACTTATTCACGGATTTAAACATGCTAAAATGAAACGTAATTCAAAATACCATAAAAGAGTTAAAATAACAATTGTTTCAATATCCAAATACAAAATAGATCAAATCCAATCACTAGAATATCGAAGTCCTAAGGCACATGTATGACCCTCATGTTTTGCCCTGTCAAGGAGCTTCGTGAGTGGATCCGCAATGTTTTGATCGGTGTGAACTTGGCGGATACATATCTTTCCCTTTTCAACTTCATCCCTTATGTAGTTGAATCTCCGCTCGATATTTCTAGTCTTTTGGTGCGCAGGAGGTTCCTTGATTTGAGCAATCGCACCCTCGTTATCACAAAAGATCTCTAGGGGGTCTTGAATGGTAGGGACCACCCCTAGGTCGGCTATGAATTCCTTCAACCATGCAGCTTCCTGGGCTGCCAATGAAGCGGCAATGTATTCTGATTCTGTAGTGGACAATGCTACCACGTCTTGTTTTGAGCTCTTCCAAGAGACTGCTCCTCCATTTAAAATGAAGACATACCCCGATTGCGATCGAGAATCACTTCGATCGGTTTGGAAAATCGCGTCCGTGTAACCCTTTACAACGAGGTCCTCCTCGCCAGATCCATATATTAAAAACATATCCTTAGTTCGTCTAAGGTATTTTAATATGCACTTAACAGCTTTCCAATGACTGTTACCTGGATTTTGCTGGTATCTACTCGTCATGCTCAAGGCGCATGAGACGTCCGGTCTGGTGCATATCGTTGCATACATGATGGATCCTATAGCAGACGCATATGGGACTCCTTTCATTTTCTCTTGCTCATCCTTTGAGCTTGGACATTAAGATGTATTCAATATTGTCCCCTTTTGAATAGGTACAAAACCTTTCTTAGAGTTCTCCATTTGGAACCTATTCAAGACTTTGTCAATGTATGCACTTTGGTTTAAACCTATCAAGCGCCTTGATCTATCCCTATAGACCTTTATTCCCAGAATGTAGGCTACTTCACCAAGATCCTTAATGGAAAAACAACTTCCAAGCCAGGTTTTTACACCTTCCATGGTTGGAATATCATTCCCAAATAGTAGAATGTCATCGACATACAGTACTAAGAAAGTGATGATGCTCCCACTAGCTTTCTTGTACACACAAGCTTCATCGCCGTTCTTGATGAATCCAAAATTCTTAATTTCTTCATCAAAACGGTGATTCCAACTTCTAGATGCTTGTTTCAATCCATAGATTGATTTCTTTAACTTGCATACTTTGTCAGGATGTTTTGGATCGACAAAACCTTCAGGCTGAACCATATAGACATCTTCATCAAGATATCCATTAAGAAAAGCCGTTTTGACATCCAATTGCCAGATCTCATAGTCATAATATGCAGCTATGGCAAATAATATCCTGATTGACTTTAGCATCGCCACAGGCGAGAAGGTCTCATCATAATCAATCCCTTGAGTTTGAGTGAAACCTTTTGCTACAAGTCTTGCTTTATAAGTATCCAAGTTACCATGCATATCTGTTTTCTTCTTGAAAACCCACTTACTTCCAACTACTTTAGAGTTAAGTGGTGGCACAACCAATTCCCAAACTTGGTTGTCATACATGGATTGCATCTCTATGTTCATCGCTTCAAGCCATTTGTCACAATCAGATTTTGACATTGCATCATGGTATGTGGTTGGTTCATCTGAATCTACCACATAGCATTCATCCATGAAAAATCCATATCTTTCAGGTGGACTACTAATTCTACCAGATCTGCGAACATTTTGTGCGTACTGATCAACCTCTTGATCGTTTTCAACAACCTCTTGTTGAGCGCTAGTATCAACCAAACGTGTATCGTCTTGTGGTTCTTGATCCTCCTTAAATTCCACTGTTCTATCACTAGTTCCTTCCATAAGGAACTTAGCTTCTAAGAACTTACCCTTTCGAGCAACAAATACCATTTGCTCGGTTGGTTCGTAGAAATAATATCCTATATCATCTTTAGGATATCCTACAAAGATACACTTAGTAGATCAGACTTCCAATTTATTTGGAGTGTATTGCTTAACATAAGCTTCACAACCCCAAACCCTTAAGAATGATAATGATGGAGGGTTTCCATGCCATATTTCAAAAGGTTTCTTTTCCACTTTCTTGGTTGGGGCCATATTTAGTATGCGAACTGCGGAGAGCAAAGCGTAACCCCAAAACGGTAGAGGTAATGTGCTTCTAGCCATCATTGATCGAACCATATCTAATAGAGTTCGATTTCTCCTTTCGGACACACCATTGTGTTGTGGTGTTCCAGGTGGAGTGAGTTGTGAGATAATCCCACAACTCCTAAGATGATCTTGAAAAGCACCACTAAGGTATTCACCTCCTCTATCGGTGCGAAGGACTTTGATTGTTTTCTTGAGTTGATTTTCTACTTCACTTTTGAAGTCTTTGAACATTTCAAATGCTTCATCCTTCTGTCTTAGTAAGTACACATAACCATAACGACTATAGTCGTCGGTAAAGGTAATGAAGTATCTTTCACCATTCCTAGTCATCGGCTTAAAAGGACCACATACATCTGAATGTATGATACCTAGTAAGTCTTTAGCCCTTTCAAATGTTCCACTAAAGGGTGTCTTGGTCATTTTGCCTTGTAAACAAGATTCGCATACATCAAATGAATCATCTTCATTCATTTTCAAAAGACCATTTCTCTGAAGTGTTTGCATGCGATTCTTATTTATATGTCCAAGGCGACAATGCCAAAGATAGGAATCATTCAAATCCATTTTGAGTTTCTTGTTGGCTACTTGGTACATTGAGCTATCATATGATGTGTTATCATGATCTAATTCATAAATACCATTTGAAGACATAGCTTTAAAATAAAACACATCATTCTTAGAAACATAAATGTCTTGGTTTACAAATTCGAAATTAAAACCAGATTGTTTTAAAAGGGAAACAGAAATTATGTTCCTAGTCAAACTAGGAGCATATAAAACATTCTTCAAAATAACTTCCAAACCACTTGGAAGCTCTAAAACGTAGTCTCCTTGATCTTGGACATCAACTTTTGCTCCGTTGCCCATAAAGAGACTAGCGTCTCCCTTCTTATAATGTTTATTTCTTTTGAACCCCTGCAACAAATTGCAAATATGAGTTCCACATCCGGTATCTAGTACCCATGTGTTAGAAGAAATAACATTAAGCTCAACATGTATCATAAAGATAGTACCTGAGGTTTGCCCTGCATCCCTCTTGTTTTTCAACTCATTGAGATAGGTTGGACAATTTCTCTTCCAGTGTCCTATCTCACCACATCCAAAACATGGGTCATTCGTAGCAACCTTTTGCTTCTTCTCTTTTGGTTTGGCGGGTTCTGCTTTAGCTTTTCCCTTGACGTGTCCCTTTGTTTTAGCATAGTTTGCTTTAGAGTCGGGGTGGGGCCTCTTCTTGTTTCCTCCTTCATTGATCGCTAGGACGGGTAAAGCCTTTTTGCCCATTCCTGCTTCGGCCGTTTTGAGCATTGCATGAAGTTCACCAATGCTCTTGTCCCATCCATTCATGTTGTAATTCATTACAAAGCTTTCGAATTTCTTTGTTAAAGAGTTGAGGATCAAATCCGTAGCCAACTCTTTAGAGACGGGACAATTTAGCCGTTCAAGGCGATCAATGTGGCTTTTCATCTTGAGAACATAAGATGATACCGATTGGGTTTCCTCCATTCGACATGCATGAAGCGCCCGAATAGTTTCGAAGCGTTCTACCCTTGCTTGTTGTAGGAACATTTCCTTTAACTGGGTAATCATGCCGTATGCCCCGTGATGTTCAAAATCCTTTTGAATTTCGGGAATCATAGTTCCCAACATGAGGCATGAGGCTTGCATGGAGTCCTCGGTATACTTAACCCAATCATTGTAGGCTTCCACATCTTCCACGTTAGGTTCATCGGGAATAGGATCGTCCAACACATAGGATATCTTCTCTTGCTTGAGAACGATTCTCAAGTTTCGAAACCAATCCATGAAGTTGTTATGGTTGAGACGATCCTGTGACAACCCGAGTTTTCAAGGTCTCTATTTGACTTAACCTTGTACTTAATTGCAAAGTGTGTTTTATTTATTTAAGGTGCATTATGAGTGTTATTTGTGATGTGTATTTTATGTGTGTATGAGTTATACATATCTTGCATAAATATGAAGTATATAATTAAAAACATGGAACCTTTGGCCGAAAATGTCACACCCCCAAAATCCACCTGCGGAGTATCACCGCTTGGAGGTGTGACTGACCAGGATCCAGCCACCAATCATATTGAACAAGCATGTAAGTAATTATAAAATCCAACCAATACAATTGGTGTCCAAACAAAACATAGTTTAAGTTGCAAGCGGAAGCATAGTGTTTAAAACCAAAACATAAGTTTAAACGTTTCAATGTTTAACATGGCACATAGCTGTCCATGTCCCACAACGACTCTTCCCCATGCAAGCTCCAGCTAAGTACCTAGTGACCTGCAAAGCATGTAGTAACGAGTCAACAACAAAGTTGAGTGAGTTCACAGTTGGGTGTTCGTTTTAAGTTGTTCCAAAAACAGTTTCCTTTAACTGGCATCCCTGCCGTGGGGGTTACCCCATAGTTGAAAACGTGTTTTGTTTAATCCCGTTTACTCTGGCTATCTAGCCGTGGGGGCTACCCCATGTTTAACTATCTGGCTCTCCGGCCGTGGGGGCTACCCCATGTATATACTACTAGACTCGTTACTATATCGACCACTGACTTTAGTCATGTTTATGTGCCCTTAGTGTCAATGTCTATCATCATTGACGTGCCCAGATCCATTAGTTCACGCCCTTCCTCTGCGGCATGGTGTGAGGCTTGTCAGACCTAAATAGCGCTATCTAACTAATGACCCGCTCGCCATTGGCCCGGCGATTAAGTCGATATAAAAAGGAGGGACTTCGTGATAGAGTTTTGGTCTAGTGTAATTTAAACTGTCCAAGAGGACGAGGAATTACATTCCTTAACCCAAACTGTCCTACCCAATAAGGACGAGGAATCCATATTCCTTAACCCATTCCCAACCCCTGGGAATCCCATGCTTTGTAGAAAGTGTGAACTCACCTTAGGTTAGCTCGGCAGATAAACGAAAGGTCAATCGAGCTGCTAGAGGTCAACCACGTCCTAACATGGTTACCATACAAATCAGGTCTAGGTTCAAGTAGTGCACGTATGTTTACACATAAGCTAACAGTGTTACGAACACATGGTATACACGACATACACGTAAGCAATATCAGACAATTAAATAACAAAGCCCAATATGAATAGTCGGCCCAACCTATTGTGCGATCAGCACAACTTGTGCGATCCACAATGGGTTGTGCAATCAACCATAAACCCGGCCCAAACATATGAAACCCCAAACATAAGAACACGGCCCAAACAATAATACATGTTGATCTTGTGCGGTCTGGATATCTTGTGCGATCCGGTCGACTTGTGCGATTCGAAACATCTTGTGCGACTAAGATTTGGGCCATCCGGTCCAATAATATGTTAAGTCCAAACATTGTGTAAGGCCCAAGAATTGTGCGATCGAAACTGTCTTGTGCGATCCACAAATCTTGTGCGATCATGCATAACCTAGCAGTACTGTGTGCCTTGTTTTGTTGTACCTAGCTTGTGCGATCAGCTCTTGTGCGATCAGATCAGATCTTGTATGATCTGATCTTGTGCGACCGACAAGCTTGTGCGATTCGTTTTAATATCCGAAACTTATGCTATTTAGTTATATCATTCAACAGTTTCCTTCTTTACACATAATCAATTAACACAATCAACAGTTTTAGATCATGTAAATCCTTGATCAAACAAGGGTTTTTAGCATCAAATCTCTATGAACCCTAATCATGTTTCAAGCATAAACAACATCTTAAAACATTCAAACTATCAGATTTAAAGCTTTCAACATCATCAAACAAACAATCCGAAAGGCAGAAACATAACAGCCGATTAACATCTATTCGGTTCTAAACCATCAACTCTAAATCAGTCTAAACATAAACTCATCACAGCCGAGTAAATATATATTCGGTTCTTGATTAATATCATGCACTTCCAAATCATATGAACATTATCGAGTACACATGTGAGCCGATTTTATGAACAATCTCAAGCACATAACCTCCCTAAATCATCATGTAAAAACATATAAGCTAATCACATCATCAATCATGCAATCAAAAGTAATACACTAACCGGTTAGAGAATAGAATGAAAGTTGATCCGAAAGATAAAGCTTCGAGAGAGATGGGAGGTTGTTGTCGTCGGGTTTGAGAGAGAGAGAGAGCGAGTAGGGTTTTGTGTGTTCTTTTGGGTAAAGGGTTACCCCGGTGATTCTATTATAGACAACCGCCAAATAAGTACAAGTAGGAGGATGAGTTTCCCACTAGTTCATATACAGGACATGCCCCATATATGTAAGCAAAATAAACAAACAAACCAAGATACCACCTTAATCTAGCCTACTACAATCATAATAATGACTAACTAGTAGACAAACGAAAAAATCAACAAAACGACTTCAACCGCCATCATCAAAAATGAAATTGCTACCAAACGGCAGCCCTTTAGCATGAAACAGAAACCACCTATCCATTGGACAACTTTATGTGAGAGGTGCTTGCCCCTGTACTGGAAGACGTAGGATGTGTACCCGATGTCATAAATTCCTTCGTTTCATCATATACATCCTCTACCTCGTCATCGTCAGACTCCTCATTTAGCTCACGTCCCCCTTTATATCTTCCCTGGTAGGATCCCCCGTTCCCCCCAACAAACCCAAGAGCACTAAATGAATTGTGTGTTTGAACCTTGGACGAACTAGTGCACCACGCATTCATGCTCACTGCCTTTTTCTTTTTATCCACAGGTCTATATTCAACCTTGGGCTTTTGATTGTTAACCTGAAAGCCACTCTTCTTTATATTCTTCTTTGTCTTGACTTCCGTATAACCATCCTCATCTACTTTCGGACTGTTTGTAGGAGGTTTCACTGTCGGTCGAATGCAATTTGGACACTCCTCAGAATCATGCCCAAATACACAACAGTGGGTACATCTCGGGGGTTTCCATTCATATTCCACCCGAATAGTCTCATTGACATACCTGTTCTCATCCAACTCAGGAATAGCCATGGTTAGGACCTCTTTAAAATCATGTTCAGCAGAGATATCAATGAGTGCCCTAGCATAGCTGCTTCGTCCCCAAGCTTCATTACACATATCCCTAGTATACGAATCCAACCGCAAAGGAGAACCAATTTTAGACGCCAACATGCTTAACCCATCATCAGTATACGCCGCTAAAGGAACATCATGCAATTTCACCCAAACCGCAACCTTTTTAATATCTTCTTTTTTAAGAGTACTTGTAGGGGACCAAGTGTTGAGAAAAAGTGGTTTATTACGAATCAGCCATGGACCCCCTTCAAGCATGTTATTCATACCCTTTCTGTCTTCAAACTTGAAGAAGAAAAACCCATTCGAGTTCATCATAGTTTTCTGAAGACCATGTTTCTTCCAATTTGTTCTCACAAAGTATTCAACAACCGGGTAAGCAATTCTATCCCCCAGGAAGTAACCATAAAGTGTATTCGCTAACCTGTCATTAACCTGACGAACAGGTTCGATTGGTAGGACAACATCCACTCCATCCAATGAGACATCCGATTTTAATGATCGAAAATTAATATTAGGGACTTGATCAGCCGACTCATTAGCCTTCCTAGCTGAATTATCAACATTCTGATTATGATATTGAGTTTTCAAACCAAAATCCACCTTAACACCACCCTGATCAGCTTGTTTGTTTGACACAACATTAGCGTACGATTGATGTTGAGAATTAGCTCGGGAGCTAGGACTAACATCATTCAATGGAAGCACAAAAGCTACTTTTCGTTTATAAAAAACCTTCGCATATTGCTGATTAGGAGAATCAGAACGACCGTTAACATGTTCAACATCATTCAAAGGTAGCATAAAGGTTACCTTTTTATCAGAAACCCTAGCCGCCATGATGGATGTTTGTCTTGGCTCAAATAGTTTCCCATCAATATTCCTGATTTTCCTCGAAATACCATCTGATATATCTGCATTCTGTTCATCCATAACAACAGTCAAAGATGAAATTCCGATGAGTTGCCGAAACCTGAATATATATCGCCGATGAAAAAGGTTGTCGAACCCTAAGTGGCAGCCGCAACCCTAGAGCAAATAGGATTAATCTGCTGAAAAGAAACAGACATGTCGAACCAATGTCAGCAAAAGCAAAATCAAACAAATGGAATCAGATCTGCTAATTGACAACACAACTCGCCGACCAAACCCTAATACTGAATTATTATGCAAATCGAACAGCAACTGGTATCCCACAATCGCCGGAACTAACACCTTAATCTGATCAATAATACCTACTTACAATTGACAGCAAACCGAAATCAAATGTAAATAAACTGATCGGATCAAGAACACGAGAACAGCAACTCTAGCGAAGAAACCCTAAGCCGATCCTTCAATCACCCAACCCTTAAAGCTAATAAAATCGATGAAGATCAGGTAGAGATTGAAAAACCTAGAGTTGTGTTGAATCGCTCAGGATCGCCCAAAATCGCCCAGAGCCCCTCATCCCAAGTCCATGGTTGTTACGGCCTCGATAATACAGATCAACGTTTTTGGGGTTTTGTGTGTTCTTGTTTTGCAATAAATGAGAAACAAAACTCCCTAAGGATATGTGTATGCGTATGGAAGAGTGGGCCAAACCCAACTTGGGCTGCCCTATTTGATTCGAATACAAATTGTGCGACCCAATAGGCATTGTGCGATCGGGTTGTGTTGTGCGATTGGTCCGTTTACACATAAGCACATATCAAACATAACATATAACATAACATTCCATTAAATCAATGCATCACATAATCACGTAGCGTTCAAAACATGTTACACTAAGTACAAAGATAGGTTCGAGATACAAGTTGTCACATTATCCCCAAGTTGAAAGAAATTTCGTCCCGAAATTTGGTAAGTACTCACTGAGGAAGCTAGTTAAGTTGCATGGTTTTCCTGGGGTGTAACATCCTCCCCCCGTTGATCTGGAATTTCATCCTGAAATTCCGCAGTAGCTTCAGCCTCAGTAGTGGTTGTACTGTTTGCGAACAATTGGGGATACTTTTGTTTCATTTGATCTTCGCGTTCCCAGGTGAACTCTGGGCCACGACGGGAGTTCCAACGAACTCGAACGAGAGGAATTCTAGTATGCTTGAGAATCTTCACATCTCAGTCAGTAATCTCTACTGGTTCCTCGACAAATCGCAGCTGATCGTCGATAGTGAGCTCCTTCAAAGGAACTATGAGGGTCTCATCTGACAGACACTTCTTCAGATTCGACACGTGGAAAACGTTGTGAACTCCACTGAGTTCTGCTGGTAGGTTCAGTTTGTAGGCCACCCTGCCTATTTTCTCGATGATTTCAAACGGTCCAACGTATCGTGGATTCAGCTTTCCTCGTTTACCAAAACGAACAACACCCTTCCAGGGTGAGACTTTGAGTAGCACTCGATCCCCAACCTGGAACTCGAGTGGTTTCCTGCCCTTATCGGCGTAGCTTTTCTGACGGTCACGAACTGCCGCCATTCGTTGTCGTATTTGAGCAATCCTTTCTGTTGTGTCTACCACAAGTTCTGGGCCAGTGATCTGACTATCCCCCACTTCTGCCCAACAAAGAGGTGATCGGCATTTACGCCCGTACAATGCCTCAAATGGAGCGGCCTGAATGCTGGTGTGGTAACTGTTATTATACGAAAATTCCACTAGTGGTAGATGCTTTTCCCAGCCGTTGCCAAAGTCAATCACACATGCCCTAAGCATGTCTTCAAGGGTCTGGATGGTGCGTTCAGACTGCCCATCCGTCTGTGGGTGATAAGCGGTGCTCATGTCTAAACGAGAGCCAAAAGATTTGTGCATTGCTTGCCACAGTTCTGAAGTAAAACGTGCATCACGATCAGAGATAATAGAGGTGGGCACCCCGTGCCTCGAAACCACTTCCTTCAAGTAAACGTCTGCTAAAGTAGAGAACTTGTCAGTTTCTTTGATAGCCAAAAAGTGTGCAGACTTTGTGAGTCGATCCACGATCACCCAAATAGTATCATTTCCGCATTGAGATCTAGGCAGGCCAGTAACGAAATCCATGGAAATTTGCTCCCATTTCCATTGTGGTATCTCTGGTTATTGAAGTAGGCCTGAGGGTTTCTGATATTCGACTTTGACTCTCGCACAAGTCAAACATTTACTGACGTAACTTGCTATGTGGGCTTTCATGCTAGGCCACCAGTATGTAGTTTTGAGATCGTGGTACATTTTATCCGAACCAGGATGTACTGAGTAGCGAGACTTGTGTGCCTCATCCATCACAAGCTCTCGAAGGTTGCCATAGAGTGGGACCCAAATGCGTCCTGTTACGTAGTAAGCACCGTCTTCCTTTTGTTCTAACCGTTGCCTTGAGCTACGTAGGGCTTCAGCCCTGACGTTGTCTGGTTTCAATGCTTCAACCTGAGCATTTCGTATCTGGGAAGGAAGACTAGATTGAATGGTGAGTTGTAATGCTCGCACGCGCTTAGGCGTAGTGTCCTTTCGACTGAGGGCGTCAGCCACAACATTGGCTTTGCCTGGATGGTACTTGATCGTGCATTCGTAATCATTCAATAGCTTGACCCATCGATGTTGACGCATGTTCAACTCCTTTTGTTTGAAGATATTCGAGACTCCTGTGATCCGTGTAAATGGTGCACCTGGTACCGTACAGGTAATGTCTCCATATCTTAAGAGTAAAAACCACTGCTCCCAATTCCAAGTCATGCGTAGTGTAGTTCCTTTCGTGAATCTTAAGTTGACATGACGCATAAGCAATGACCTTGTAACGTTGCATCAGCACACATCCAAGTCCCTGAATGGATGCGTCGCAATAAACCACAAAATCATCTGTGCCTTCAGGCAGTGAGAGGATAGGTGAGAGGTTGCGCAATCTTGGAGAAATCCTTGATAAACCTTCTGTAGTAACCTGCCAAGCCCAAGAATTGGCGAATTTCTGTTGGTGTACGGGGCGCAGGCCAATTCTTGATCGAATCTACCTTGGATGGATCAACGTGAATCCCATCCTTGTTTACCACGTGGCCTAGGAAATGGACTTCACGAAGCCAGAAGTCGCATTTCGAGAACTTTGCATAAAGCTGTTCTGTTCAAAGAAGTTCTAAAATAAGTCGTAGATGCTGCTTGTGTTCCTCCTGACTCTTAGAATAGATCAGGATGTCGTCGATGAATACTATAACGAAGTTATCTAGGTAAGGCTTGCACACTCGATTCATAAGGTCCATGAAAACCGTAGGTGCGTTTGTCAGCCCAAAAGGCATGACCAAAAACTCGTAGTGTCCATAACGAGTTCTAAAGGCTGTTTTGGAGACGTCCTCTTCTCGGACTCTCAGCTGGTGATATCCCGATCTCAAATCAATTTTCGAGTAAAAGCTCGTCCCTTGTAACTGGTCGAACAAGTCATCAATACGTGGAAGAGGGTAGCGATTCTTCACAACCTTGTTGAGCTCGCGGTAGTCAATACAGATTCTGAAGGTACCGTCTTTCTTCTTCACAAATAGCACTGGAGCTCCCCATGGCGAAGAGCTAGGACGAATAAAACGCTTATTCAAAAGCTCTTGTAGTTGCGTGGACAATTCTTCCAATTCTGATGGGGCTAGACGATAAGGTGCTCGAGCTATGGGTGCTGCTCTAAGAGCCAGCTCGATTTGAAACTCAACTTGACGATGAGGCGGAAGGCCAGGTAATTCCTCAGGGAATACCTCAGGAAAGTCATGTACGATAGGAAAATCTTCTATCTTCTTCTCTTTCTTCGAGGTGTCAGTAACGAGAGCCAAAATAGCAGTGTGACCCTTTCTCAAACACTTCTGGGCCTTAAGGAAAGAGATGATGCTCACAACAGCACCACTCTTGTCGCCACGAATCATGAGAGGTTCATCACCCGAACGAGGAATACGGACAATCTTCTCATTGCAAAGAATCTCTGCTTGGTGTTGGGATAACCCGTCCATCCCAATAACAACGTCGAAACTACCCAGGACGATAGGAATGAGGTCGATAGGGAAAGTCTGATTAGCAAGAACAAGATTACAACCCTTGACTACGTGTGTGGCCTCTAAGCTCTTACCATTAGCTAGCTCTATAGTGTGCTTGGTGTTCAAAAGTGTTGGGGTACGCTTAAGCATTTGACTAACTTTTAAGGACACGTAGCTAGTGTCGGCACCCGAATCAAATAAAACAGTAACATAAAAGTCATCCAGTAGAAACTTACTCGTCACAACGTTGGGATCGTTCGTTCCTTGCATCACCTTGTCCAATCACAAAAACACGACCCCTGGCACCATTGTCGTTGTTACCCCCGTTGTTTCCATTCCCCTGATTGTTATTATTGCTGTTGTTGTTTTGGTTCTGGTTCAGTTGGGGACAGTCTCTCTTGAAGTGGCCTTCAGCTCCACACTGAAAGCACCCTTTGTTGATACCTTGCTGCTGCTGCTGGCGTTGATTCTGTGGGGCTTGTTGTTGTCGATTCTGATTCCCAGGGCGTAAACTTCTGCAATCCTTCGCGGTGTGGCCTGGCTTGTTGCACCGATGACAGTTACTCCTGGTGCATGGCCCGCTGTGGTGTAGGTTACAGCGATTGCATTTGGGGTGAATTCCCCTGTACCCACCTTGACTTTGACTACTAGAAGATTGCTGACCAGGGCTCTTGTAGTCGTCAGTCCTTCTCTGCTAAGACTGGGACTGAACATAAGTTGAACCTTTGATTGAAGTTCCATCCCACTTACGTTTGTTGTCACTGGGAATATCTGAAGCAGTAGCGCTAATACGCTTTGGTAACCTGTTCTGCTCCACCGCCTGATCCGTGAGACGATGAGCCAACTTGATGATCTGTTGAATGGTGCCAAGATTTGCTGAGGTCACGTGACTTTGAATCTCTGGCACTAAACCCCTGAGATACAGTTCAATACGTTTGATGGGAGGGTCTACCATAGTAGGGCACAGAATAGCCAACTCGTTTGATCTTCTCGTATATGCTTCGATTTCTGACCTCGTCATCTTTAAGTTGTAAAACTCTACCTCCAGCTTATGAATGTCATGACAGCTACAGTATTCTTCTTTTATCAATTCCTTGAAATCATTCCAGGGGGTGGCGTTAGCCGCAACTAACCCCAGCATTTGGACCTGAGCGTTCCACCACGTGAGCGCTATCCCCTCAAGAGTACCAGTAGCATATTTCACCCTGCGAGCCTCAGGGCATTCACACATCTCGAAGATAGATTCGAGTTTCTCGAACCAGTGGAGGAGGCCTACCGCTCCTTCAGTGCCGCTGAAAGTAGTAGGTCGGCAGTCCATAAAAGTTTTGAAGGTGCACACAGGTGGCTGAGCATGTTGACCTATCGTGGGTGTAAGAAGGGACAAGGTTAAGCACAAGTGTTGGTTTACGAGAGTAGGACCTAAAGATCCTAGAGTGAGTTTAGACTGCAGGGTATACCTCCTGCTTGTGCGGCTGCAAGTGCCGCAGCAACTTGTTGGTTAATCAGAGCCGTCAACTGGGCTTGAGTCATGTTAACGCGTCCACTCATGATCTTCATATCAAAGGGAAAACATGAGTGAGAGAGGTTCGTGGAAGTGCGATGACAGAAGAGAGTAAGCACACATGTGTTTTCAAACTATAGTTGCTACGTTTATCTAAGCATACCATAAGCAAAGTTCTATGTAATCTAGCAAGTAGGCAATGTAAACATAATTCATATCACCTAGAATGTCGAGTCTTGCACGTGGAGCGAAGCGTCGTTGTGGATCGTTGAGCACTGTACAGGTTATAGTCTGGTTTTAACAAAACTTTTTCCCTTATTAAAACCAAGTTCACTATAACCAATGGCTCTTATACCAATCTGTCACACCCCCAAAATCCACCTGCGGAGTATCACCGCTTGGAGGCGTGACTGACCAGGATCCAGCCACCAATCATATTGAACAAGCATGTAAGTAATTATAAAATCCAACCAATACAATTGGTGTCCAAACAAAACATAGTTTAAGTTGCAAGCGGAAGCATAATGTTTAAAACCAAAACATAAGTTTAAACGTTTCAATGTTTAACATGGCACATAGCTGTCCATGTCCCACAATGACTCTTCCCCATGCAAGCTCCAGCTAAGTACCTAGTGACCTGCAAAGCATGTAGTAACGAGTCAACAACAAAGTTGAGCGAGTTCATAGTTGGGTGTTCGTTTTAAGTTGTTCCAAAAACAGTTTCCTTTAACTGGCATCCCTGTCGTGGGGGTTACCCCATAGTTGAAAACGTGTTTTGTTTCATCCCGTTTACTCTGGCTATCTAGCCGTGGGGGCTACCCCATGTTTAATTATCTGGCTCTCCGGCCGTGGGGGCTACCCCATGTATATACTACTAGACTCGTTACCATATCGACCACTGACTTTAGTCATGTTTATGTGCCCTTAGCGTCAATTTCTATCATCATTGACGTGCCCAGATCCATTAGTTCACGCCCGTCCTCTGCGGCACAGTGTGAGGCTTGTCAGACCTAAATAGCGCTATCTAACTAATGACCCGCTCGCCATTGGCCCGGCGATTAAGTCGATATAAAAAAGAGGGACTTCGTGATAGAGTTTTGGTCTAGTTTAATTTAAACTCTCCAAGAGGACGAGGAATTACATTCCTTATGTGACACCTGTGTCACTCCAACCATCAAACAAATGCCAAACCAATGAAATATTGTATTTCATACTTGGGATTTGTAAAAATATGTGTATCATTTGCACATATCAACTCTTATTCGATTTCAAGCTCTAAATCGCTTTCTGGAAGGTTATACGCGATCTGATGCGTAAATATAACCAGTTTAATGCAACGAACACTCCGGAATAGTGAAATAGGCTTAACATACCTTAAATAACCCTTACATAACTTAGAAATAAGTTTCGAAGGCTTTGGTATGGCAAAATCAAGTTAAATCCCTTACAGGGACTAAAGTTGACAAACTGCGAAAGTATGCCAATTTGAACTGTAACAGACATTCCGGAACATGACCATAAGTTAAACATACCATAAATATCCTTTACATAGCTTAGAAATAGGCTTTGAGGTGTTCGGTATGCTAAAATAAACTTTTGGGTCATTCAGGGACTAAAAGTGTCAAAAAGTGCACAAGTTTGCACTTTCGCGCATAACTTACGTTCTGAATACATCCGGACATCCAAAAATTTATGTAAGCACTAAAATATTTTATTTTAGTGTTTGGCATAAGAAAAATCCATTCGTCGCGTCATTTGGATCGTTTTTCGCGCTTATGCGCATTCCGTCGTAATTAACCGAACATCGCGATCGTTCGGCTAAACGAACCGACATCCGAGATATTTTTGAGCACATTTTAAGTTCCCTATACTTTAACTTCATTTTAGAGCTTTGAAATGGGGTTAACGGGCCTTAAACGCGTCGGAAATAACCTTATAGCACAACAGGGACCAAAATTGTAAATCTGCCAAACTTGGCCCTTGCGCACCGTAAGGGTTTATTTGTTATGGTGCGCAAGCAGGGGCCAGATGCAGCAAATCGTTTTTCTCAGCTGTTAACTGCCCTTAAACACTCCCCAAAGGCCAAGTGCCACATGTTAATCTCTTGTGGTGGCCAAAGTCAGTTACCACAACATTCCGACAAGTGTACGGGCTAGATCATTCCCTCTTCTCCAAGAAACGATCCTAACAGTGAACCGAAAACTATAAATACCCACCTTGTCTTGCCCATTTTCCCTCACATTTGAATCTGATTCTACACTCTCTAAGTGGAAGTTATGCTTCCTACCTGAGAGTGAATCGGGTTCGAATCTTGCGGGGACCCTTCGTAAGTATTCCTTCGTTCTTTTATTGCTTTTCGAGTCTGAAAGTCAAACTTTGTTTGACTTTATGCGTTGACCAGTTTATGGTCAATGCGAAGTTCGTTTGAACTTCGCAACGTGATTGTAATCACGCTGGTTATAGTCCCTTGGGACTATGCCTACTGATTACCACGTTGTCTAGGGTCGTAAGGGTAAGCGATCTGATAAATCGCTTATACCTTCGAACCCGACCCATTTGGTCGATCATTAGGATCCGACCAAATACATTAGGTGACCATAGTATATAGGGAATAACCTTTCGAGGTTATACCTTATGGTCGCTTCGTTAAGTAGTTGTATGATAGGTAGTATATATGCCTTAGGTAAATTACCAAAATACCCCTTTGATGCCAAAATTCATTATAAACATATGTGACATAACTTTTGACATCTAAACTGATTTAGAGACAATATTAGGCATGTTAAGGCATATTCTACTTGTCATAGGACTAGTTAGGCGGTCCGAACGCGTTTCACGCGAACGACGCGTTAAAGTAGCATAAGCTACCTAAACGGGTCGTAATGGGTCGTAAGCACTTATGTTAGGTTTCTTATAGTATGTAGGCTTTGTTAAACCATATTACACGAGTCTCCACACTCGTTTGGTTTACGAACCCTCATTCTATCCGATCCTCCGATCTAGGTCCGGTTTATTAATGTAGTTACCTATATTAGGTGTCGTTTGATTTCCGCGATCTCTAGCATTGCTTGGTGGTTATCTTAGGACTTCTGAGCAATCTCAAGTGAGTACATAGACCCCTCTTTTACTGTTTTCCAAACTGTTTTGGGGTGAAACACATGTGCCTACTTGTTACTTTCATGCTTTCCTGTTTTCACATCATATACCTGCTATGTTCGTTAGTACATTATAGTACATGATTTCATTACATTTCATGCTATGTATGCCCATTGTGTGCGTACTTAGTACATTGTTTTACATTACATTTCATGCTATGTATGCCCATTGTGTGCATTACTTAGTACATTGTTTTACATTACATTTCATGCTATATATGCCCATTGTGTGCGTACTTAGTACATTGTTTCACATTATATTTCATGCTATGTGTGCCCATTGTGTGCGTACTTAGTACATCGCTTCACATTACATTTCATGCTATGTATGCCCATTGTGTGCGTACTTAGTACATTGTCTTACATTACATTTTATGCTATGTATGCCCATTGTGTGCATACTTAGTACATTTGTTATTCATCACATGCTTACATTTTAACATTTATATACACAATTCATGATTTACATTTGACAATAGACAATTGACTATACATAAACATTTCTGCAATTGTTAAACATTACATCTTGGTGGTTTGGTTTGAGTAAGTGATTAAGTAACGAGGCGTGTGTAATATGATACACGCATGGTGGATACGCCGCTGGTACTTCCTATATATAAGTGTTTGTATGGTATTACATATCGTAGCGTTATTTGAATCAATTCAATTTGAGACATATAACATTTTATACAAATAACATACTTTTCACAAGACATTGTTTTACAAACAACTTATCTTATACAAACTCATTTTACTTGGTTATTCATTTAACCATACATTACTCTCTTATTTATACATATCATCTGATCTTATCGATTTTCAAATGATTTACAAGACAAAGCAAATTACAAGGTTCATGACTAAACATTTTCTCACACATAAGTCATGAATCCTATTTTCTCAAAACCTATGTATCTCACAGGCATTTTTATGCTGACGTACCTATTTTCACATGTGTTTTCAGGAGATGATGCATAAGACTTATCAAGACATACTTAGGCGGACCTGTGCCTTAGTGACTTAAAACGAGACAAGAACTACTTAAATTTTGTTATGTACTCTTTATTTCTTGTTTAAAGACAATGTAACTCGCTTGTTTGTTGAATAAAACGAAACTTTAATTTCCATGGTTGTGAAACATTAATTCTGTGAGTCGGTTGATGGTGCTGATGTCGTCATTCCATTGTCTTCGGTTAAACAAGTCTCTGACAGGTATGCTAACACGTTGTATGGATATTTCTTGGGTAAACGGCTGGCTTTTCCTGTAGTGGATTATTTTGCAAAGAACAACTGGGTTAAATATGGTCTATCTAGACTAATGATGAATGCGAACGGGTTCTTTTTCTTTAAGTTCAAAACAAAGGAAGGGATGGATAAATTGGTGGAGGATGGACCTTGGATGATTAGAAATGTCCCGATAATCTTGAAGGAGTGGTCGGCCTCTGTCAAGTTGGAAAAAGAAGATATAAAGGCTATCCCAGTTTGGGTTAAGATGCATGAAGTGCCGTTAGCAGCATATACTGAGGATGGTCTTAGCTTGCTCGCTTCTAAGATAGGGGTGCCTAAGATGTTAGATTCGTACACGGCTACAATGTGTGCTGAGTCATGGGGTAGAAGCAGTTATGCTAGAGCTCTCATTGAAGTTCAAGCTGGGGCTGAGTTAAAGAGGAGTGTTACAGTTGCAATCCCATCTTTAGAGGGTAATAGTCACGAAATGGTGGAGGTTAAAATCGAATATGATTGGGAGCCTGTAAGGTGCTATTCTTGTTGCGTGTTTGGTCATGAGGATCACTCGTGTCCAAAGAGGCCTCAGGTCGTTTCGAGTGGGGAGTCTGGAAAAAAGATTGATGATTTTCAGGTTGTGGGTGCTAAGAAGAAGAAATCTACTAACCAAGGTCTTCACATGAAAAATCAGAAGCCTAAGGTAGTGTACAGACCAGTTGTAAACCCTAAACCAATTTCGTCCTTAAAGAAGCCAATGAACAATCAGGTATCAACGTCTAACCCCTTTGATGCCCTTAAGGAAGATGATGGTGGTCAGGGAGGTAGCACCGTGGGACGTATAGAGAAGAAGGAGAAACAGTCGAGTGACAGGCACGAGTCGGATGAAGAGGAGGTCGTTGAAGTCTACAATGAAACCAGTGAATTTATGACATCGGGTATTCATCCTTTTCCTTCGAAAGCAGGGGCAAGCACCTCTTCCACAAAATTCTCGAATGGATAGGCGTCTTTTGGTTCGTTTGAAGGGGTTGCCGGTTTGTGGCAGCTTTATATTTGATGATGGCGGTTGAGGATTTTGTTTTGTTTGTCTACTAGATCTCTTTCATGATGTATAGTAGACTAGGTTATGGGGTGTCATAGTTACTTTGTTTTGCTTTGTCATACATATATGGGGCATGTCCTATATATGAACTAGTGTGGATCACATCCTCACTACTTGTACTTATTTGCGGTTGAATTTTAATAGAATCACCGGGGTAACCCTTTACCCCCAAAAAAAAAACATTAATTCTGTTACAACACTCCCCGACGTTTCCGCCATGTTTTGTATGTTCTACGTGGTCGGGGTGTGACACCTTAACCCAAACTGTCCTACCCAAGAAGGACGAGGAATCCATATTCCTTAACCCATTCCCAACCCCTGGGAATCCCATGCTTTGTAGAAAGTGTGAACTCACCTTAGGTTAGCTCGGCAGATAAACGAAAGGTCAATCGAGCTGCTAGAGGTCAACTACGTCCTAACATGGTTACCATACAAATCAGGTCTAGGTTCTAGTAGTGCACGTATGTTTACACATAAGCTAACAGTGTTACGAACACATGGTATACACGACATACACGTAAGCAATATCAGACAATTAAATAACAAAGCGCAATATGAATAGTCGGCCCAACCTATTGTGCGATCAGCACAACTTGTGCGATCCACAATGGGTTGTGCGATCAACCATAAACCCGGCCCAAACATATGAAACCCCAAACATAAGAACACGGCCCAAACAATAATACATGTTGATCTTGTGCGGTCCGGATATCTTGTGCGATCCGGTCGACTTGTGCGATTCGAAACATCTTGTGCGACTGAGATTTGGGCCATCCGGTCCAATAATATGTTAAGTCCAAACATTGTGTAAGGCCCAAGACTTGTGCGATCGACACTGTCTTGTGCGATCCACAAATCTTGTGCGATCATGCATAACCTAGCAGTACTGTGTGCCTTGTTTTGTTGTACCTAGCTTGTGCGATCAGCTCTTGTGCGTTCAGATCAGATCTTGTATGATCTGATCTTGTGCGACCGACAAGCTTGTGCGATTCGTTTTAATATCCGAAACTTATGCTATTTAGTTATATCATTCAACAGTTTCCTTCTTTACACACAATCAATTAACACAATCAACAGTTTTAGATCATGTAAATCCTCGATCAAACAAGGGTTTTTAGCATCAAATCTCTATGAACCCTAATCATGTTTCAAGCATAAACATCTTAAAACATTCAAACTATCAGATTTAAAGCTTTCAACATCATCAAACAAACAATCCGAAAGGCAGAAACATAACAGCCGATTAACATCTATTCGGTTCTAAACCATCAACTCTAAATCAGTCTAAACATAAACTCATCACAGCCGAGTAAATATATATTCGGTTCTTGATTAATATCATGCACTTCCAAATCATATGAACATTATCGAGTACACATGTGAGCCGATTTTATGAACAATCCCAAGCACATAACCTCCCTAAATCATCATGTAAAAACATATAAGCTAATCACATCATCAATCATGCAATCAAAAGTAATACACTAACCGGTTAGAGAATAGAATGAAAGTTGATCCGAAAGATAAAGCTTCGAGAGAGATGGGAGGTTGTTGCCGTCGGGTTTGAGAGGGAGAGAGAGCGAGTAGGGTTTTGTGTGTTCTTGTTTTGCGACAAATGAGAAACAAAACTCCCTAAGGATATGTGTATGCGTATGGAAGAGTGGGCCGAACCCAACTTGGGCTGCCCTATTTGATTCGAGTACAAATTGTGCGACCCAACAGGGCTTGTGCGATCGGATTGTGTTGTACGATTGGTCTGTTTACACATAAACACATATCAAACATAACGTATAACATAACATTCCATTAAATCAATGCATCACATAATCACGTAGCGTTCAAAACATGTTACACTAAGTACAAAGATAGGTTCGAGATACGAGTTGTCACAGAAAACACCCCCCACCCGAAAACACCTCTTGTGGTGAAAACACCCTAGTGTTTTCGTCCACTAGAGAGCCAACGAAAACAAGAGTGGGCTTCGGCCCAGTAACGATTAAATAAAGGATTTGTTTTAACTCGTGCACGAAATCATAACTGAGAAAACCCTAACCACCTCTCACATTCTCTCTCGCTCTCCTTTGAAACCCGACGGCTGCCCTCCTCTTATTCAAAGTTAGATTTTCCCCTGGCTTGATCATTCTTTGTTCGGTTAGTGTTTTCCACAGTTAAATTAACGATAGTTCTAAATGGATGTTTATGATGCTATGAGTTTAATATGCATGACATGATCAGATATATTATTGTATGCGAAACCTGGTGTGATCTAGAGTTCTAGGGTTGTTATGATCGAATGATTAATCTTGAATGATGTGAAGGTGATCAGGATCTGAGAGCATGTTAACTTGCTAACAGTGTTTGATTAGGTGATATGTTAATCTATTGTTGAATGCATAAAAGGGTTCCTGTTAAAAGTTAAGTATTGTGATGCTGTTGTTGTGATGATTGATAGGGTTGTTGATTGCATGAATTGATATGATTGAATAACTGTATGATGTAAGAGATGTAACTGTTAGATGGCTGCTAGGATTGTGATTGTGTAACTGTTTGATGATGACACCCTATCTCGACGAAAACAAGCCAGACGAAAACACAAGCCGGACGAAAACACTTAAGTGTTTTCATCATACTTCAAGTCGACGAAAACCCTTGGGATTTCATCGCCCAAAGGGTTTTCGCCAGGAAAGGGATTTCGTCCCTAAAAGGTTTTCGTCAAAAACCGATTTCGTCTGTTGTGTTTTTATCTAAGATTCTAATACAGTAACCTTGTTATGTTGAATCTGTTAACTCTGTTAAGTTTGTTAACGCTGTTAAACACGTCAACTACGTTAAGTATGTTATCTAGGTTATGTTTTTTTTGGGTAAAGGTTATCTAGGTTATGTTAACTATGCTATGCATGCCAATTATGTTATGTGTGTTAAGTGGGTTAACTCGGTCAAGCATGTTAACTCTGTTAACTCAGTTAAGCTTATCATGTATGTAAATTGATAATTCATGTTAGATTAGACTGAGAAACAAATTTCGTGAAGCATGAGTTGTGTGAACTTGAATAACTGTTTACGTGTTATTTGATGTTAACTATCCAGTACACTTAGTGACTTCGATTGCATGTGAAACTTTACCAACATGAACTGACTGTGTATACATGCATACTTTAGGCTTTGAGTGATTGTTTGCGAGCACGTAGTTTAACATTCCAAGTAAACCAAGGTGAGTTCACACTCTTTCCAAGGCATGGGATTCCCAAGGGTTGGGAATGGGTTAATGATTTAAACGCTAACTACAACCATCCTCCGTGGGTAGGATGCCAAGATTTCACACTGGACCAAACCTCTATCATTGAAGTCCCTCATTATATCGACTTAATCGCCGAGGCCTATGGCGAGCGGGTCATTAGTAAATAGCGCTATTAGGTTTAACAAACCTCACACCGTGTCGTCCGAACGGGCGTGTACTAATGGACTATGGGCAAAGGGTCAATGCTGATAGACATTGACTTAGGGCACCACTTACATTTTCGTAGTAGTCGATACGCACGGTCTAGTAACACATGGGAAGCCCCCACTAATCTTCGCAAACATGTCTGGGAGACCGCGATTTGAATTAATACGATACATGGTTTACAAAGCGAACATATGATTTACGAAACGAATGCTATAACTAAACAACCAACTGTGAACTCGCTCAACTTTGTTGTTGACTCGTTGTTACATGCCTTGCAGGTCGTTAGGTACTCATGGAGCTTGCACAGGGAGGCGTGGTCGTTGTGGGACATGGCAGTGTCTGCCATGCCAAAAACATTCCTTTATTTCATATTTAATACTTACATTGGGTTTTTTACAATTATGCTTCTGCTAAACTCTCAACTACGATTTTGATTTGAAACACCTTTCATATTGTGTGGTTGAATTTTACTTATTACTTGTTATGTTCAATATGATTGGTGGCTTGATCCTGGTCAGTCACGCCTCCAAGCGGTGATACTCCGCGTGTGGATTTTGGGGGTGTGACAGATTGGTATCAGAGCCATTGGTTATAGTGAACTTGGTTTTAATAAGGGAAAAAGTTTTTATTAAAACAAGACTATAACCTATACAGTTCACTCCACGTGCAAGACTCGACACTATAGGTGATGTGATACATGTTTATATTACCTACTCGTTAGTTACATAGAACATTGCTCATGGTATGCTTAGATAACGTAGTAACTACTGCTTGAAAACTTTGTGTGTTCACTCTCTTCTGTCATTCCGCACTTGCGTATTGATACGACGCACTCCTCACTTATGTTCTCTGTATTGTGAAGATCATGAGTGGACGCGTTAACCTAACTCAAGCCCAGTTGGCGGCTTTGATCACTGAACAAGTTACTGCAGTACTCGCAGCTGCCCAAGTAGGAGGTATACCCTGCAGTCGCAACTCACTCTAGGATCTCTAGATCCTACTCTCGTAAACCAACTCTTGTGTTTAACTCTGTCTTATTCTTGTACACGCAACAGGTCAGCATGCTCAGCCGCCTGTATGCACATTCAAGACGTTCATGGACTGTCGTCCTAGTACTTTCAGTGGCACTGAAGGAACCGTAGGACTCCTCCATTGGTTTGAAAAGCTCGAGTCTGTCTTCGAGATGTGTGAATGCCCTGAGGCTCATAGGGTGAAGTACGCCACTGGTACTCTCGAAGGCACTGCGCTAACTTGGTGGAACGCGCAAGTTCAGATGCTGGGGCTGGCGGCCGCTAATACCACCCCATGGAATGATTTTAAGGAACTGATCAAACGTGAATACTGTAGTCGTGATGACATCCACAAGCTGGAAGTGGAGTTCTTTAACCTGAAGATGACGGGGTCAGAGATAGAAGCGTACACGAAACGATCCAACGAACTGGCAGTGTTGTGTCAAACTATGGTGGATCCTCCCATCAAGCGCATTGAGCTGTACCTCAAAGGCTTAGTACCAGAGATTCAAAGCCACATGACTTCTGCTAACCTTGCTACTATTCAAGATGTTACTCGCCTTGCTCATCGGCTCACAGACCAGGCAGTGGAACAGAACAAGCTGCCTAAGCGTATAGGTGCTACTGCTACTACTACTTCTGCTATTCCCAGTGACAATAAATGAAAGTGGGATGGAACCTCCAGCAAGGGTTCGACTTCAGTTCAGTCCCAGGCACAGCAGCGAAAGATTGATGACTATCAGAGCCCTGGTCAGCAATCTTCTGGTAGTCAAGGGCAGGGTGGATATCGAGGAAACCATCCAAAGTGCAACAAATGCAACAGGCACCACAGTGGTCAGTGCAACAAGGGTCATTGTCAGAGGTGTCTCAAGATGGGGCATGAAGCTAAGGATTGCAGGAGCTCACGACCTGCGAATCAGAACCAACAACAACAACCACCAGCTCCACAGAATCAGCAGCGACAGCGAGGTAACAGGGGATGCTTTCAGTGTGGTGCTGAAGGTCACTTCAAGCGGGACTGCCCCCAGTTAAATCAAAATCCGAACAACAACAACAACAATAATCAGGGCAATGGGAACAACAACGGGGGAAACAATGATGGAAACAATGGTGCCAGGGGTCGAGCGTTCGTGCTGGGTCAGGGCGACGCAAGGAATGATCCTAACGTAGTGATGGGTAAGTTCCTTCTCGACGACTTTTATGTTACTGTTTTATTTGATTCGGGTGCCGACACCAGTTATGTGTCTCTAAAAGCTAGTCAAATGCTTAAACGCACACCAACACTTTTGAACACCAAGCATGCTGTAGAGTTAGCAAACGGTAATAGCCTAGAAGCCACACACATAGTTAAGGGTTGTAATCTCATCTTAGCTGGTCAGACTTTCTCTATCGATCTCATTCCTATAGTTTTGGGTAGTTTCGACATTGTCATTGGGATGGATTGGTTATCCCAACAACAAGCAGAGATCCTTTGCAAAGAGAAGATTGTTCGTATTCCCTGTTCTGGTAAAGAACCTCTCGTGATTCAAGGCGACAAGAGTGGTGCTGTTGTGGGCATCATCTCCTTTCTTAAGGCTCAGAAGTGTTTGCGAAAGGGCCACACTGCTATTTTAGCACTCGTTACTGACGCATCAACAAAAGAGAAGAAGATAGAGGATATTCCAGTTGTACGCGACTTTCCTCAAGTGTTTCCTGAGGATTTACCTGGTCTTCCGCCTCATCGACAGGTCGAATTTCAGATCAAGCTAGCTCCTGGAGCAGCACCCATAGCTCGAGCACCTTATCGCTTAGCTCCAACCGAACTGGAAGAACTGTCTAAGCAATTGCAAGAACTCTTGGATAAGGGTTTCATTCGTCCTAGCTCTTCGCCCTGGGGAGCTCCCGTGTTGTTTGTGAAGAAGAAAGACGGTACCTTCCGTATGTGCATAGATTACCGCGAACTAAACAAGGTGACCATAAAGAATCGCTATCCTCTTCCACGCATTGACGACTTGTTCGACCAGCTGCAAGGGTCGAGCTACTATTCAAAGATTGATCTGAGGTCAGGCTACCATCAACTGAGAGTCCGGGACGAGGACGTCTCCAAAACAGCATTCAGAACATGCTACGGCCATTACGAGTTTCTGGTCATGCCATTCGGGTAAACAAACGCGCCAGCAGTCTTCATGGATCTTATGAACAGAGTGTGCAAGCCTTACTTGGATAAGTTCATGATTGTATTCATCGACGACATTTTGATCTACTCCAAGAGTCAGGAGGAACACGAGCAGCATTTACGACTCATTTTGGAACTCCTTTGAGCAGAACAGCTATACGCCAAGTTTTCAAAATGCGATTTCTGGCTTCGTGAAGTTCACTTTCTAGGCCACGTGGTAAACAAGGATGGGATTCATGTTGATCCATCTAAGGTAGACTCGATTAAGAACTGGCCTGCACCTCACACACCAACAGAAATTCGCCAATTCTTGGGTTTGGCAGGTTACTACAGGAGGTTCATCAAGGATTTTTCCAAGATTGCGCAACCTCTCACTTTACTAACTCAGAAAGGAGTCACCTACCATTGGGGTGAGCCACAAGAATCTGCATTACAGCACCTAAAGGGTAGACTTTGTAGTGCCCCTGTTCTCTCATTGCCTGAAGGCACAGACGACTTTGTAGTTTATTGTGACGCATCCATTCAGGGTCTTGGGTGTGTGTTGATGCAACATGACAAGGTTATTGCTTATGCATCACGTCAACTTAAGGTTCACGAAAGGAATTACACTACACACGATTTGGAGCTGGGAGCTGTTGTCTTCGCACTCAAGATATGGAGACATTACCTGTATGGTACCAAGTGCACCATCTACACCGATCACAGGAGTCTCGAGCATATCTTCAAACAGAAGGAATTAAATATGCGTCAGCGTCGATGGGTCAAGCTTTTAAATGATTACGAATGTGCCATCAAGTACCATCCGGGCAAGGCAAATGTTGTGGCCGACGCCCTCAGTCGAAAGGATACTACACCTAGGCGTGTACGAGCATTACAACTCACCATCCAGTCTAGTCTTCCTGCACAAATACGAGATGCTCAGGTAGAAGCATTGAAACCAGAAAACGTCAGGGCTGAAGCTCTACGCGGCTCAAGGCAACGATTAGAACAAAAGGAAGACGGTGCCTATTACGTAACAGGACGCATCTGGGTCCCACACTATGGAAGCTTACGCGAGCTTGTGATGGATGAAGCGCATAAGTCTCGTTACTCGGTACACCCTGGTTCGGATAAGATGTACCACGATCTCAAAACTACGTATTGGTGGCCTAGCATGAAAGCTCACATAGCAACTTACGTTAGCAAGTGTTTGACTTGTGCGAGAGTCAAAACTGAATACCAGAAACCATCAGGCCTACTCCAACAACCAGAGATACCACAATGGAAATGGGAGCAAATTTCCATGGATTTCGTTACCGGCCTACCTAGATCTCAACGTGGAAATGATACTATTTGGGTGATCGTGGATCGACTCACAAAGTCTGCACACTTCTTGGCTATCAAGGAAACGGATAAGTTCTCCACTTTAGCAGACGTTTATTTAAAGGAAGTGGTTTCGAGGCACGGGGTGCCAACCTCTATTATCTCTGATCGTGATGCACGATTTACTTCAGAACTGTGGCAGGCAATGCACAAATCTTTTGGCTCTCGATTAGACATGAGCACCGCTTACCATCCGCAAACAGATGGGCAGTCTGAACGCACCATCCAAACTCTAGAAGACATGCTTCGTGCATGTGTAATCGATTTCGGCAACGGCTGGGAAAAACATCTCCCGTTAGTGGAGTTTTCGTATAATAACAATTACCACACCAGCATTCAAGCCCTTCCATTTGAGGCATTGTACGGGCGTAAATGCCGATCACCTCTTTGTTGGGCAGAGGTGGGTGACAGTCAGATCACGGGTCCAGAACTGGTGGTAGACGCAACGGAAAGAATTGCTCAGATACGACAACGAATGGCTGCAGCTCGTGACCGTCAGAAAAGCTACGCTGATAAGCGCAGGAAACCACTCGAATTCTAAGTTGGGGATCGAGTGCTACTCAAAGTTTCACCCTGGAAGGGTGTGGTTCGCTTTGGAAAAAGGGGCAAACTTAATCCGCGTTACGTCGGACCATTTGAAATCATAGGGAAAATAGGCAAAGTGGCCTACAAACTAAATCTACCCGCAGAACTCAGTGCAGTTCACAACGTTTTTCACGTGTCGAATCTGAAGAAGTGTCTGTCAGATGAGACCCTCATAGTTCCGTTGAAGGAGCTCACTATTGACGATCAGTTGCGATTCGTCGAGGAACCAGTAGAGATTACGGACCGAGACGTTAAGGTCCTCAAGCACACCAGAATACCTCTTGTTCGAGTCCGTTGGAACTCCCGTCATGGCCCAGAGTTTACCTGGGAACGAGAAGATCAAATGAAACTCAAGTATCCCCAGTTGTTCGGAAACAGTGCAACCACTACTGAGACTGAAGCTACTGCGGAATTTCGGGATGAAATTCCAAACCAACGGGGGGATGATGTGACACCCCAGGAAAACCAAGAAACAACACAACACAACTAGCTTCCTCAGTAACCAAGTGCTAAATTTCGGGACGAAATTTCTTTCAAGTTGGGGATAATGTGACAACCCGAGTTTTCAAGGTCTCTATTTGACTTAACCTTGTACTTAGTTGCAAAGTGTGTTTTATTTATTTAAGGTGCATTATGAGTGTTATTTGTGATGTGTATTTTATGTGTGTATGAGTTATACATATCTTGCATAAATATGAAGTATATAATTAAAAACATGGAACCTTTGGCCGAAAACACCCCCCACCCGAAAACACCTCTTGTCGTGAAAACACCCTAGTGTTTTCGTCCACTAGAGGGCCAACGAAAACAAGAGTGGGCTTCGGCCCAGTAACGATTAAATAAAGGATTTGTTTTAACTCGTGCACGAAAGCATAACTGAGAAAACCCTAACCACCTCTCACATTCTCTCTCGCTCTCCTTTGAAACCCGACGGCTACCCTCCTCTTATTCGAAGTCAGATTTTCCCCTGGTTTGATCATTCTTTGTTCGGTTAGTGTTTTCCACAGTTAAATTAACGATAGTTCTAAATGGATGTTTATGATGCTCTGAGTTTAATATGCATGACATGATCAGATATATTATTGTATGCGAAACCTGGTGTGATCTAGAGTTCTAGGGTTGTTATGATTGAATGATTAATCTTGAATGATGTGAAGGCGATCAGGATCTGAGAGCATGTTAACTTGCTAACAGTGTTTGATTAGGTGATATGTTAATCTATTGTTGAATGCATAAAAGGGTTCCTGTTAAAAGTTAAGTATTGTGATGCTGTTGTTGTGATGATTGATAGGGTTGTTTATTGCATGAATTGATATGATTGAATAATTGTATGATGTAAGAGATGTAACTGTTAGATGGCTGCTAGGATTGTGATTGTGTAACTGTTCGATGATGACACCCTATCTCGACGAAAACAAGCCAGATGAAAACACAAGCCGGACGAAAACACTTAAGTGTTTTCGTCATACTTCAAGTCGACGAAAACCCTTGGGATTTCGTCGCCCAAAGGGTTTTCGCCAGGAAAGGGATTTCGTCCCTAAAAGGTTTTCGTCAAAAACCGATTTCGTCTGTTGTGTTTTTATCTAAAATTCTAATACAGTAACCTTGTTATGTTGAATCTGTTAACTCTGTTAAGTTTGTTAACGCTGTTAAACACGTCAACTACGTTAAGTATGTTATCTAGGTTATGTTAACGATGCTATGCATGCCAATTATGTTATGTGTGTTAAGTGGGTTAACTCGGTCAAGCATGTTAACTCTGTTAACTCAGTTAAGCTTATCATGTATGTAAATTGATAATTCATGTTAGATTAGACTGAGAAACAAATTTCGTGAAGCATGAGTTGTGTGAACTTGAATAACTGTTTACGTGTTATTTGATGTTAACTATCCAGTACACTTAGTGACTTCGATTGCATGTGAAACTTTACCAACATGAACTGACTGTGTATACATGCATACTTTAGGCTTTGAGTGATTGTTTGCGAGCACGTAGTTTAACATTCCGAGCAAACCAAGGTGAGTTCACACTCTTTCCAAGGCATGGGATTCCCAAGGGTTGGGAATGGGTTAATGATTTAAACGGTAACTATAACCATCCTCCGTGGGTAGGATGCCAAGATTTCACACTGGACCAAACCTCTATCATAGAAGTCCCTCATTATATGGACTTAATCGCCGAGGCCTATGGCGAGTGGGTCGTTAGTAAATAGCGCTATTAGGTTTAACAAACCTCACACCGTGTCGTCCGAACGGGCGTGTACTAATGGACTATGGGCAAAGGGTCAATGCTGATAGACATTGACTTAGGGCACCACTTACATTTTCGTAGTAGTCGATACGCACGGTCTAGTAACACATGGGAAGCCCCCACTAATCTTCGCAAACATGTCTGGGAGACCGCGATTCGAATTAATACGATACATGGTTTACAAAGCGAACATATGATTTACGAAACGAATGCTATAACTAAACAACCAACTGTGAACTCGCTCAACTTTGTTGTTGACTCGTTGTTACATGCCTTGCAGGTCGTTAGGTACTCATGGAGCTTGCACAGGGAGGCGTGGTCGTTGTGGGACATGGCAGTGTGTGCCATGCCAAAAACATTCCTTTATTTCATATTTAATACTTACATTGGGTTTTACAATTATGCTTCTGCTAAACTCTCAACTACGTTTTTTATTTGAAACACCTTTCATATTGTGTGGTTGAATTTTACTTATTACTTGTTTTGTTCAATATGATTGGTGGCTTGATCCTGGTCAGTCACGCCTCCAAGCGGTGATACTCCGCGTGTGGATTTGGGGGTGTGACAGATCCTTTTCAAGGATGGTTCTTAGTGATAGGTTTCGTGTCACACCCCCAAAATCCACGTGCGGAGTACTACCGCTTGGAGGCGTGACTGACCAGGATCCAGCCACCAATTATACTGAGTATTTGGATAATAATAAAGATGATCACCAACCTTAACAGTTAGTAAGCATCATAGTTTAAAGTTCGAAAGTTAGGTTCAAATAACAGTTTAAGTAAATAGCGGAAGCATAGGCAAAACAGTTTAAACAAAGTTCATAGTTCAAGTTATTTAGAACCCAACACGCGGGTTTAGACGACCACTACACTTCCCAAGCAGCAGCTCCTCAGTCACTGGTTACCTGCAAAGCATGCAGTAAGGGGTCAACAAAAATGCTGAGTGAGTTCACTAGTTGTCTAGTTTTAATTACCAAAAACTTGTTTCACCAGTTAATTTATCCGTTTATACATGCGATGGGGAGCTACCCCACAAGTAAGCGACTAAACTGTTTTTACAATACCGAATACTATTCATCCGTACGTTTCCGTAGAGTGCCCCGTTTGTCAATGTTCTATCATCATTGACGGTTGCCAGAGTACATTAGTTCACGCCCGATCCCATACGCGGGCACGGTGTGAGGTTGGTGAGACCTAAATAGCGCTATCAACTAATAACCCGTTCGCCTGACCCCGGCGACTAATCGGTATTAAGAAGTGAGGACTTGAGTGATAGAGTTTTGTTTAGTGTTGCTTGTTGCATCCAGTATAAACAGTAATTAACTAAAAGTCCCGTTTAAGGGGAGAGAAGTAGGTTTGTATCCCTTACGAGGGGATAGCGTTGCTTAAGTTTCCGTTTCCCAACCACCGGGAACGCATGCTTTATTAGTTGTGAACTCACCTTGGGTTGCTCGGTAGACAGTTTACTTGGTCAAATACGTAGGTCACCACGTCCTAGCATGGTCATCGATACAGGTCAAGTTGGGGTACAAGTATTCACGTATAATCTACACTTAACTAACACATAGCATACACATCATATGATCATCCAGCAAGTTGTCGGGCCTATTCTGGTACGAAGCAGTTAAACAGCGAACATCAACAACTATCATACAAATCACAAATGTTGTTGGGCCTATCAGATCACATTAACAGTTAACAGCATCGCAGAAACCAAATAGAACGGTATGCACAGCCCACACGTCCTTGGCCCAATATCGGAGACAAGCAGCCCAGTCGAGACCAGAAGGTCTCGACTCGAGAACACACAGTTTCAAGTCGCAACCAGAGGTTTCGACTTGTCATGTCTTGGTTGCGAGTCGCAACCGGTGTTTCGACTTGTCACGTTTTGGTTGCGAGTCGTAACCGGAGGTTTCGACTTGTCATGGTCTGGTTTCGAGTCGCAACCGGAGGTCTCGAGTTGTCATGTTTTGGTTGCGAGTCGCAACCGGGGGTTTCGAGTCGCAACCTCGGATACGTGCACAAGAATCCTTCTAGAACCTGTTGCAATGTACTGTCCAATAGAATTCTGTTTTCATGAGATTTTGTACTAACCAACCATATTGCATTAACATGTTTCTTTGTCTAATATCAAATGAAAATGGATCAAACCTACTGTTTTCAAATATTCATATCAACATTCAAATAGTTCATCAAATATTCATGCATATTTAACACATATTCATCATATATTCATCTTATATTCATCCTAAGTCAAAACATAATGTAGGCATCATCTCCGGCCCTAGCTTTAGCACATAATCATCATCAACATGGCTAATATTCATTCTTTATCATTCATCTAAATCAACACATAGCCAACACTCATGATTATCATTTACCAAAACAGATTTGTGTACAACCTTTAACATACAATCCTTGGTTCAAAACAATTATCTATATCATTTAGTCATTTCTAACCAACTAAATCATGCAAATCATACAAAGAGACCTTTAAACTAGGCATGCATATCATTTATCAACCAAGCATCACAATATCTAGCAATGTGAGACACTAACCGGAACTTGTTTTGGTTGTGAATGAGTGTATGAGGCGATGAAAGGAGTGTCCGATGCGATGATCCCGAGCCGATCCGGATACCTTGATGCTTCCGGTTTGAATCCGAGAGAGAGCAAGAGAGATTTGGTGAGCTTGATTGCTAGGGTTTTCTAGAGAGAGTGAGTGAGGATGAAGTGGGAGAGTGTAAAAGAGGAGTGTGTGTGAGGGTTTTAGGTTTAAATAGGAGGTAATGCACCAAAAGTGGGATTTTGGGTGGTTTCGAGTGGGAGGTTTCGGGTGGGCTAAGGTTACGGCCCAACCGGCCCATTGTTACACCGTTTACTCGAGACCGGGTGGTCTCAAGTCATGGTTTCGGTTCACAAGTATCCTTACACACACACATATATATATTACATACACGTTATCGACATATAGCACAGAGGAATAATAACTTCCATTTAATAATAATATACATATACGCTAAGTGATTACAAGGCGTTTGCTCGGGAAAACCTAGAGTGTCACATTATCCCCAAGTTTTAAGAACTTTCGTCCCGAAAGTTAAGGCAGCCACTGACAAGCTAGTGTAAATACGAACGTTTCAACGGGATGTCACATCATCCCCCCGTTAGTTTGGAATTTCGTCCCGAAATTCAGTTGTAGCTTCAGTGCTGGGGGTTTCATTTGGGAACAGCTGGGGATACTTGCGCTTCATCTGGTCTTCCCGCTCCCAGGTAAACTCTGGGCCACGGCGTGAGTTCCAACGTACTCGTACGAGGGGTATCTGGCTACGTTTGAGGGTTTTGATCTCACGATCCGTGATCTCAACCGGTTCCTCAGTAAAGTGTAGCTGTTCGTCAATAGTAAGTTCCTTGTAAGGAATGACGGGTGTTTCATCTGACAGGCACTTCTTCAGATTAGACACATGGAAGACGTTGTGCACAGCACTCAGTTCTTCAGGCAGATTCAATCTGTAAGCGGCCGTACCGATCTTTTCGGTGACTTCAAAGGGTCCGACATATCTTGGATTAAGTTTGCCCCGTTTTCCAAAACGAACCACACCCTTCCAGGGTGAGACCTTAAGTAGGGCCCGTTCACCAACCTGGAACTCTTGCGGTTTCCTATCTTTATCAGCGTAGTACTTTTGACGGTCACGAGCTGCCGCCATGCGTTGCCTAATCTGGGCAATCTTTTCTGTGGTGTCGACTACATGTTCCGGGCCTGTGATCTGGCTGTCACCAACCTCCGCCCAGCAGAGGGGCGATCGACATTTACGACCGTACAATGCCTCAAAGGGTGCCGCCTGAATGCTGGTGTGGTAGCTGTTGTTGTAGGAGAATTCTACTAACGGTAGGTGCTTCTCCCAATTCTTGCCAAAATCAATCACACATGCCCTAAGCATGTCTTCGAGGGTTTGGATGGTGCGTTCCGATTGCCCATCCGTTTGCGGATGATAAGCGGTGCTCATGTCTAAACGCGAGCCAAAAGATTTGTGCATAGCTTGCCACAATTCTGAAGTAAAACGTGCATCTCGATCAGAAATAATAGAGGTAGGCACTCCGTGCTTCGAAACCACTTCTTTTAAGTATACCTCTGCTAGGGTAGAGAACTTGTCTGTTTCTTTAATAGCCAAGAAGTGTGCAGACTTAGTTAAGCGATCCACTATCACCCAAATGGTGTCATTTCCGCGCTGAGACCTAGGCAGGCCAGTAACAAAATCCATGGAAATCTGCTCCCATTTCCATTGCGGAATCTCTGGCTGTTGGAGTAGGCCTGATGGTTTCTGATACTCAGCCTTGACCCTTGCACAAGTCAAACATTTTCTGACATAGGTTGCTATGTGGGCTTTCATGCCAGGCCACCAATAGGTAGCCCTCAAGTCGTGGTACATCTTATCTGACCCTGGATGTACTGAGTAACGGGACTTATGAGCTTCGTCCATCACAAGGTCACGTAAATTTCCATAAAGCGGAACCCATATGCGTCCGGCTACGTAGTAAGCACCGTCTTCTTTTTGTTCCAATCGTTGTCTCGATCCTCGCAGGGACTCAGCCCTGATGTTCTCGGCTTTCAATGCTTCAACCTGAGCATCCCGAATTTGATTAGGGAGGTTCGAGTGGATAGTGAGCTGTAAGGCACGAACACGCTTGGGTTTGGTCTCCTTTCTGCTGAGGGCATCGGCTACCACATTAGCCTTGCCTGGGTGATATTTGATTGCACACTCGTAGTCATTTAGGAGTTCGACCCATCGGCGTTGCCGCATATTCAACTCCTTTTGTCCCATTATGTGCTGGAGACTCTTGTGATCGGTGTAAATTGTGCACTTGGTGCCGTACAAGTAGTGTCTCCAAAGCTTGAGCGCGAAGACCACAGCTCCAAATTCTAAGTCATGCGTCGTATAGTTCCGTTCGTGGACCTTGAGTTGTCGCGAGGCGTAAGCAATAACTTTCTCGCGTTGCATCAATACGCAGCCAAGTCCTTGAATAGAAGCGTCGCAGTAAACGACGAAGTCGTCGGTACCTTCGGGTAAGGAGAGGATAGGAGCACTACAAAGGTTCTTCTTTAGCTCCTGGAAGGCAGATTCCTGAGCATCGCTCCATTTGTAAGCAACACCCTTCTGAGTGAGTGTCGTAAGTGGTTGAGCGATCTTAGAGAATCCCTTGATAAATCTTCGATAGTATCCCGCTAATCCCAAGAATTGGCGAACTTCGGTCGGAGTCTTAGGCACAGGCCAATTCTTGATGGACTCAATCTTAGCGGGGTCAACATGAATCCCTTCCTGATTGACGATGTGCCCAAGGAAATGGACTTCTCTAAGCCAGAAGTCACATTTCGAGAATTTAGCGTACAGTTGCTCATTGCGAAGGAGTTCGAGAATAAGACGCAGGTGTTGTTCATGCTCCTCTTGGCTCTTCGAGTAGATTAAGATGTCGTCAATAAACACAATTACGAACTTGTCGAGATAAGGTTTGCATACTCGGTTCATGAGATCCATAAAGATCGCAGGGGCGTTGGTCATCCCGAAAGGCATAACAAGGAATTCGTAGTGACCATAGCGGGTTCTGAAAGCAGTCTTAGAGACACATCCTCATCGCGGACTCTCAGCTGGTGATAACCCGATCGCAGATCGATCTTGGAATAATAGCTCGACCCTTGCAGCTGGTCGAACAGGTCGTCGATACGGGGAAGTGGATAACGATTCTTGATGGTAACCTTATTAAGTTCGCGGTAGTCAATACACATTCGGAATGTGCCATCTTTCTTTTTGACGAAGAGCACTGGGGCTCCCCAGGGTGATGAACTAGGACGGATAAAACCTTTGTCCAAAAGTTCTTGTAGTTGAGTAGAAAGCTCCTTGAGCTCCGCGGGGGCTAATCGATAAGGTGCACGAGCTATAGGCGCTGCTCCGGGAGCTAGCTCGATTTGAAATTCGACCTGACGGTGAGGAGGGAGTCCAGGTAGTTCCTCCGGGAATACCTCAGGATAGTCACGTACAACTGGAAAATCTTCAATCCTGTTTTCCATTTTCTGTGTGTCGGCAACGAGTGCTAAGATAGCGGTGTGCCCTTTTCGTAGACACTTCTGGGCCTTTAAGAATGAGATGATGCCCGTGACTTCTCCGCTCTTGTCGCCTTGAACTATAAGAGGTTTGCCAGGGGGACGGGGAATACGAATAGCTTTCTCTTGGCAAAGGATTTCAGCTCGATGTTTGGATAACCAATCCATACCAATGATAACGTCGAAGCTTCCAAGAATGATGGGGAAAAGATCAATACGGAAGGTCTGACCAGACAACTCTAATTTGCAGTTACGAGTTATGTGTGAGGCCTCGAGGTTTCTACCATTAGCTATTTCAACGGTGTGCTTAGAGCTTAGCGGCGTAAGAGTGAGCTTAAGTTTCTTACTAATACGTAGGGATACATAACTAGCATCTGCTCCGGAATCAAATAGCATGGAAACATAACGATCATTAAGTAGGAACTTACCCGCCACAACGTTGGGGTCATTCCTTGCTTCTCCAGCTCCAATCACAAAAGCCCTTCCTCTAGCACCATTTCCAGCATTGTTGTTATTGTTCCCAGCACCCTGATTGTTGTTGTTTTGATTCAGTTCAGGGCAATCCTTTCGCATATGCCCCGTTGCTCCACACTTGAAGCATCCACGGTTGTTTCCTTGTTGCTGCTGCTGCTGTGGTTGTTGCTGATTCTGCCTAGCTGGGAACTGGCTTCGGCAGTCTTTGGCTTCATGCCCCCATCTTGTTGCATCGCTGACATTGACCTTTTCCACATGGCCCACTGTGATGTCGGTTACACTTGTTACACTTAGGGTGGTTTCCTCGATAGCCACCCTGTTGCTGAGGGCCCTTGTTGCTTTCAGTCTTCCTTTGTTGAACTGGGGCCTGAGTGGGGTTAGCATCCTTTCCCTGACTTCCATCCCACTTTCGTTTGTTATCGCCAGAAGTTCCAGCAGTAGCACCGATCCTCTTGGGCAGCTTGCCCTCTTCCACAGCCTGATTGGTGAGTTTGTGAGCAAGACGAACCACGGGCTGTATGGTATTGAGGTTGGCTGAGGTCACATGACTTCTGATTTCAGGGACCAAGCCTTTGATGTACAACTCGATCCTTCGGTACATAGGTCGGGACATGTTTGGGCAGAGTGCAGCATAGTCGTTGGACTGCTTGGTGTAGGTCTCAATCTCTGACCCAACCATCTTGAGCGCATAGTACTCGTTCTCGAGTTTGTGGATATCATCCCGGTGACAGTACTCCTCCTTGATCATGTTTTTGAAATCTTCCCATGCGGTTGCATTAGCAGTTTCCAGACCAAGCATCTGAATCTGTGCCTTCCACCACGAAAGTGCGTTTCCTTCAAGCGTACCAGTTGCGTACTTAACCCAGTTAGCAGGGGGACACTCGCAGACGGCAAAGACAGCTTCGGCCTTTTCAATCCAATGCAGAAGGCCTATGGCACCCTCAGTGCCGTCGAAAGGGAGAGGCTTGCCATCCATGAAGGTTTTGAAAGTACAAACACGTGGCTGTGCAGGCGCAGGCTGACCTGTTGCGAGAAGTGAAGCGAATAGGTTTAGAGGTGATGAGACGATGTGGGGGTAGGATCTAAACATCCTAAAGTAACGAGTTTACCTCCAGGGTGAGCTGCGAAAGCTGCAGCCACCGTGTTGAGCAAGTTAGCGAATTGAGCCTGAGTCATGTTAACGCTTCCTCTTCCGTGTCCACTCATTGTCTTCATAACCAGAAAACACAGTATGAGTGTGATGTCGTAACGTAGCGAGAATAAGATAGAAGAGAGATGTGTATCTATCTAATTAGGCACACTAGTATGTATAGTAGAGCAGTCAATATAAGATAAACAAGCAAGTAAACACAAGTCCGAGCTATGAGGTCTAATATGCCGAGTCTTGCCCTTGGAGTGTAGTGTCGTCACGAGTCACGGGTTATAGTCTGGTTTTTCTCAAAAAAAGACTCTCCTTTTTAAAACCAAGTTCACTATAACCAATGGCTCTGATACCAATCTGTCACACCCCCAAAATCCACGTGCGGAGTACTACCGCTTGGAGGCGTGACTGACCAGGATCCAGCCACCAATTATACTGAGTATTTGGATAATAATAAAGATGATCACCAACCTTAACAGTTAGTAAGCATCATAGTTTAAAGTTCGAAAGTTAGGTTCAAATAACAGTTTAAGTAAATAGCGGAAGCATAGGCAAAACAGTTTAAACAAAGTTCATAGTTCAAGTTATTTAGAACCCAACACGCGGGTTTAGACGACCACTACACTTCCCAAGCAGCAGCTCCTCAGTCACTGGTTACCTGCAAAGCATGCAGTAAGGGGTCAACAAAAATGCTGAGTGAGTTCACTAGTTGTCTAGTTTTAATTACCAAAAACTTGTTTCACCAGTTAATTTATCCGTTTATACATGCGATGGGGAGCTACCCCACAAGTAAGCGACTAAACTGTTTTTACAATACCGAATACTATTCATCCATACGTTTCCGTAGAGTGCCCCGTTTGTCAATGTTCTATCATCATTGACGGTTGCCAGAGTACATTAGTTCACGCCCGATCCCATACGCGGGCACGGTGTGAGGTTGGTGAGACCTAAATAGCGCTATCAACTAATAACCCGTTCGCCTGACCCCGGCGACTAATCGGTATTAAGAAGTGAGGACTTGAGTGATAGAGTTTTGTTTAGTGTTGCTTGTTGCATCCAGTATAAACAGTAATTAACTAAAAGTCCCGTTTAAGGGGAGAGAAGTAGGTTTGTATCCCTTACGAGGGGATAGCGTTGCTTAAGTTTCCGTTTCCCAACCACCGGGAACGCATGCTTTATTAGTTGTGAACTCACCTTGGGTTGCTCGGTAGACAGTTTACTTGGTCAAATACGTAGGTCACCACGTCCTAGCATGGTCATCGATACAGGTCAAGTTGGGGTACAAGTATTCACGTATAATCTACACTTAACTAACACATAGCATACACATCATATGATCATCCAGCAAGTTGTCGGGCCTATTCTGGTACGAAGCAGTTAAACAGCGAACATCAACAACTATCATACAAATCACAAATGTTGTTGGGCCTATCAGATCACATTAACAGTTAACAGCATCGCAGAAACCAAATAGAACGGTATGCACAGCCCACACGTCCTTGGCCCAATATCGGAGACAAGCAGCCCAGTCGAGACCAGAAGGTCTCGACTCGAGAACACACAGTTTCGAGTCGCAACCAGAGGTTTCGACTTGTCATGTCTTGGTTGCGAGTCGCAACCGGTGTTTCGACTTGTCACGTTTTGGTTGCGAGTCGTAACCGGAGGTTTCGACTTGTCATGGTCTGGTTTCGAGTCGCAACCGGAGGTCTCGAGTTGTCATGTTTTGGTTGCGAGTCGCAACCGGGGGTTTCGAGTCGCAACCTCGGATACGTGCACAAGAATCCTTCTAGAACCTGTTGCAATGTACTGTCCAATAGAATTCTGTTTTCATGAGATTTTGTACTAACCAACCATATTGCATTAACATGTTTCTTTGTCTAATATCAAATGAAAATGGATCAAACCTACTGTTTTCAAATATTCATATCAACATTCAAATAGTTCATCAAATATTCATGCATATTTAACACATATTCATCATATATTCATCTTATATTCATCCTAAGTCAAAACATAATGTAGGCATCATCTCCGGCCCTAGCTTTAGCACATAATCATCATCAACATGGCTAATATTCATTCTTTATCATTCATCTAAATCAACACATAGCCAACACTCATGATTATCATTTACCAAAACAGATTTGTGTACAACCTTTAACATACAATCCTTGGTTCAAAACAATTATCTATATCATTTAGTCATTTCTAACCAACTAAATCATGCAAATCATACAAAGAGACCTTTAAACTAGGCATGCATATCATTTATCAACCAAGCATCACAATATCTAGCAATGTGAGACACTAACCGGAACTTGTTTTGGTTGTGAATGAGTGTATGAGGCGATGAAAGGAGTGTCCGATGCGATGATCCCGAGCCGATCCGGATACCTTGATGCTTCCGGTTTGAATCCGAGAGAGAGCAAGAGAGATTTGGTGAGCTTGATTGCTAGGGTTTTCTAGAGAGAGTGAGTGAGGATGAAGTGGGAGAGTGTAAAAGAGGAGTGTGTGTGAGGGTTTTAGGTTTAAATAGGAGGTAATGCACCAAAAGTGGGATTTTGGGTGGTTTCGAGTGGGAGGTTTCGGGTGGGCTAAGGTTACGGCCCAACCGGCCCATTGTTACACCGTTTACTCGAGACCGGGTGGTCTCAAGTCATGGTTTCGGTTCACAAGTATCCTTACACACACATATATATTACATACACGTTATCGACATATAGCACAGAGGAATAATAACTTCCATTTAATAATAATATACATATACGCTAAGTGATTACAAGGCGTTTGCTCGGGAAAACCTAGAGTGTCACATTTCGGACGGTTTGGTTAATCGGGTTTGCATTGTTAGCGGCCATCTACAAAATTTAACAAGTTCAATTTTAGTATTTTCGATATTATTATATTTTAATCATTAATATCCTTTTGTGTCTTAAAGACAATTAATAATTAAAATCTAGAATCCAACGTTACATTTAAATATTGGTTAGGTGACCTTTATCCCTCTATTTAAATTAACAAGGTAGTCAACGTTTGACAATTGCAACTCTTTGCAATTTCTAGCCATATGGGATCGGTTAAACATCTATATGTTTAGTTGGCATGTTTAATCCCATCAACACCTTTGTTCCCCATGCTTCGGTGACCCTAAGTTCATGGTTTCCAAATCAAGTCGTCCAACTTACACACACGTGTGAGTTTATACACATAAGTGGTTAGGTGACCTTTATCCCACAAACATGGTAAACCCACCTCGAACATACAAGTTCCCTCAAATGTGGTTAGGTGACCTTTATCCCACAATAAGAGTTCCCAAGTGTTTCGAGTGTTGTATAAAAGGATGGTGTTTGACTTGTTTTATAAAAGGGTTTTTAATATTTCAAAATTCTAGTTTAGAAAATATTATGTACCATACATTTGCATGCATTCAAATCAATGGTACTTTAGCGAAAACAAATTTTCAAGGTTCTTTTAATAAAACCTATTTTATTATAAAATCATTAATTTTTAATAAAACCTTTTATTAACCATTTTAATGATTTTCTTAAGAACCAATTTTACGCTTGTTGTCGATTATTAATTTATTAAGTCATGCATATCCAAATATCATTAAAACAATATAAATAAACAACCACACAGGCATAACATACATTACAATAGGTGCATAACCATAGCCAACTATTTTGACAACACTTGTTAGCCGAAACAAGTGTGCCAAAAGGTCCTTCCTAAGGGGTGAAAAATGACACAAGAAATGTGTCGTTGAACTTCCACTTGATCCCGCATCCAAATGCTTCAAGTCTCCTTTTTGTGTTGTGATTTCTCCACTTTCTTTGAGCTTTCAAAAGTCTTTTATATTCAGCTCCAAACTCCTTTGGACTTCAAAAAAATGTGTTTTGGTTATCGGGTTAAAATCCCGTTGAGAACCATGAAGTTCTTTGGACCGAATATGGCCAAACCAAAACCGCGTTTTTGTGTGCATCTTCTTTTACAAAATATATCCTAATACATTTTTTCTAGTAAAATAAAATGCACCTAATCTATTTATTTTACATGCCAAATGAAAAATAAATAAATTACATATCTTACAAATGGAAGAACAAAATAATAATTATTACAACCCATTGAAATAATAATAAAATGAATCACAACACAATCATTCAACACAAGGTCATGGCTAGGTTATATGCATCAAAATATATATATCCACATATATATATATATATATATATAAATTACATGAAGCATAAAAAAATGGTTCCCTTTTATAACCATTTTCGGCTATATACTAAAAAACCGAAAAGGTAAGTTTTGTCCAAACAAACAAATCATCCATATGAAATAATTTTTCAAGATTCCCTTATGCATGTAAGAAAATAATCTTGAAAAACAAAGGGATAACCATATTAAAATTTTCGGCCATAGGGTTTTATTCAAACCCGAAAAATTTAATCTATTGAAGCATGCACTCATATAAGCGGCTCTAGATGCCATTGATGGGATTTTCACATGTTTATCAAAGTGATTTCATCCGTATAAAATCAAAACGCAGCGGAAATAATATTTAAAACATGTTACTTTTAAGATATAAATTTCATTTATATGCAAAAATCCCATAACCCGGATCCATATATGAAAATGCATACTATCAAACACAACCATAGGATGTTTAGTAAACTACCTTCTTGGAGTAATAAGAAATGAAACGGATGATACTTCTTGAACGGTTGCCCTCAAGAGTAGAAGACCTCAAGCTTGTATACCCCAAGCTTCCAACAAACACCTTGGTTGTAGCTAGGATTTGAAAACTAAAATCAAACTTGAAAAATTCTTTGAACAACCAACTATCTTGGCCGATTTTTTTGAGAGAGTTTCAAGTCTTCCACACTTGAAAATTATGTCTTGTATCTTTGTGAAAAGAAATAAGATAAGTAATATATCTTCACAGAAATCAAGTGCCACCCACATCACCCAATCAAATGGTCTCTAGCCATGCATAATGCATGGAACATGATTGGACCAAAAATTTCTTTGGGAATACCCATTGGGGGGGGGGGGGGGCACTTTAACTTTTAAAAAAAATTCAATTTTCCTTTTGTATTTTAAGTATTGGTTTATATATTTATAACTTTTATAAATATAACACTACATATATGCAAGACTTTATACAACTTTTAAAATGTTATTTAACCCATTAAATAACAAAATAAAATATTCTCTCAAAATAAATTATCCATATAATTTATTGGTTTCTCAAGTGTAATTATTTAGAAAACCAATTTCTAAATATTGTTAGTGTTAATATTTATTTGTTTGATCATATCATAAATAAATATTATAAGTGTTTGTCTAGCTTGTATTTGGGTATGACTCGACTTGGATCATAACGTACTAGCAACATCAATCTAATATGTGTCTTGGGCATACAGAATCCAACGCATATTTATTTATAAAAGTATTCGAAGACGACGTGTGAAACAAATATTCGGATCCGCGATGTTTGAAATGAATTCAAACTGTTATGTTTGTTTTATGCCTTTCGAATACTAGACTCTTGTAGCATAATCTCCGAAAAGTTGACACTTGAAAGAAATATAAATAATTATATTATTTTATAAAAGTATTCGGAATTATTTGAATTATCAGCGTTTGAAATATAGTTTCCGAATTATCACCGTCCGACATTGTATTTGTTTTATAAAAGTGTTTGGGATTATTCGAGTTATCGGCATTTGAAAATAAATATAAAACATTATATTTATTATTGTAAAAGTATTCGGAAATCTTGACGTTTGAAATGAACACAAACCATTATATTTATTTTATGAAAGTTTTCGAGTTCTAAACGATGGAATAAATATAAATAATTATATTTATTTATATAAATCCTCGAGTTCTGTTGATTTGTAAACCGCGTTTCGTTGAAAACGTTATAAGTCCATTTTGTGAAATGTATAACTTATAAAAACCCTCGAAAACGTCAAATAGCTCGTATGAACGAAACCGAGCCCATTTAACCTTATTTTATTTAAAAAATAAAATATTTATTTTAGGTGGCTCGCGGGCCACGACAGGTCAAGGGGGTGCGGTCACAGGGTGCGACACCCCTATACTTGCCGGATTCTCTTTGTGCCACGTGTTGTGGCATATGTCGAGAATACATAGCTGACCAGGAAACCCTAGCCGTAGCTAGGGTGACCTCGCTAGGCGCGAAAGGATCCCCTTGGGCAGGTCGCAGGGCGCGAGAGACCCCCTGAATTCGTATAAATTGAGCAGTCGTGCACCAGTCCCATATCGCTCACATCTTTTTCTTTCTCTCTATAATATAGTCTGAAAATAGCAAATAAAATACCCCCTAAATCACAAAGCTCTACCCCGTTATAAGTATTTTAACCCCCGATCACTAATTCGATACCCTGTCCGATTGATCTGGAATCCAGAAACTGAGGCCAAAGTGCTGCCTGTTTAGGGCTATGCTTTGTAAACTAAGTTGGGGTTCTGTCTCGTGATGTATTGATAAGTTGAATTTGAGTTATTATACTAATGCGCGTGCATTGTATATTTTAATAGGAACTCAAGAAAATTTACAGAAAATATTTGCAGAAAGCCCGTAGAAAAACATAAATTTACAAAGTGAGTCATTATCCTTTTGTCACATTTTGTGATACAATTACAATTAAAATGTTTTACAAAACCCTAAATGTTTATCAGTTATGTTTACAGTGATCATGTTTTTGCAATTCTACAATTATCATCGGTATGTGGGGTTTTGTATACATTACTTGACACTCATTAATATTGGACAATGGGTTTGCCAATATTAGCATGACCACAAGCACGGGGGACAATGGTGCCCCAGTAGCAATACTGTGTTGAGAAATTAGTAGATATAAACAAACGTAAAAACTCTTGATGAGTTGATGCTGTAAATATAACTTTATGTTTTATAAAATGGAATGTACTCGCCAGTATTTCTTGCTGATAAAATGTTTTTAAACTCGTTTCAGGTAACTTGATGTAAAAGCTAGTAGAAGCCAGCTATGGAGCACTGAAGGCTTAAAGAAAGTGGCTATAAAGTTACCTAAATAAACGAATAAATTATGTCTTCAGCAACTAGGGTTTATCCCTAAAAAGATATTATAAATGAAATATGAGTTTTTATCCCATGTGTTTAATATAAAAAGTTGGTGTTTTGAAACTCTGAAATTTATTTCCTAACTACGGTCCTGATGTCTCATTTTCACTGCCAAATTAATAAACACCGATACCACCGGCTCGTGCTCGCGGCTCCCGCTCCCGGGCTGGGGTCGGGGGTTGCGACAGAAGGTGGTATCAGAGCCACTGGTTTAAGCCATTTAGGTGTTCTTTTAAATACCTAAATTTTAAACATTTGTGTTAGGAAATAACTTATGTGTTATTCTATGTAAGTATGCATATTATAATTTTGTGTATTTTGATGATTTTCTTTAGTTCACAGTATGAGTGATCAGAATACCTTTGACGCTTATCATCACCTATCCCATTCCCCTATAGATGAAGGACCGTCCGAGTTAGACTCAGGATATGTAGCAGAATCTGAAGATACCTTTGTTTTTAAGGAAAAAACCCTAACTCTCTCTCCTTTTGGCGATTTTCCTTCTTCATCATGAATCCTTCAGTTTTTCTTCGTAATCTTATGCATAACAGTCTGTGATTAGAGTTTTGTTTTCAAAACCCTATAACGAACTTGTTAGCATTAGTGATCGATCCAAAACTAGGGTTTTTTCTTGCTTTTAAATCGCTGCCTTAGTAATCTTTATTGATTCTCTGATTTATTAACCTGGCTGTTATTGATTGCGGTTAGCTGAGACTAATTTAGCTAGATTGATACTCTGGGTTAATCGATTAAGGGTTGAGATCTGATTCTAGGGTTTAAAGGATTAGGGTTTCTGTTGTGCGGCTTTTGGTTTTCTGGATTTCGATTAGTTTTCTTTGCATGGTGATTTGATTTTCTTGCTAATGGAGGGAGTAGTCAATAACAATCTAAATGTTCGTAAAAAACCTGGGGAAAGCTTGTTTTTTGATCGTGGAAAGCCTCCTACATTAATTCAGGGTTTAGCGTCTCGGGTTGTTGACATTGAAGGTAAAACGCTGATGCCGAGGAGAGGTGTTGTGTCGTCGGCTGCAAGTGAGCCTGGTAAGTTTAACGTTATTGATGAGTTGTCGAAAATTACTGTTTCGGTTGAACCTGTGTTGAAAGAGAATGAGGAGAAAGTCAGTTCGGAGGTTCATGATTCAGATAAACATCAGGAAGAGGCTGCGGCTAGTCAGCTGGATGCTCGGAATGTTTCAAAACATTTATCGTATGCGGAATCACTCATGGCTGTCAAGTCGAAGAAGGTAAACTTTCGGAAATTGGCTACGGATGAAAAACATGATGGTTGTGATGTCGTGCTTCCTAAGGAATCGATTAAAGTAGTGCAAGATAAAATGGCTAACACCTTGTATGGTTATTTCTTGGGAGACCGAGTAGCATACCCAGTTGTCGAGTATTTCGTTAGGAATAATTGGAAACGATTTGGGCTGCAAAAATCAATGATGAATGCTAATGGGTATTTCTTCTTTAAGTTTGGTGATCAAGCGGGTATGATGAATGCGCTGAATGAGGGTCCGTGGATTATTCGTTCACAGCCGATGTTTTTGGAAGTCTGGTCGCCATCGGTAAAACTAGAGAAGAAGGTGGTCAAAAAGGTTCAAGTTTGGGTTAAGATTTATGAGGTTCCTATAGCTGCTTACACGGAGGATGGGTTAAGCTTGATTGCATCGGCAATTGGAGAGCCGAAAGCATTAGATTCTTTTACAACATCCATGTGTGTTGATCTGTGGGGACGAAGTAGTTATGCGCGAGCTCTTATAGAAATATCTGCTGAAAATGATTTTAAGGAGGAATTGGTCATTGCGGTTCCATGTCTTGAGGGGGAGGGGTTTGTAAAGGAAAAGGTGTATGTGGAGTATGAATGGAGTCCACATAGGTGTGCTCGCTGCTGTGTATTTGGTCATAATGAGGATTCCTGTCCAAACCGGGTAGTTCCTGTGGTAAATGGGGGAAATAAAGGTCAAAAGCAACACGAGAAAAACCAACCTATGGGTCCCAAAAAGTCGAGAGTTACTGATGCAGAGGGTTTTACGGATGTGGATAATAGGAAAGTGGCTAGAAGGACTGGTTATCCAGTTAACAAGCAAAAACAAAAGTTTGAGTATAGACCAGTGGCACCAAAAGGTAACGAAGATAAAGCTGGAGGTGGAGTAAAGATTCAACCGAAGTCGGCCAGGGGTGTTGTTTTAAATAACTCGTTTGATGTTCTGAGGACCGATGAGGGAGAGTCTAGTAAAACGGGAGGTGGAATGGGTACGGATCATGAGGACTCGGATGATGAGGAGGTAGTGGAAGTATTCAATGAAACGAATGAATTTATTAGAGAAGATAATCAGGAAATCAAGACAAACAAAGGGGCAAGCACTCCTCCTACAGTGGTTTTAAATGGTTAGTTTTGATACTTGGACTATAAGGGGATTGAACCGTCCTCTAAAACAAAAGGAGGTTCGTCAGGTTGTAATGAATAATAATGTTAGTTTATGTGCGATTCTTGAATCTCATGTGGATGTGAATAATCTGAGTAAAGTTTGTAGCTTTGTTTTTCGGAACTGGGACTGGACTTCTAACGGGGGTTGTTGTCAGAAGGGGACTCGCATAATTCTTGGGTGGGATCCGACGGTTGTGGATGTTATGGTTCTTTCTCAAGATACTCAAGTTATGCATGTCCAGGTTATATTTAAAGTTGATAGGAGGATGCTTTATTGTTCGATTGTTTACGCGGCAAACTATTATGCTACTCGTAGGGTATTATGGCATCAACTTAGAATGCATAAAGTGCTGGTTAATAATGATCCTTGGGTTATAATGGGAGATTTTAATTCAGCTCTCAACTTGGAAGATAAGTCGATGGGTGTCTCTACTATTTCTCCAGGTATGAGAGACTTTAAGGAGTGTGTGGAGGATATTGAAATGTTTGATATTAATGGTGTGGGTATGCATTTTACATGGAATCAAAAACCGAAAAAGGGAGTGGGTTTGCTTAAGAAAATTGATCGGGTTTTTGGGTAACACTTCGTTTGTGACTGAATATCCGGATTCGGTTGCTTTGTTTCAGCCATATGGAGTTTCAGATCACTGCCCTTGTATTTTAAAATTTTCGAAAGGTGCTAAACCGAAACCGAGACCTTTTAAGTTTGCAAATTTTTTAGTGTTTAAGCCAAACTTTTTGGAAATTGTTAAAACGGAGTGGGATACTTATATTACTGGTGTGTACCAGTTCCAAGTTATGAAGAAGTTGCGTATGCTGAAACGTCCTCTCAGGTCCCTTTTGTTTGCTCAAGGAAATTTACATAAAAAAGTTGTTGATCTTCGTGGAAAACTGGAAAATCTGCAGAGGAATATTGATCAGAACCCAAGTGATGAGGAGCTTAGGATTGAAGAAACGAAAGTGTTATGTGAATTTCAGGAAGCTTGTCTAGATGAAGAAAGATTCTTGAAACAAAAATCGAAAGTTGAATGGTTGCGTGCAGGGGATTCGAATTCAGCTTATTTCCATAATTCGCTGAAGAGTAGGAACCATCGGAGCCGTATAGAAATTATATTTGATGCAAATGGTACATCTCATGAAGGTGACAAGGTTCCGGATGCTTTAGTCAGTCATTATGAGATTTTTTTGGGATGTCAAGATCAGGTATCGTTGCATCCTTCTCCTGATTTGTTTACTAAAAAGTTAGATTCGGTAGTGGCTAATAACATGGTTCGGCCTATTACGATTGAAGAAATAAAGTCGGCTATGTTTGCGATTGGTAATGATAAAGCTCCGGGGCCTGATGGGTTTACAGCTGCCTTTTTTAAGCATGCTTGGGATATTGTGGGTAGTGATATATCTAATGCAGTTCTTGATTTTTTCAATACGGGGAAGCTTTTAAAGCAATTAAACCATACTCTCCTTGCACTGGTTCCGAAAATTGCCACTCCTTCGAAAGTCACTGATTACCGTCCGATTTCTTGTTGTAATGTCTTTTACAAGTGCATTAGTAAGGTGTTAGTGGATCGGATAAAAGATACTTTAAATGGGATTGTTAGTATTAACCAGTCGGCGTTTGTTCCGGGCAGGAAAATATCGGACAATATTCTGCTTACTCAGGAACTGATGCACAATTATCATAGGAATTTTGGCCCTCCAAGGTGTGCGTTTAAGGTTGATATTCAGAAAGCTTATGATACAGTTGACTGGGGATTTCTCAAACAAGTTCTTGTGGGTTTTGGTTTCCATCAACTTATGGTGAACTGGATTATGGTATGTGTATCTACTACTTCATATTCGGTTTGTATCAATGGCAACGTGTATGGTTTTTTTGAGGGTAAGCGGGGTTTAAGGCAGGGTGATCCTCTATCCCCGTACCTATTTACACTTGTTATGGAAGTGCTAACCTGTATTCTGCAGCATATGACTAGGATTGATTCCTCTTTCAGGTTCCATAATAAGTGTGAAAAGCAACGAATTGTTAACCTATGTTTTGCGGATGACTTATTCCTGTTTGCTAGAGGAGATGTTGATTCGGCTCGGTGTATTATGAAATCTCTTAAGAATTTTTCTGAAATGTCGGGTTTGATTCCGAGCTCTCAAAAAAGTACGGCTTTTTTCTGTAATGTTCCGGAGCATGTTAAGATAGCTATTCTTAGTGCTGTTCCCTTTGTGGAGGGGAGTCTTCCGGTTCGTTACTTGGGTGTTCCTTTATTATCTTCTCGCCTCCTTTACAAGGATTGCAGTATTCTGGTGGAGCGTTTGGATCAGCGTATTCATAACTGGAAGAATAAGCTTTTATCGTTTGCTGGTAGATTACAGCTTATTATCTCAGTGTTATCAGCCATGCATGTTTATTGGTCTTCAGTCTTTATTCTTCCGCTTCGGATTATTCATGATTTAGAAGCAAAAATGCGGAACTTCCTTTGGTCTCAAGGTGATTATCAACGTGGGAAAGCTAAGGTTTCTTGGAAATCTATTTGTGTTCCTAAGCTGGAAGGAGGGTTGGGTATTAGACGGATTCGTGATGTTAATAAAGCGCTTATGGTTTCTCATGTTTGGAGTATCCTTACTAGCCGTGAGTCGTTATGGGTTTCTTGGATTCACTCGTACAGGTTAAAGAACCGTAATTTTTGGGATTGTAAACCGGTCCCAAATTGTTGTTGGAGCTGGAGGAAATTGTTACAGCTTCGCCCGCTGATTAGAGGTTATTTTTGGTCAAAAATTGGTGATGGTAGAAGCACTTCAGCTTGGCATGACAATTGGAGTGTTATTGGTCCTTTAAGCTCTTTTTTATCTTCTAGGACTATCACGAGGGAGGGTTTTTCGTTACAGGCAACCGTTGCTGATTTGTCTTTTAATGGTGCGTGGTTATGGCCTGATGCTTGGAGGGACACTTATCCAGTTCTAATACAGCTTGATCAGATGCAGCGACATGATAATGTACAAGATCGTTTGTTTTGGAAGCTTGGGAATGACCTTAGTGACTACTCTTCATCAGGCGTATGGAATTCAATAAGAGCTAGTGAACCGGAGGTGGATTGGTCTTCTATTGTTTGGTTTTCGCAGTGTATTCCTCTCCATGCTTTCTTTATGTGGCTTATTATGCGGCGTAAATTGGTTACTCAAGATAAAATCTTGCAATGGAATACTACGAGAAGAAATAACATGAATTTGATGTGCTGTCTCTTATGCTACGAAAATATTGACTCGCATGACCACTTATTTTTTGAGTGCAAATTTTCAGCTAAGGTTTGGGAGATGGTTAGTGCTAAAGCAGGTATGGATATTGTGGAACCTAAGTGGAGTGTTATTATCGAGTGGTTACGGCATCGGGCTACATCTAAATCGGCTGCTAATTTAGTTTCTCGATTGATGGTGGCGGCTTCAGCTTATCTCATATGGCGTGAAAGAAATCATCGATTATTCAAGAATCGTGCAAGGCCACCAGAAGGTATATGTGCTTCGATTTTTGAAACTGTCCGATACAAATTGATGGGTTTAAAGTTCAAGAATACTGCAAAAGTGAGGAGACTTCTTGAGAAGTGGGAGATTCATGGTGACCTAGTAGTAGATGATGGTGGCTGAGTGATTGTTTTTGTTTTTTTTCTAGATGGTAGTCTAGTAGTTTTATCGGTTAGATGTGATAGTATCATGTGTTTTTGTTTGTTTCCACTTTCATGAGGCATGTCTCATGATTGAACTAGTAAGGGTTTTTCCTTACTACTTGTTTCTGTTTGGTTGTGAATATATAAAATCACCGGGGTAACCCTTTACCCAAAAAAAAAATACCTTTGTTTTTAGAGCCAAATCCGAGGAAGCATTCCCACCTAAGAAGAGGAGATGGTTTAGCAAAGTAAAGAGGGAAAAGAGAAAAAGAATAAGGCAAATCCAAAAACAAAAACAAGCTACAAGAACCATAGCTGAGGGAAATGCCCAGATTCCAGTTACTAGACCTTTATGGGAAGAACTAGATAGAAGACTAGCAAATTTGGATATGTTTAGGAATGAAGGAAATGCACCTGATCTTAACCTTGTAGCAGCCCCAGAACCACAATTACTACCATTATACCCCGACCAACCCATGAACCTAGAACAAAACCAGGAAAACCCACTTCCAATCCCAGTCTTTGAAACAAAATACCCAGACTACCAGCACCAAATCCCTTAGAATATTGGGAGACCAATGATTGGACATTCCAGGAGTTAATGAATGATCCCTACCCATACATGCCATACGGAGAATCAGAACCAGCTTACCCTAAACCTGTACCAGCCCAGATGCCACCAATGAGCCATGAGAAGCCATGAGAATGTAGCAGAACTTCGCCATTATGGTGAAGATTTAATTCAGGAAGGAAATAAGATCCGCCGTATCGGGGAGAATCTCGTCTGGAAATATGACGAGAGAGAGAGATGCGTTTTTAGAAAACCACCGCTTAATATTATATATATATATACGTATTTTCATTTAATTTGAATAAAAAGAATATATATATATATATATATATACTATATACTATATACATATATCACCTATACATATGTATTGATGCATAACTACTAACGTTTAAATTTTAGTTGTAATTTATATAGATGCATATATATGTGAAAAGAGTAAATGTCGCAATGCTCGACAATTTTGGTTCAATATGTTTGAGTACTCATTGTTTAATTTATTCTGTGATATTAATACCTGATAATGTTTACAATTCAGATGTTAAACGAAGTAAATCAGGAAGTTCAGAATAACGATAATAACAGGAACCAAGTGGATAAAAGTGCTATAGAACACATAGTAGCTCAAGGAATCATAGATGTCATGCCATTTATCATTGACACCATTAATAAAAAGGCAGAAAATAATAATTCCATAATAGGCAGTAAACTTACGCCCATTGAGCCAAGTCACAGCGTGAATGGAAATCACGGACTATTTATCCAAGCTCCAATTCCAAAAAGAAGAAGGACCATCCCATATGGTTGTTCTTATAAAGAATTCTTATCATGTAAACCGATAGAATTCTCAGGCAATTAAGGAGCCATTTCAGCCTTGCGCTGGATAGAAAAGACTGAAGCAGTCTTAAAAATAAGTAAGTGTGCAGATGAGGATAAGATCATGTATGCTTCTAATCTCTTTAAGAATGCAGCATTACAGTGGTGGAATACCATTCTTCAGTCTAGAGGAAGTGACAGGGTTTACAACATGGAATGGACAAACTTTAAGGAAATGGTTGAAAGAAAATTTTGTCCTCCTCATGAAAAGGAACAGATTGCTAATAAGTTTCTAAATCATAAGATGATTGGGGTAGATTGTAGGGAATATACTACCACATTCTTTGAATATGCTAGGATAGTCCCAACTCTAGCTTCACCGGAACCAGTATTAATCTCCTGTTACATCTGGGGATTAATCGGTGAGATCAGAAATATAGTTAAAGCAGCTAGACCACAGGCAATAGAAGAAGCAGTGGAACTTGCTAACACTCTGACATATGAATTGGTACGTACGCAAGAAGAAAACTAGAAGAAGAATCTAGCTCAAAAGATTACTCAGGAACTACGTGGGAAAGTGTTGGCCCATGTAATCAAACCTAGAAGAACAGATGATACTGAAAGCCAAAACTGGTTCTCAATAGTTGATCATCAATAAGCAATGCATGTCCTAAGTTCCCTCCAATGGCAGTGCTTCTATCAGCTGATGACTCTAAGTACTGATCCCCTCAACAACTGCCCTTCAAAGAACTGCTGATTATAAATACTGAAGACCTAACAATTGTTGCTTGTCAAAGTACTGATGAAGACTAAACATTGTTGAGTCAAGGACTGATCAACCATTGAAGAAAGAACTGATCTGCAACATCAGTGCTTAGGCAACAACAGTGGAAAGCAACATCAGGATTTTATGTCTCAGTTGTTTATTGTAACCGTGCTTTGTATAGATCAGTGTTTAGAGGTTGTTAGTCTGTTAGATGTCACTGTCTAGGTGACGTCAGCATTAGATGCTCAGTGGTTAGGATTGTACTATAAATAGAACAGTACCTGTACTGTTCTATTAGCTCTTTTTCACCATCATCTTGTACGAACTAACTGTGAGCTCAGGCTGAGGGGGAGTTTAGTGTTGCATCCATGCATAGTTGAATCTTGTAATTCATACAATCATTCGATTAATGGAAACATGTTTGCTCAAAGCTATTCTTCTTTGATTGTGTTATAAAGTTTACTTTCTATTTCCGCTGCAAATCTATCTCTATTTTACCTTCATACATTTTTCACTTAATTAAACAACACAATCAGACAAACACAGATCCTAATAATTGGTATTAGAGCATAGGACAGTCAAATTCGATCTAACAATCAATTTGACATAAAAGTTCAGCTCAAATCCATTGATACTTAAGTTGTTCGTATTTAGTTGAAAAACAGAGTAAAGGGTAATCACGTATAAAGTTGATTATTCAAAAACATCTGTAAAACAACCAAGATGACTTCACACTCACAGGACCCTCACAACACCGGAACACTATTCAAGCCACATATGCTTGTCAGATCCGAGTACAATATCTGGAAACGTAGGATGGGCCATGTGTTAGCTCAGCAAAACACCAGCTGCTGGAAGTCAGTCATCTTTGGACCACATGTTCCAATGGTGCCTAGCACAGAAGATCCCAAAGGCCAAGTGCCTAAAAGCCTTGAGAATTACTCAGAACAAGATTTTCAAAAAATTGAATTAGATGCAAAGGCTTTTAGCATAATGGCCTCAACTCTCCCAAATGACATTTATGCTGGACTGTTACACTGTAACAGTGCCAAAGAGCTGTGGGATGCACTAAAAGAGCAGTTCGGTGGAACAGAAGAGGTTATCGAAAATAACAGGGAGGTTTTTAATCAACAGTATGAAACCTTTTGTCATGTTAAAGGAGAGTCTCTAACCCAACAGTTTGAAAGATTTAGTTGTCTCGTTAGTGAACTTAAACTGGTTAGTGTTGAATTTGCAAAGTCCACTTTAAATAGTAGGTTTCTAAGGTCATTACCAGACAAATGGGATACTATAGCTTTCGTAACTAGAAATTATGTGGGTTTTAAAGATCTAAGTTTAACCCAACTTCATGGTCGACTCCTAACCTATGAGAGAGAGTTGAACCAGAAAAAGAAGTTACAGTAATATGGGAAGGTTGCTGATGATTACACCTTTGGTAACACAGCACTTCTGGATCAAGAAGAATCGGGTGGTAGTAAGGATCAGATTTATGATCATTACATTGATATAACTGCTGGTGGAGCTTTTAACAACTCTGAATCTTACTCACCCAACTATGCTTTTACAGTAAGTGGGGAAAACCAGAATTCTGACAACTTATCCTTTGAGCTTAATGACCTCCAACACTTTGATTCCACTGATCTGGGGGAAATGGACATTTTGCACCAACTGGCACTACTGAGTGTAAGAACCAACAAGTTTTATAAGAGAACAGGAAGAAAATTTACAGGGTTACATGGGAATCTAAAAGTGGGTTTGGATAAATCTAAAATTAAGTGCTACAAGTGTAACAGGCTAGGCACTTTGCTAGAGAATGTAGAAGTCAAAATAATGGAACAATCATTACACATCCTAGCCCTAGACCTCAAAATACACAAAACACTGTGCACTATTCCCAATATACCCCTGCTGCCCATGTAAACACTGCTTATTATGCACACCCTGTAACAACTGTTCTAGTGCAATATGTTCAAACCCCTGTTCCAAAAATACAGTATGTCTAAGCCCCTATCTCTCAGGTTCAAGTGCAACAACCTGCACCACAACATACTGCACAAACATCTACTCCGGCAGAGGCCAGTCAGCAAAGCTTGTTTACCCAAGGCTTTGTTGATTGGAGTAGCATGCCTGATGAGTTATCTAATGAAAATCTTGCTCTATTTGCTAAGAATGATGCTCCTTGTGATGAATTTTGTTTTGCAGCATTAGAGTCAATTCCAGAAGGGCTGGAAACTTAAGAAGTGGAATCCAGTGCTAAAACAGTGGATGAAGTTTCTGAAGCAGTGGTTACTGCTGTTGTTGGTGAACAACTGTTAGAGAAGGAACCTGAACCACTGTTAGAACCTCTTGCTGACCCATGGTGTGTTGATGAAGTGGAGAAGGACACCAGTGCTTGTGAAAATGTCTGTGACTGTGCCATGATGGTTGCAGCTAAGGTATCACCTCAGGTCTTGAAAAACCTATGTTTAGACAAATGCATCATAGCATTTGCAAATGTTAAAGACGTGAATGAAAACCTTAGGGATAAATTTTGAAAGATGAAGTACAATTTGAAAAGTCTGTTAAAGAACTGAAAAACAAATTATATGAAAAAGATAATGAAATCTGCAGTCTTAAACATGAACACAGCATAACCAAGGACCAACTCTAAGCCATGATAGAGAAATATCAAGCTTGTAAAAAGGAGTTGGAATCCACCCAAATCACTTGTGAAAAATGGGTGGAATCCTGCAAAGGTTATGATCTGATGTTAGAGAAACAGATCAAAAGCAATGTAAAGTTTGGCATAGGTTTCAGGAAAAATGACCAAACTAAAAACACTGCTGTAAATGATTCTGATTCAGTTGAGTTTATACCAACAAACAAGGATGGTCAAGAAGTTAAAATCACTGATAAAAATGGTAACAAAATCATTTTGTAAAAACCAGAGGGGTCATCAACCTTTGAGGAGATTGAAAAATATCAATTCAAACCCACTTGGTCAGATGAGTGTGACATCCTTGAGAATTTCAAACCAATGGATTTTTCCACAGTTGAGGGTGTGAAAGCACCTAAGGCTAAGATCATTCCTCTCAAAGACATCCCAACAGTAGTTCAAAACTCTGTTGCAAAGGAAGTTGAAAAGAGGAAGAAAAGAGAAAAAGTTAAAAATCTGTTTTGTGACTTTTGTGAAAAGAAAAATCATTCCACAAAGAATTGTTTTCACTTAAAAGCTTATGACATTAACAAAACAAGCATAATTGAGCCTGCACCAAGTTGCACCATCTGTGGAAAAACCAACCATCTCACTCATGAGTGTGTATCTATAAACCTTTGAGGTTAAAAGAAAAGAGTACACCTCAAAATAAGTATCAAGATCGTCGGTGGCTATGGGAGGATTTGTGTAGGCATAGCATTGTTGCTAAAAATTGGCCTTGGGTGGTACTTGGGGATTTTAACACAGCTCTTAACGTGGAAGATTGCCTTTATGGGCCGTCGTGCCATACTATAGGAATGAGAGAGTTCTTTGATTGTGTTCAAAAGGCGGAGATTATAGATATTAAACAACATGGTTGCCATTACACTTGGAACCAGAAGCCTAAAGAGGGTATTGGAGTTTTAAAGAAAATTGACCGTATCATGGGTAACCTTAAGTTCTTGGATCTTTTTCCTAATGCTTATGCGATATTCCAGCCAGCTCGTATCTCGGACCACTCTCCGTGTGTTATAAAGCTGCCAGCTGTTAATCATGCTAAACCTAAGCCATTTAAGTTTGCAAACTTCCTAACTTCTAAACCAGAAGTCAAGCAGTTTACTTCTACTGAATGGGCTAAGGAGGTGCAGGGATATGCTATGTTCTCGGTAGTCAAGAAAATGAGAAACCTAAAACCTTGCTTTCGTAAACTTTTACATCAGCAAGGTAATCTTCATGATAAGGTTTCTAGGCTTCGTAGTGACCTAGATGAGCTCCAGAAACAGGTGGATGCTAACCCCCTTGATACTGAGTGTCGTGATTTAGCTGCCAAGTGCCTTCATGAGTTCCAAGTGGCAGCTTATGACGAAGAATGTTTTCTTAAGCAAAAATCTAAGGTTGAGTGGCTTTGTGCGGGTGACTCGAATACTTTCACAACTCTGTGAAGAGTAGGAATGCTAGGAATAAGATTCATTGTATTAAAGATGTGCATGGTAATTGTTTTGAGGGTAATGATGCTCCAGCCGCTATTTTGGACCATTACTCGAAGTTTTTGGGTACTGACCAGCCGGTTCAAAACCTTAATGAGGATGATTTGTTTATTAACACCCTGAGCCAAGATGTGGCGGCCCAAATGGTTAGAGAGGTGACTAGAGAAGAAGTAAAAAAAGCCATGTTTAGCATTGGTGAGAACAAGGCCCCTGGCCCGGATGGTTTCTCATCTGCGTTTTTTAAGTCTGCCTGGGATATAGTGGGTGAAGAGGTGACAAATGCGGTTCTTGATTTCTTTGATAATGGTAAGCTTCTAAAACAAGTTAATCATACCATTCTTGCTCTGGTGCCTAAAAAGGATACGCCTAACACTGTTTTAGACTATCGGCCAATATCATGCTGTAACGTTTTGTTTAAGTGTATCAGCAAGATTTTAACGGATAGGATTAAGGGGAGTTTGAATCACTTAGTCAGTATTAATCAGTCGGCTTTCATACCGGGTAGGAAAATTTCTGACAATATTCTCCTTACCCAGGAGTTAATGCATAATTATCATCTTAATAGAGGGCCTCCTAGATGTGCGTTCAAGATTGATATTCAAAAGGCTTATGATACAGTCAGTTGGCAGTTCCTTGAATCTATCCTGCATAGTTTTGGGTTTCATCATAAAATGGTTAATTGGATAATGACATGTGTTTCTACGGTGTCATATTCGGTTAGCATAAACGGAGAACTTCATGGTTATTTTGAGGGGTAGCGTGGGCTTAGGCAAGGGGATCCTATGTCCCCTTATTTATTTACCCTAGTCATGGAAGTCTTAACTCTTTTATTACACCAAACCTCGTCGCATACGGTGTTTAAATTTCATGCTCGGTGCTCCAAGCAGAAGATCATTAGTATTTCCTTTGCTGATGACTTGTTTCTCTTTGCTCATGGCGACAGTGGCTCGGTTAAGCATCTTCGTGAGGCTCTTAATAGGTTTTCTCTGGCCTCGGGCTTGCATCCTAATCTGGATAAGAGTACGGTATTCTTAAGTAATGTTCCTCGTCTCATTAAAGATCAAATTATGCACATTATGCCATTTCAGGAGGGCTCGTTTCCAGTTCGGTATCTTGGGGTCCCATTGATCTCTACTAGACTTACGGCCAAAGATTGCAAGACTCTTTTGGAGCGCATGGATAGACGTATTGATAACTGGATGACAAAATCTCTTTCGTTTGCAGGGAGACTACAGCTTATTAATTCTGTCCTAACGGCTTTATACTCATATTGGGCGTCGGTTATGATGCTCCCATCTAGTATCTTAAAGGATTTGGAAAAACGGTTGCGTAGATTTCTTTGGAACGGTGGTAAGTCAGGCTCGGTTCGTGCTAAAGTTGCCTGGAAGGATGTCTGCATGCCTAAAGATGAGGGTGGCCTAGGTATTCGAAGCATAATAGATGTTAATAAGGCTCTTTTAACTTCTCATATTTGGATACATTCGTACAAGCTGAAAGGTCAAAGTTTTTGGGAGGTTCAATGTCGAGCTAATGTTAGCTGGGGTTGGAGAAAACTATTATCTATCCGTTCGAGTGTTCGCTCATTTTTTTGGATGTCGATTCGAAGTGGCCTTCAAACAAACGTATGGAGTGATAACTGGTGCTCTTGTAGTCCGATTCGGTCATTCATATCCCCTAGAGCTATTGCTAATGCTGGTTTTTCTTTAAATTCTAAAGTGGCTGACATTGTGACGGATGATGGCCAATGGCTTTGGCCTCAGGCATGGTATACTCTCTTTCCTGTCCTTATAAATATTGACTCTATCCAGATTACTCCTAATATGAATGATCGATTTTGCTGGAAAGATTTGGAAGGTAACCTTCAAGGTTTTAGTTCTTGGGAGGTTTGGAACTGTTTACGGAATAGGTGTCATAAGGTTTCATGGGCAAGTGCGGTTTGGTTTAGCCAATGTATACCCCGACATTCTTTCCACTTGTGGTTGGTTATCAAGAACAAGTTGAAAACGCAAGACAGGATGGCCATTTGGGAAGCGGGTAGTGCTACTAATTTTCGTCTCATGTGTTGTCCTCTATGCAAGTCTGACCGAGATTCAAGAGACCACCTGTTCTTTCAATGTGTTTATGCTTCAGACGTTTGGAGATTGGTCAGGCAGTTGGTCGACATGGAGAATGTTACGGATTCTTGGGATTCTATCATGCAATGGATGGAGCTTAATGCTAATTCTAAAACCATGGATAAAATCATTAGTAAGGTCCTGGTAGCGGCTGCAACGTACTTTGTGTGGCAGGAAAGAAATAACAGGTTATTTTCTCATCATCAGCGGAGTGCGAGTGTGCTTGTAAAGGTTGTCATTGAGACGGTTCGACTCAGAATTATGGGGTTCCGGTTTGGTAGAGACTCGCAACAAAAGAAGATTATGGATAGGTGGCAGATCTCGAAGAACAACATAGAGGTTGATCCAGGCTAGAGAGGCTCTTGGGGGTTTTTTGGCATGTTTGTTTAGGGCCGTGTTTTTTATCTTGTATTTCCGTTTGTTTTGGTTGTGTTGCTTGTCGGGTTTATTGTTTTTTTGTTTTCCTAGTCTTGGTATGCCAAGTCTAGTAGTGTGTATCGGTGTCTTGATACACCCTGTTTTTATTTGGTTGATATAAAATTTCACCGGGGTAACCCTTTACCCAAAAAAAAAAGAGTACACCTCAAAAACACTTGTGAGTTCCTCAAATTCATCCCTCAAGAAACAACAACCATTTTTGTCTGTCCAAACAGCTGTTAAAAAACAGTTGAACAAAAACTCTGCTCCCAAAGATGTTCAAGTGACAGATGCACCTCTAGCTAACCAATTCCAAAGAGGAAAAGGTCAACCTCCATACCAAAGGGTCCCACATGTTTATGAGTCTTACAAAAGGCCTTCTAAACCAAAAGTGAACAGGTATCCTTTTGGATTTCAACATCTGACAGGAAATGGTCCACAACAGTGGTTAGAGAGAAATGGTTCAAAAGCTGTTCAGAACCCTGAGCTAACCACTGTCCATGTTCCTTGACTTGAGACTGACTCTGTTGTGACCCCATCCAAAGCCTTATTGGCTTTGGAGACCCTCTTGAACTAATTATTTACTTGATGTGCAGGGAGCTTCTGCATGCTTAGATAGTCTTTGGTATGTAGATAGTGGAGGCTCTAGGCACATGACTGGATGTAGAGCCCTACTCAAAGATTTCAAAAACCATGGAGGGGGTGGGTGATATATCTTTTGGTAACAATTCTAAGGGAAAGGTGTTGGGGTTTGGAACAGTTCAATCAGGGAAAATCTAGTTTGAAAATGTCAATCTCATTGACAATCTAAAGTTCAACCTCCTTAGTGTCTCACAAATGAGTGACAAAGGTTATGGGTCATTCTTTACTAAGGAGAGTTGCAAGATTGTTGGGCCAGAAATGGTAAAAAAGATTGAAGAAATAATAGCCAAAGGAAAAACACAACTTGTTGCTCAAAGGAGTGGCAATGTATATGTAGTTGATTTGTCAAAAGAGAGCCCAATGACTGATGCCTGTCTGTTCTCAGCTGCCTCTAACAAAGAGACAGAATTATGGCACAAAAGACTTGGGCACACAAATCTCAAGACTATCGCTACTCTATCAAAACAAGGCCTTGTAAGAGGTCTACCACAAAAATTGTTTACTTGTTCTGAGCATTGTGTTTCCTGTTTAAAAGGTAAACAACATAAAAGCTCATACAAGTCCATTGAAGAGTCCAATACAACCAAGTGTTTGCAAATGCTGCACATGGATTTGTTTGGCCCAGTAAAAATCATGAGATTGAAAAAGAAAAGATACTGTTTGGTTATTGTAGATGATTTTTCTAGGTTTACATGGACTTACTTTTTACATTCTAAAGATGAGAATGCAGGTATTTTGCAAGACTTTGTCAAACAGGTTGAAAAGCAATTTGATCTGCCAGTAAAAATCTTTAGAAGTGATAATGGAACAGAGTTCAGAAATAAGGAGTCGGATGATTTATGTGTGTCAAAAGGGATTGTAAGGCAGTACAGCATCCCAAGAACACCATAACAAAATGGGGTGGTTGAAAGGAAAAACAGAAGTTTGATTGAAGCTGCCAAAACAATGCTTGCAGACTCAGGTTTACCCTTAACTTTTTGGGCAGAGGCTGTAAACACTGCTTGTTATGTGCAGAACAGAGTTTTAATCAACCCCAGGCATCAAAAGACTGCCTATGATACTCTGTTCAAAATCAAACCACTGATCTCATACTTTAAAGTATTTGGCTGCCCATGCTTCATTTTAAACTTAAAAGATTCAATTTCAAAATTTACAGCCAAAGTAGATTGTGGTTATCATTTGGAATACTTAACCACTGCCAAGGCCTAGAAAGTGTTTAACACAAGGACTAGGTGTGTGGAAGTGACTTTGAATGTAAAGTTCAATGAACTTTCTTCACTGAAAATCCCTGCAAACCCTGCTGAACTGTTTGATCTTGATAAATTTACATTTGAAAATGTGTCTGTCAAGACTAACCCTGCAGGTGTTCAACAACCCCCTTTATGTCACACCCTGACTATTGCGGAAGCGTGATTATGTGTGACTTGCTTAATATCATTGCATTCAACCATAACAAACAACTATATGATAAAACCAAGATGTTCATCCATAAATAAGTTTCAAAATGTTACAAACAACATTGTTTAACCGAAATCCGAGATTTCAAATTCATATTACAAACCATTCAAGTTGTTTAAAGTTCCATAAGGACTCGACAAAAGACACTACTAAAAGCTAGGCTTTAAACTATGTATCTTATCCAGGATAAGATACACAACCCAAACCCTTTGACACGGGATGACATCTTTTATTTGAAGACACAACTTGATAACCTTCAACGCCCGCCAGATCCATAATTAGTTTCCTGAAATACATGTAGTTTGAAAACATTAATAAAAGTTGAGCGAGTTCATGTGTTTTGTATGTGAGCTGTGACAACCCGAGTTTTCAAGACCTTTCCTCGACACGTTACTTGTTTCACAACTGTGTTTTCGTAATTCGTTTGCATTGTAACTTGTGCACGTTTGATATATGATTGGTGTATTGTATTATTGTTTGGTTAAATAATGAACTTGTGAACTGTTTAAATTTATAAACTTAACACATGCATTCTCATGACTGACGAAACATAGGAGTTTCGTCACAATCCTTACTCGACGAAACATAGGACTTTCGTCATCACCCTCACTCGACGAAACATTGGTGTTTCGTCATACACATCACGATGAAGAATGGTTCTTCATCGAGGCCCTTATTCGTCGTGTGGGCTTGTGGCCCAGGTGAGGCCCAAGTACGAATCAATTATATTTACCTCATAACATTACGTAAGGCCACAATTCACGAAACCCTAGACACTCTTCTCCTCTCCCTTGCACCCGACAGCGATCATCACCCTCTCGAAGTTCTTGCTTGTTCCATCTCACATCCGGTTAGTTGTGATAACCCGACTCGATCTATTGTTATGTTGTTTGTGTGAATATCCGTTATCATAATTGGTTTCATTTGTTGATTGATTCGATTGTGATTGATTGTTTGAATTGAAACTCATGAGTTATGGTTATAGAGACAAACCATAGGATACGAATGTATGTGACCCGTGACCGACAAGTTAAGTTTTCGTATGATAGAAATCCTTATGAATCTGTTTGTGTGATTAAAGGTTGAGTGGTAGCAAGGATTGGCCGTATTTAGGGTTTGATATTTTATTGTTTAACCCGATAGATTGGATCACGCATGATATGAATCTGATGTTTTATCTTCCGTAATATTCACTGCACGGTTTGATGATTCTGATGTTGTATGAACATTATGTTGTCAGTGTGTATAGTTATGAATGAATCAGAACTGTAAAGGATGAGAGTTGTGGTTAATCTTGACGAACAGTAGGGCAGGAAGAAGAAGGGTCTTCGACGAAATACCCATCTCGATGAATAGCCTAAGGTTTCGTCACCTACATGTCGACGAAACACTTGATGTTTCGTCACCCATCATGTGGACGAAATACTTGATGTTTCGTCACCCGTATGTCGACGAAATACCTTGGTATTTTGTCGTTTGAAGTTTCACCGCCCAGAGGATAGTTCACAACAGACTGTAGTTTAGAACACGTATGATAATGAATGACTATATTTTGATTTTTGTCTGTTAATGATGTTAGTTATGACTGGGGAAAAACATGATTCGGTTTTGAATAGCACACTTAGCTGTTAAATGCTGTTGCGAAACATGCGTGTGAATTGTGGATATGTATGAGTTGGAATGACTGCTATGTGTTATTCGGAAACCGTTGCTTGAATGCACACCATGATTATAATTTATACGTGAACCAAGCGAATGTAAACTAATTACGTATACATGAATACTATAGGCTTTGATTGATTAAGTGTGAATGAATATCTAAATCATACCGAGCAAACCAAGGTGAGTTCACTTCTCTCAAAACAAGCATGCGTCCGGTGGGGACAATCAAACTGATAAAACTTGTTAACGGATTTTTGTAAACCCATATCCTTGTAGGGGATATGAGGCAGTTTCAAATACCCACATCCTTGTAGGGGATGTGAGGCGGATTTCACAAACGCATATCCTTGCAGGGGATATGCAACGGTTTTCGGTAAACGTTAATGTTGGATAATACACTCACTCTCTATTACTTAAGTCCCATCATACTACCGGGTTAGTTGCTTGTAGGGCAACAGGGTTATTAGTTGATAGCGCTATTAGGTTTGGCACCCTCACGACGTACCTGGATAGGACGGGCGTGAACTAATAACTTTAAATCATGACCAATGTTTGATAGAGCATTGGAGAAGGGCAAAAAGGGTCGTCTGCGGTATCGAGTTATTATCAACATAGCATAACATATCATATCATAAGTCATTACTTGGTATTAAACGGCTAAAACAAACTGTGAACTCACCAGCGTGTCTGATACACTTTTCTGCATGCATGCAGGTCCTTAGGTACATTGTTATGGAACTTTCCGTCTGGGAAGCTGGAGTGGTCATGGGTCGTGGCATTTGGAAAACTTCTCAATGTTGCATTGTTGAACACTTTTATTTAAACAAACTTTTATTTTTTTCTTCCGCTGAACATGTTGATTTTATTAAATGGTGTTTGAATTATACAGTTACATTTAATGAAAGGTTTATCTTGTCTTTTATGTCTGTGGTTCAATGTGATTAGTGGCTAGATCCTGGTACGTCACACGCCTCGCGGGGGTTTCCGCTTGTGGTATTTTTGGGGGTGTGACAGTTTGGTATCAGAGCCACAGGTTATAGTGAACTAGGTTTTAAAACATTTTCGTAAAACCAGACTATAACCAAACAGTATCGAAAACGACCATGACACTCAGCTCCAGATTGCAAGGTTCGTCCTCTGTTTACTTTATGCATTACTTGTTTAGTAGTCATACACTCACGACTTGCATGAAACTACATACTAGATACCATGATGTGATTACCTGTGCTGCATGTTTTAGTAAAGCTTGATAGTGTGACACTACCCTTCGACTTTGTGATTCTTAATCATGTAATACTTTTTGTTTCGCTATTTGAACGTGGGGAACCTTTTAGCGCGAGTTAAGAGGCACTGAGATAAGCATGCAAATTGCTTTATTATTATGGGTGCACACATAATATAATGTGGGGTGAATGTGAGTCCCAGTGAGGCTTAACAAGTGTGAAAGGGGTTCCGCTCTGTTGTTTGATGTGAACTTTGTAGTCTGTGGATGTCATCGTGAGGTTTGACTCCTACCTTATCTCGATCCTTAAACTTTTTCCCTCTTCTTATATAGAATCATGAGCGGACGAGGCCATGGACGTGGTCACATTGCGATGACTTAGGTTGAGTTGACAAATTTGATTAACACCCGTGTGGCTGAGGCTTTGGCAGCCTATCAAGCTGGTACGATATGTGCCAATTATTCTTTATTTTTGTGTCGCGTACACAACTCTTGCCCGTATGCTGTATTTTCTTTCGTTCTTAGGTCAGCAAACGAATCAGAATCAAAACAATCCGCCTGCTTGTACGTTCAAAACGTTCATGGATTGTAAGCCACAGACTTTCAGTGGAGCTGAAGGTCCCGTGGGATTGCTTCGTTGGTTCGAGAAAGCCGAATCCGTTTTTGCTATGTGTAACTGTCCAGCTGGGGACAAGGTGAAGTTTGCTTCTGGCACCTTGGAGGATGGTGCTCTGACTTGGAGGAATGCTCAGGTGCAGATGTTGCGCGTTGAGATGGCAAACGCGACCACTTGGGATGATTTCAAAGAGCTGATTCGGGAAGAGTACTGCCCTCGGGATGAAATTCAAAAGTTGGAAAACGAGTACTATAACCTGAAGATGGAAGGATCTGAGATCGAGGCTAATATGAAACGGTCTCACGAGCTGGCAAACATGTGTCCTAATTTATCCCGACCACCACCTCGCAGGATCGAACTCTACATTAAGGGATTGGCACCACAAGTCAAGGGATTAGTCACTGCAGCAAATCTCAACGACCTACCCTGGATTATCAGATTGGCTCACAAGATTACTGATCAGGAGGTGGAGCGTGGCTCGCTGCCACCCCATATTGGTGCTACTACTACTGCTGCTAAAGTTACCACCACCACAGATAACAAGCGTAAGTGGAGCGACGCAGATAAGGCGACTAACTCAAATCCGTGGCAAAAGAAGCCCGATAACAACAGCAGCCACAGCTTTAGTCAATCGTCTTTAGTTAATAAGAATCAGAACCACAGCCAGACTTCCGGTTACGCAGGAAAATAGCCGAAGTGCAATAAGTGCGGTTTCCATCACTATGGCCAGTGTAGTCGAGCATGTCAAAGGTGTGACAAGGTGTCACATGGCGAAGGATTGTAGAGCTCCACATCCCAAGCAACAGCAGAAACAACCTCAGCAACAGCAACAGAGGCAACAACCCCAGCAGAATTGGGGTAATCAGAGGGGATGTTATCAGTGTGGCAGTGAAGGGCATTTCAAGAAGGATTGCCCACAGTTGAACCAGAATGCCAACAACAACAATGGGGGTAACCGTCAGAACAACAACGACATCGTAGGAAACCACAACAATGGGAATAACGGAGGGGATGGCGCTCGCGGCATGGCGTTCACTATTGGGGCAGGCGATGCAAGGAACGATGGCAATGTCGTGACTGGTACGTTCTCTATCAACGGTATTTTAGCTACTGTAGTATTCGACTCCGGTGCCGACTGGAGTTATGTGTCTTTGGGGTTCAGTCGTCAGTTAGGGTTAACTCCAACACCCCTTATAAACAAGCACATAGTGGAATTAGCTTATGGCAAGTCCATTGAAGCCTCGCATGTACTTTTAGGGTGTAAACTCGACCTTATGGGTCAAGTGTTTGACATTGACCTTCTCCCTATCACTCTTGGTAGTTTTGATATAGATTGTTATGGACTGGTTGTCCAAAAACAGAGCAGACATACTTTGCAAGGAGAAGATCGTGCGTGTACCTCTCCCTAGCGGGGAATCATTATATGTCCAGGGTCATCGAAGCGGTGCAACCGTCAACATCATCTCAACCATGAAGGCCCAGAAGTGTTTACGAAAGGGCTACCCTGCTATTTTAGCACTTGTTACCGACACTTTATCTGAAGAAAAGAAAATCCAAGATCTGCCTGTTATTCGTGAATTTCCTGACGTTTTTTCCGAAGAACTTCCAGGTTTACCTCCACATCGTCAGGTGGAGTTCCACATTGATCTCACACCAGGAGCAGCTCTGATTGCTCGCGCACCATATCGTCTTGCACCTGGTGAGTTGCAAGAATTGTCGAATCAACTTCAAGAACTGTTGGATAGAGGCTTTATTAGACCCAGTTCTTCGCCTTGGGGAGCCCCAGTTTTGTTTGTGAAGAAGAAAGACGGGTCCTTTCGCATGTGCATTGACTATCGAGAACTCAACAAGGTGACGATCAAGAATCGTTACCCTTTACCACGCATCGACGCCTGTTCGACCAGTTGCAAGGTTGGAGCTTCTACTCGAAGATTGATCTAAGATCGGGCTATCATCAGATGAGAGTTCGAGAGGAGGATGTTCCAAAAACAGCTTTTCGCACGCGGTATGGCCATTACGAGTTCCTGGTTATGCCATTCGGGTTAACCAACACACCAGCGGTATTCATGGATCTCATGAACCGCGTATGTAAACCATACCTTGACGATTTTGTCATTGTGTTTATCGACGGCATTCTGATCTATTCTAAGAGCAAGGAGGACCACGAACGGCATCTACGTCTTATTTTGGAGCACCTGAGGAAAGAGCAGCTTTACGCAAAAATTTCTAAGTGTGACTTCTGGATTCGAGAAGTACACTTCCTCGGCCACATCGTTAACGAAATGGGGATACACGTGGATCCTGCTAAGATTGACTCAATTAGGAATTGGGCAGCACCAAAGAATCCTTCGGAGGTGCGACAATGTCACACCCCCAAAATCCACACGCGGAGTATCACCGCTTGGAGGCGTGACTGACCAGGATCAAGCCACCAATCATATTGAACATATAAGTAAATACCAAAGATCATTCATCAATACGAAAGGTGTTTTCAAAACCAAACATCAACAAGTGTGTAGCGGAAGCATAAGTATGTAAACCCAATGTAAATCGTAAATTCAAACGTTTAGATAAATAACATGGCATCATCGATCCATGTCCCACAACGACCTGCTCCTCCCTGTGCAAGCTCCATATGTACCTAAGGTCCTGCAAGGCATGCAAGAGAGAGTCAACAACTAGTTGAGCGAGTTCACAGTTAACAGTTCAGTAATAGTATAGCGTGAGCAGTAGTATGTTCGTTCGTTACAATGTATCGTATTAGTTCCCATCGCGGCCTTCCAGGCAGGTGTGCGAAGATATTGGGGAATGTTTTTCCCAAGTATTCTAGACTAGGTTTATTTGTATCGCGGCCTCTCCAGGCAGGTGTGCGAAGATTTGTAAATTTAGTTCGCGGCCTTCATAAGGCAGGTGTGCGAAGTCAGTCATAATATCGCGGCCAATCCTTGGCAGGTGTGCGAAGATCAGTTCATAACATCGCGGCCAATCCTTGGCAGGTGTGCGAAGATCAGTTCAATAAGTGTTACTAGTCTAGTCGTATCAAATCGTTAGGTTCTACTTTATGAGTATACACAATAATTCATCAAATCCCATTCCCACCCCGGGAACCCCATGCCTTGGCTGGTGTGAACTCACCTTGGTTTGCTCGGTATGCTAAGTGTATGCTCGCAAGTAATCAATCACGTCCTAAAGTATGCACGTATGTGAAATCAGTTTGTGTTCACGTATAGACACACAGTTGATAAGCAAGTAGCACGTAGCACGTATTCGAGATCGTACACAAGATGGTTACACTTAACAGCAGTTAACTAACCAGGTTAGCACTTAACAGCAAAGTAAACATGTCACTGCAGAATACCCCGTCGACGAAACACCCTCCCTTGTTTCGTCGTTTAGTTCTTTTGACGAAACACCTGTTTCGTCGCCACCTTGATTCGTCGCAGAGATCTCGGCGAAACAGATTCCTGTTTCGTCATTACCTCTGTTTCGTCTACATAAGTTTGATTCGCCAAGTAACAGTTACGTGAAATCAGTTACGTCATGAGAAACCCTAAACATCCTAACAGCCGTCATCATCACCCAATGATCATACAAGACAAACTAACATCACATGCTCATCATCATTATTATTATAATTTACCACAACAATGGCCAACAATTGCTAAGTATGACATGTTGTGATTGGACCAAATATGTGGTCATGAGAATTATCAAATCATGAACAAACATCATCATTTAAACAAAATAAATCATGGCTGACAAGTCCATGTTGAAGGTATTCTATTGGACCGAATGAACATCACATAACAATTCACGTATCTCATACATCAATCTGATCTTAACAATTTACCCATTCCCGATTCGGTTTCATATGTAATTTATATATATTTTTATCGATTGAATAAACAGGTTATACTACAATATCAAACCTATTCATCATCATGACAAGAACTCTAATATTCATACAACATGTAGTGTCGGTTACAAATATGCATCATCATCATACGGAATCATATAAACACATATACGAATGAAAGATAAATCAAAACACATAGGTTTACTAACCGAACAATGATTAGATCGCACAAGAGTTTCCGGTGGGTTCTAGTTTGCCGTCACAGAGAGAAGGGAGCTCTAGGGTTTTGGTTGTGATGGTAAAAGTGTGAAACTAAGGCTGTTACACGTTCTAATATTCGAGTTTACGTGTTGGGCCCGAACTGGGCTTCGGTGAAGCTGGGCTTGGCGAAACAGTTTGTTTCGTCGAGTCGTATATGGCGAAACATATCCTGTTTCGTCGAGAATGGTTATGGCGAAACACACTTGTGTTTCGTCGGGTTCTTTCCTATGTTAAGCAGTTTATGTTTTTCGACAGGTTCCATGTTATACAATCAAACACATAATCATGCAAACACAATGCATTCTATCATATCACAACTATACAGTCAAAGTCAACGTGCATTAAATGCGAATAAAGAATGTCAGAAATTCGAGTTGTCACATTATCCCCAACTTGAAAGAAATTTCGTCCCGAAATTTAGCATGCAGTTACTGAGGAAGCTAGTGGTGTGACGTTGTTTACCTGTATCGTATCGTATCGCGGCTCCCCGAGCAGGTTTGCGAAGATTACTGGTTTTCTTGGGGTGTCACATTATCCCCCCGTTGATTTGGAATTTCGTCCCGAAATTCTGCATTGGTAGCTTCAGCCTCAGTAGTAGTTGCTTGGTTTCCGAATAACTGGGGATATTTGAGTTCCATTGATCTTCACGCTCCTAGGTGAACTCTGGGCCGCGGCGGGAGTTCCAACGAACTCGTACAAGAGGGATTCTCGTGTTCTTGAGGACCTTAACATCCCGGTCCGTGATTTCAACAGGTTCCTCGACAAAGTACAACCGCTCGTCGATAGTGAGTTCCTTCAAGGGAACTATGTGGGTCTCATCTGACGTACACTTCTTCAGATTCGACACGTGAAAGACGTTGTGAACTGCACTGAGTTCAGCTGGTAAGTTCAGTCTGTAGGCCACTTTACCTATTTTCTCTGTAACTTCGAAAGGTCCAACATATCGTGGATTTAGTTTGCCGCGTTTGCCAAAACGAACCACACCCTTCCAGGGTGAAACTTTGAGTAGCACTCGATCCCCAACTTGGAACTCGAGTGGTTTCCTGTCTAAATCAGCGTATGCTTTCTGACGGTCGCGTGCTGCCGCCATGCGTTGTCGTATTTGTGCAATCTTTTCTGTAGTATCGACTACCATTTCTGGACCTGTGATTTGACTATCTCCCACCTCTGCCCAATAGAGAGGTGACCGGCATTTACGCCCGTACATTGCCTCGAATGGAGCAGCTTTAATGCTGGTGTGGTAGCTGTTATTGTATGAAAATTCCACAAGTGGCAGATGTTTCTCCCAACCATTGCCAAAGTCAATTACGCACGCCCGAAGCATGTCTTCTAGAGTTTGAATGGTGCGCTCAGACTGCCCATCCGTCTGAGGGTAATAAGCTGTGCTCATGTCTAAATGAGAGCCAAAAGATTTGGGCATTGCTTGCCATAGTTCTGAAGTAAATCGTGCGTCTCGATCAGAGATGATAGAGGTGGGCACACCGTGCCTCGAAACAACTTCCTTAAGATACAAGTCTGCTAGTGTGGAGAACTTATCCGTTTCCTTGATTTCCAGGAAGGGAGCAGACTTAGTGAGTGGATCCACGATCACCCAAATAGTATCATTTCCGCGCTGAGATCTAGGTAAGCCAGTAACAAAATCCATGGAAATTTGTTCCCATTTCCATTGTGGTATCTCAGGTTGTTGGAGTGGTCCTGACGGTTTCTGATATTCCGCCTTGACTCTCGCACAAGTCAAGCACTTGCTAACGTATGTGGCTATGTGGGCCTTCATGCTAGGCCGCCAATATATAGTTTTGATATCGTGGTGCATTTTATCCGAAGCTGGATGTACCGAGTAGCGAGACTTATGAGCTTCATCCATTACGAGCTCGCGTAGGTTACCATAGAGTGGAACCCAACTACGTCCTGTGACATAGTAGGCGCCATCGTCCTTCTGTTCTTAGCGTTGCCTTGAGCCGCGTAGGGCTTCAGCCCTGACGTTTTCTGGTTTCAATGCTTCTACCTGAGCATCTCGTATCTGAGAAGGAAGACTAGACTGTATAGTGAGTTGTAAAGCTCGCACGCGCTTAGGCGCGGTGTCCTTTCGGCTGAGGGCGTCAGCCACAACATTGGCTTTGCCTGGGTGGTACCTGATTGAGCATTCGTAGTCATTTAACAGTTCAACCCCTCGTCGCTGTCGCATATTCAGTTCTTTCTGTTTGAAGATATGTTCGAGGCTTCTGTGATCAGTGTAGATTGCGCACTTGGTACCATACAAATAGTGTCGCCATATCTTAAGTGCAAAAACAACCGCTCCCAGCTCTAGGTCGTGTGTCGTGTCATTCCGTTCGTGAATCTTAAGTTGGCGCGAAGCATAAGCAATAACTTTATCCCTTTGCATCAATACACATCCAAGACCTTGGATAGATGCGTCGCAGTAGACTACAAAATCGTCCGTGCCTTCAGGCAGTGAGAGGATAGGTGCGCTACAGAGTCTATCCTTTATGTGTTGGAACGCTGTTTCCTGTGCATTACCCCAACAGTAAACAACACCTTTCTGTGTCAGTAGTGTAAGCGGCTGAGCAATCTTTGAGAAGTCTTTGATGAACCTTCTGTAATAACCCGCCAAACCTAAGAATTGGCGTATTTCTGTTGGTGTACGAGGCGCAGGCCAGTTCTTAATCGAATCTACCTTGGATGGATCTACATGAATCCCATCCTTGTTCACCACGTGGCCTAAGAAGTGGACTTCACGAAGCCAGAAGTCACATTTGGAAAACTTAGCGTATAGCTGTTCCGTTCGTAGAAGTTCCAGTAAGTCGTAAGTGCTGCTCGTGTTCCTCCTGACTTTTCGAATAAATCAGGATGTCGTCGATGAAAACAATGACGAACTTGTCGAGATAGGGTTTGCACACTCTGTTCATAAGATCCATGAAGACCGCAGGCGCGTTCGTTAGCCCGAATGGCATGACCAAAAACTCGTAGTGACCGTAGCGAGTTCTAAATGCTGTTTTGGAGACGTCCTCATCCCGGACTCTCAGCTGGTGATATCCTGACCTTAAGTCTATTTTGGAGTAGTAGCTCGACCCTTGCAGCTGGTCGAATAAATCATCTATGCGCGGAAGAGGATAACGATTCTTGATCGTCACCTTGTTGAGTTCACGGTAGTCTATACACATCCTGAACGTACCGTCTTTCTTCTTTACGAATAACACTGGAGCTCCCCAGGGCGAAGAGCTAGGTCGTATGAAACCCTTTTCCAAAAGTTCTTGCAGTTGCTTAGATAGTTCTTCCAGTTCAGTTGGAGCTAAACGATAAGGTGCTCGAGCTATAGGTGCTGCTCCTGGAGCGAGCTCGATCTGAAATTCAACTTGACGATGAGGCGGTAACCCAGGTAATTCCTCAGGAAACACTTGAGGAAAATCGCGTACTACAGGAATATCTTCAATCTTTTTTTTTCTCTTTCTTCGATGTATCTGTAACGGGTGCTAATATAGCAGTGTGCCCCTTGCGCAAACACTTCTGAGCCTTCAAGAAAGAAATGATGCCACTCAAGACACCACTCCTGTCACCTTGAACTTCGAGAGGTTCTTTACCAGAACGGGGAATACGAATGATCTTTTCCTTGCATAGGATCTCTGCTTGTTGTTGGGATAACCAATCCATACCAATGACGATGTCGTAACTATCGCAACGTTGAGGTCATTACTAGTATCACCCTGACCAATCACGAACACTCGACCCCTGGCACCATTGTCGTCGTTATTACCCCCATTGTTGCCTCCATTATTGTTCCTGTTTCTTTGATTGTGGTTCTGATTCTGGTTCTGGTTCGACCGTGGGCAGTGTCTTTTGAAGTGACCTTCAGCACCATCTGATAACATCCCTTGTTACCATGCTGTTGTCGCCGATTCTATAGATCTTGTGGCTGTTGTTGTTGGTTCTGGTTTGCAGGACGTGAGTTTCTACCATCTTTGGTTCCATGACCAAGCTTGTTGCATTATTGACAATGATTGCGTTTGCCCTGCCCGCTGTGGTGCAGGTTACATCGTTTGCGCTTAGGGTGGTTTCCCTTGTATCCACCCTGCCCTTGAATACTAAATGTTGCTGATCAGGACTTTAGTTGTCATCGACCTTTCACTGCTGTGTCCGGGACGGAATCGTAGTTGAACCCTTGCTAGAGGTTCCATCCCACTTTCATCCATTGTTACTGAGAATAGCAGAAGTAGTAGTAGTAGCACCAATACGTCTAGGCAGCTTGTTATGTTCCACTGCCTGGTCTGTGAGACGATGAGCAAGATGAGTAACATCTTGAATAGTAGCAAGATTAGCAGTCATCACATGACTTTGAATTTCTGGTACTAAGCCTTTGAGGTACCGCTCTCGATGCGCTTGATGGGAGGTTCCACCATAGTAGGGCACGAAGTTTCCAGTTCGTTAGATCGCTTCGTGTACGCTTCTATCTCTGACCCCGTCATCTTCATGTTAAAGGACTCCACTTCCAGCTTGTGGATGGCATCAAAACTACTGTATTCACGTTTGATCAGTTCCTTAGAATCATTCCATGGGGTGGCATTAGCAGCCGCCAGCTCCAACAGCGTAACTTGCGCGTTCCACCAAGTTTGCGCAGTGCCTTCGAGAATATCAGTGGCATATTTCACCTTACGAGCCTCGGGTCATTCGCACATTTGAAGGCCGATTCGAGTTCCTCGAACTAATGGAGGAGTCCAACAGCTCCTTCAGTGTCGCTGAAAGTAGTAGGACGACAGTCCATAAAAGTCGTGTATGTGCACACAGGTGGCTGAGCGTGTTGACTTGTCGTGTGCGTAAGAGTAATCAAAATTAAGCACAAGTGTTGAGTTACAAGAGTAGGATCTAAAAATCCTGGAGTAAGTGGTGATGGCAGGTTACACCTCCTGTCTGGGCAGCTGCGAGTGCTGCAGTAACTTGTTCAGTGATCGAAGCCGCCAACTGGGCTTGAGTTAGGTTAACGCGTCCACTCATGATCTTGACATCAAGGAGGACATGTGTAAGAGAGGTTCGCGAATAGTGCGAAGAGAGTGAGCACACAAGTATTCTCAAGCAATAACGTATAGTAGGTTCTGTAATCTGAGCATACCACGAGCAAAGTTCTATGTAATTCTAGCAAGTAGGTAAAGTAACATGAATAGTAGTACCTATGATGTTGAGCCTTGCACGTGGAGCGAAGCGTCGTTGTGGATCGTTGAGAGCACTGTTCTGGTTATAGTCTGGTTTTAACAAAATCGTTTTCCCTTTATTAAAACCGAGTTCTCTATAACCAATGGCTCTGATACCAATCTGTCACACCCCCAAAATCCACACGCGGAGTATCACCGCTTGGAGGCGTGACTGACCAGGATCAAGCCACCAATCATATTGAACATATAAGTAAATACCAAAGATCATTCATCAATACGAAAGGTGTTTTCAAAACCAAACATCAACAAGTGTGTAGCGGAAGCATAAGTATGTAAACCCAATGTAAATCGTAAATTCAAACGTTTAGATAAATAACATGGCATCATCGATCCATGTCCCACAACGACCTGCTCCTCCCTGTGCAAGCTCCATATGTACCTAAGGTCCTGCAAGGCATGCAAGAGAGAGTCAACAACTAGTTGAGCGAGTTCACAGTTAACAGTTCAGTAATAGTATAGCGTGAGCAGTAGTATGTTCGTTCGTTACAATGTATCGTATTAGTTCCCATCGCGGCCTTCCAGGCAGGTGTGCGAAGATATTGGGGAATGTTTTTCCCAAGTATTCTAGACTAGGTTTATTTGTATCGCGGCCTCTCCAGGCAGGTGTGCGAAGATTTGTAAATTTAGTTCGCGGCCTTCATAAGGCAGGTGTGCGAAGTCAGTCATAATATCGCGGCCAATCCTTGGCAGGTGTGCGAAGATCAGTTCATAACATCGCGGCCAATCCTTGGCAGGTGTGCGAAGATCAGTTCAATAAGTGTTACTAGTCTAGTCGTATCAAATCGTTAGGTTCTACTTTATGAGTATACACAATAATTCATCAAATCCCATTCCCACCCCGGGAACCCCATGCCTTGGCTGGTGTGAACTCACCTTGGTTTGCTCGGTATGCTAAGTGTATGCTCGCAAGTAATCAATCACGTCCTAAAGTATGCACGTATGTGAAATCAGTTTGTGTTCACGTATAGACACACAGTTGATAAGCAAGTAGCACGTAGCACGTATTCGAGATCGTACACAAGATGGTTACACTTAACAGCAGTTAACTAACCAGGTTAGCACTTAACAGCAAAGTAAACATGTCACTGCAGAATACCCCGTCGACGAAACACCCTCCCTTGTTTCGTCGTTTAGTTCTTTTGACGAAACACCTGTTTCGTCGCCACCTTGATTCGTCGCAGAGATCTCGGCGAAACAGATTCCTGTTTCGTCATTACCTCTGTTTCGTCTACATAAGTTTGATTCGCCAAGTAACAGTTACGTCATGAGAAACCCTAAACATCCTAACAGCCGTCATCATCACCCAATGATCATACAAGACAAACTGACATCACATGCTCATCATCATTATTATTATAATTTACCACAACAATGGCCAACAATTGCTAAGTATGACATGTTGTGATTGGACCAAATATGTGGTCATGAGAATTATCAAATCATGAACAAACATCATCATTTAAACAAAATAAATCATGGCTGACAAGTCCATGTTGAAGGTATTCTATTGGACCGAATGAACATCACATAACAATTCACGTATCTCATACATCAATCTGATCTTAACAATTTACCCATTCCCGATTCGGTTTCATACGTAATTTATATATATTTTTATCGATTGAATAAACAGGTTATACTACAATATCAACCCTATTCATCATCATGACAAGAACTCTAATATTCATACAACATGTAGTGTCGGTTACAAATATGCATCATCATCATACGGAATCATATAAACACATATACGAATGAAAGATAAATCAAAACACATAGGTTTACTAACCGAACAATGATTAGATCGCACAAGAGTTTCCGGTGGGTTCTAGTTTGCCGTCACAGAGAGAAGGGAGCTCTAGGGTTTCGGTTGTGATGGTAAAAGTGTGAAACTAAGGCTGTTACACGTTCTAATATTCGAGTTTACGTGTTGGGCCCGAACTGGGCTTCGGTGAAGCTGGGCTTGGCGAAACAGTTTGTTTCGTCGAGTCGTATATGGCGAAACATATCCTGTTTCGTCGAGAATGGTTATGGCGAAACACACTTGTGTTTCGTCGGGTTCTTTCCTATGTTAAGCAGTTTATGTTTTTCGACAGGTTCCATGTTATACAATCAAACACATAATCATGCAAACACAATGCATTCTATCATATCACAACTATACAGTCAAAGTCAACGTGCATTAAATGCGAATAAAGAATGTCGGAAATTCGAGTTGTCACAGACAATTTCTTGGTCTCGCTGGTTACTATCGAAGATTCATTGAGGGTTTTTCAAAGATCGCTCAACCTCTCACTGCTCTGACACAGAAGGGTGTAGTGTGTACCGGGGGGATGAAACAGGAAGACGCCTTTCAGCTTCTGAAGCAAAAGCTTTGCAGTGCACCGATTTTGTCTTTAACTGAGGGTACCGAAGATTTTGTAGTGTATTGTGACGCCTCTATTCAAGGTCTCGGTTGCGTGTTGATGCAACGCGAGAAAGTTATAGCTTACGCCTCTTGACAGTTGAAGGTCTTTTTTTTTTTGGGTAAAGGGTTACCCAGGTGATTCTATTAAAATTCAACCACAAATAAGAACAAGTAGTGAGGATGTGTTCCACACTAGTTCATATATAGGACATGCCCCATATATGTATAACAAAGCAAAACAAAGTATCTATGACACCCCATAACCTAGCCTACTATACATCAAGAGAGAGATTTAGTAGACAAAACAATGCAAAAACAAAAACAAAATCCTCAACCGCCATCATCAAATATAAAGCTACCACAAACCGACAACCCCTTCAAACGAACCAACAATAGCCTATCCATTTGAGAATTTTATGGAAGAGGTGCTTGCCCCTGCTTTCGAAGAAAAAGGATGAGTACCCGATGTCATAAAATCACTAGTTTCATTGTAGACTTCAACGACCTCCTCTTCATCTGAATCCTGCCTGTCACTCGACTGTTTCTCCTTCTTCTCTATTTGCCCCACAGTGGTACCTCCATGATTGCCGTCTTCGTCATTTAGAATACCAAATGAGTTCGATGTTGAGACCTGATTAATCATCGGGTTCGACATAGACGATTTCGGCTTAGGTTTGACAACTGGCCTGTAGACTAACTTAGGCTTCTGATTTTTTATATGAAGCCCTTGATTATTCGGTTTCTTCTTTTTGGCACCTACGACCTGAAAGTCATCATTTTTCTTCTTCTCAGTATCCCCAATCAAATTTACCTGAGGGTTCTTAGGACACGAGCTATCCTCATGACCGAAAACACAACAAGATGAACATCTTAAAGGCTCCCAATCATACTCAATTTTAACCTCCACCATTGAATGAGTAAGACCCTCCAAAGATGGGATTGCAACAGTAACACTCTTCTTTAAATCAACCCCTGCCTGAACTTCAATAAGAGCTCTAGCATAGCTGCTTCTTCCCCAAGATTCCGCACACATTGTGGCAGTATACGAATCTAACATCATAGGCACCCCAATCTTAGATGCAAGTAAACTAAGCCCATCCTCAGTAAATGCCGCTAACGGCACATCATGCATCTTGACCCAAACCAGAATAGCTTTTAAATCCTCTTTTTCCAACTTGATAGAGGCTGACCATGCTTTCAAAATTATTGGGACATTTCTTATCATCCACGGACCATCCTCTAACATTTGATCCATCCCTTCTTTCGTTTTGAACTTAAAGAAGAAGAACCCGTGTGCATTCATCATAATTCTTGACAAACCATATTTTGCCCAATTATTCTTTGCAAAGAAATCAACAACAGGAAATGCCAGCCGTTTACCCAGAAAATAACCATACAAAGTGTTCGCATACCTGTCATTGACTTGTTTAACTAAAGACAGTGGAATGACAACATCAGCTCCGTCAACAGCCTCATTCGATTCCATCACCCTAAAGTTTACCTTGACCTTCTCTTTAGAATCCTTCACAACATTCGCAAAGGATAATTGTTCCGCAGAACCAGAACCTGTTTGTTTCCTCTTGTCTGCCGGAAAAGATGCACCAAATAGGTCTGACTTTGGCGTATACTTGCTAGGATAATCCCAAAAGTTGTCTGACTTTTCGACATCCCGTTTTTCCAAACGAACCGGAACTGTGACCTTGGTGAGATCATCGCTGATGTTTGAAGACTTAGGGTCATTTTGTGTTCCAATCGTTACACCACGTTTTGGCTGCAAATTGTTCCCATCAACATCAAGAAATCGTGCAGCAATTTCTTTAAACGATAATCGTGGCTTCCCACGAATATCCTGTTGGTTTCCACCAGAACTGTTAAGATCATCCATTCCAATATTGACAAACCCTAGCAGCCGTCAACAGAAATTCGGTAAAAGGTATGTCGGCTGAAACAAAGGCAGCCGTGACAAACCCTAGCCGAACTCACCAATTGAGATCAATCAAAACCCTAGCTGTCGTCAAGCTGAAGTTCGATCAAAACCCAACCAGAAGCCAATCGGAAACCTAAACTCAACAACTGAAAGCAATCAATTAATGAAATAGAAAAACTGGACCCCTAAACTCGAAAACGGAAATCAATAGCTTAGTCGAACGAACGAAATAGACAGAAATCCTATACTCGCAAAAACCCTAGGCTGATTTCAATCGATTAGAAACTAAGGAGCGTATCAGGTACTCCCTAGATGCTAAGCAAGATCGATCAGAACCAGGATTGAATTGAAAGGAGGACTGATTTCACAGGAACACCCAATTCGCCCTATTCGCCCAGAGAACCTCCATTGGATTTGCTTTCCTGCTTTGACAGTTGAAGGTCCATGAAAAGAATTACACGACTCACGACTTGGAGTTGGGGACCGTGGTGTTTGCGCTCAAAATCTGGAGGCATTACTTGTACGGTACTAAATGCACTATTTATACCGACCACAAGAGCCTTCAGCATATCTTCGACCAGAGGGAATTGAATATGCGACAGCGTCGCTGGGTAGAACTCTTAAACGACTACGACTGTGCAATCAAGTATCATCCAGGTAAGGCTAACGTTGTAGCTGATGCCCTTAGTCGAAAGGAAAGGAAACCCAAACGTCTTCGCGCCTTGCAGCTCACTATTCAGTCAAACCTTCCTAATCAGATCCGTTCTGCTCAAACCGAAGCGTTGAAAGAGGGAAATATTGAAGCTGAGTATTTACGGGGCATGGAGAAACGACTCGTAGAGAGATCTGACGGCATCTACTACTTCATGGAACGAATATGGATTCCTCTGTTTGGTAACCTTAGAGAATTTGTGATGGACGAAGCGCACAAATCTCGATACTATGTTCATCCGGGTTCGGATAAGATGTACCAAGACCTTAAAGTATTATACTAGTGGCCGAAGATGAAGGCCCACATCCCGACTTATGTAAGTAAATGCTTAACTTGTTTAAGGGTCAAGGTGGAGTATCAGTAACCTCAGGCCTACTTCAGCAACCAGAGATACCCATGTGGAAATGGGAACAGATCGCCATGGATTTTGTCACCGGGCTACCTAGAACTCAAAGCGGAAATGATACCATCTGGGTGATCGTTGACCGTCTCACGAAATCTGCGCACTTCCTCGCAATTAAAGAAACTGACAAGTTCTCGCAGGTGGCTGGTATTTATCTAAAGGAAGTGGTTTCCAGGCATGGGGCTCTGATGAAACAATGGTTAATCGGGTGGGGTTAACTCACTGGTCTCGTCAAGTAGGGTTAATCCCTTCTTTCTGAGGATCGCTGGCTGGATCGTCTGCTGGTTGGTTTCTTGCACAAGGAAACAAGTCGTGACTCGTAACAAGGAGGATGGGGTGGGGGGTGCTCCTTGTTACCACTCTCCGGCGTGAGAATCAGTAATTAGCTTGGAAAGCAAAGTGTGATAGTAGTAGTACTGAGAGAGTTGAGAAGAGATACCTCAAACCTGGTTTGGGATGGGTATTTATAGCCGAGGAGTGAAGGAGGGTAGTTGAGTAGCTAGTCTGACATCGCACAGTCTCTTGTAGGTGTGTCAGACCTGTCAGTTACGGTGGTGATGCCACGTCCTGCTGTGGTGTCAGACTGTTGCACACATGTGGGCTAGTAGGCGACTGTTCTCAGTGCCACTTGCACTGTGGTGTCAGACCCACTTGCCTTGTAGGCAGGATGCGGTGCTGGGCCGCATCGCTGCTTGCGGTAACTGATGTTGTTCCCGCGTTCTTGTTCTGGCCAAGATTTATGCGGGATGCGGTGACGTGCCGCATCGCCGCTTAGTGACTGTTACTGTTGTCCAGATCCCTTGTTGTGACGAAAATATTCATAGGATGCGGTGCCAGGCCGCATCGCTATGCGTAACATCTGTTCTCGTACTTAAGGTAAGTTTTCTCATCAATGGACAGATTGGTTTCAACCGCTGTGTTCGCGCGTGCCCGCACGGACACAGATAAGTTCTTGCTGGTGGCGGTTTTTGATAAGGGTAATGGTCACTCGCAGTCGTGCTGACGCGAGATCTGGGACCATACCCCTTCAAGTCCCCCCAGTCTAGTGTTCCTTCCTTATGCAAGTTGCATGTGGGAGGGATACTGGACTATGGTGTCTAGAAGGTAGAATATGGGCCATGCAGGTGGCTCCTACTTTCAGTAAATCAAGCTGCGGGTCCGGTGACATCTCTTCCGTACCGGTGAGCAAGTTCCGTCTGATGCGGAATTCTCAGCCAAAGATTTGATCCGGTAATATGGTCTACCTTTTTCTGATGTCATCAGCCACCTGTTGGTGTTTCGAACCAACCTTTGAAACGGTGACTGAAGATGTTAGCAGGGTTCGAACCAACCTTTGAGATGGTGACGGAAGGTGTCCGTTACCGCAACTCTAGTTGTAACCTCTGTGTCAGCTTAGGTTAATGCTGTAAGTGCTTTGCTCAAGCTCTATGTTCATCAATTGGACATTCAACGATGATCCCTGCTTTGTGGGGTGTTCGTGTTCTTCCAGTTAAACTCTCAAGTAACCGCACGTCCTTTGCGGTTTAGCTCTCTAGTAACCGCACGTCCTCTGCGGTTTAGCTCTCAAGTAAGCGTACGTCCTTTGCGGTTACCTCGTTGCTGCACATTGTTGGCTATGTGTAGTCGAGCCTCGTGAGGTACTTGCGTCATTGTTGGCCGTGTTTGGTCGAACAATGTGAATCTGGACTATGGGCAAATAAACATGGTCATAGGCATGGTAGTGCCCACCATTGTCTATTCTATGCGGTCCATAGGTGGGCAACCAGTCATAAGCAGACTTGTTACCACTGTTCCATATCTACTTTCCTTCACGCTTTGGTGGAAAGTAGTTTTCCTTGAAGTAGTGTTGCTGAAGGAGATCACCTTAGATACTTGGGAATCTGGGTGAAACTCGGCCGCATTCATTCTGTAGCCACTTTCCTTCACGCTTAGTTGGAAAGCAGTTTTCCTGGAAGTAGCTTTGATCAACCGCGTGGTAGTTTAGTCGTGGTTCTTCCGTAGCTACCGTTTACGTTTTTGTAGTTTGTCGCAGCTACTCGTGAGTGTCTGCGGTTTACAGCAAAGAACTCGCTTCTAGAGAGCTTGAAACTTGTACGTGGCTCTTGAAGGATCAGGAGTCAGGGTTGCAGATGTGCGGTTGCTCAGCATACTTGTCCTTTATCCTAAGGAGAAGTTGTTTGCGTTCCCTCCGTGGTTGTGAACCGGACACGAGGGATTTGAAACTTGAAGAAGCTTGTATGGAACGCGGTTTACCGCATCCTGAGAAACAGTTTTCGCGGTCCAAAGAACCACGCTGGTTCTGAGTATCTGACACACCTGTACGGGCTCGTGTGTGTCATCTCCGCATATTCTACGTGTGCTCGTGGGTATGTGCGGTTTATTGGTTATACCCCTTTATATAATGTAGAGATATTTATTTTTGCCTTTTTTGACGGGTATGTAAAAAACGACATGCGGTATGGGTTATGGTGCGGTAAACCAGAGAAACCACATGCTGCTTATGTTTGGATAATGTTGTCGCTTTTGCGCTGCATACGTGGCTGAACGCACGTGTGGGTTGGTGAAAGTTGGTAGGATTCTGTCATGTGCTAAAATGAAAGGACGTTTGCATTGCCCGAGGTCATAAATGCACTGTAGCAAGTAGTGTAAAAGTCTCTTTTGTCAGGCGCGCGGACGGCCACGCGCGCGTGTTAACCGTCGGCGGAACCGTCGCTGAACACGTGGCGTCGCGTAATTCGCCCATTTTGAACATGATGATTCAGTTACTGCATCGCATTAATTGCGATGAGTATATAAGGTGAAATCATTTGATTTCTCCTCACTTGTTCAAAATTTGAAAAATTTTCCGGTGAGGGAAAGAGAGCATTCTTCATCTTCTCTGATAGACTTTGTTGAAATTCCGGTGAAGTGTGAGTTTTGACCTCATTTTCTGTTTTCTTCACTACATTTCTTGATGGCTGAACCATCCAATCCACACCATGCTAAGGGTGAAAACCCTGATCCCTCTTCGCCGGTGGTGGCGGAAGAGGAAGAAGACGGTGGTAGTGCCCCTGGCGGGGGCTTACCAGTGCTGAAGTGGTCCAAGGTTCTGTTTAACAACCTGATGACCAGCATCCAGATGCCCCAGGAGTTTGGGGCTGTCCTCCCACAGGAAGGTGAAACCGGTGCCGACGCTCCGACCGGTTACGTTACCATGTGGGCTGAATCCTTCGTTGAAGTTAACCTTCGTTTACCATTGACTGTGTTCGTTGATGAGGTTTTGGAGTATTACAAACTCCATATCTCCCAAATGAGTCCGTTTGGGATGATTCGGATTAGAAACTTCGAGTACACTTTTCGTGCTCTTGGTTTGGAGATTACCGTTGAAAATTTCTGGTGGTTCTACCAGTTGACGGTGAACACCGGGTTCTTTTCTTTTGGCCAACGGTACGGGAGCCCCAAGCTGATGACCCCTCCAAAGGGTATTACAAAGTGGAAGACCGAGTTCTTCTATATTAAGGCTACCGCGATTGTTACTAACATGACCTTACGGAATGTTAATGAGACCATCCCTGCGGAAGATATTGCTCTTCCTAGTGCGGAGACCGTGGAGTGGTTCCCAAGGTTGAGGACTATTGAGCATAAGAAGCTGGACAATAATCAGTTGTGGGTGCTGCGGATGATGTAGACCAGGCCTGATAGGAAGGCAAGACCCGTTGTGCGGGAAAAGAGTGGTGGTAAGTATTGTTACTCTTTTGCGGTTTCTTTACTTCCTTGTTTGTTACTGAATTGTGAGTGTACTATCAGAGGATGTCGCGCTGTGGAGGATATTTGATCCGAACTTCACAGGTAAGGTTGAGTTACTTTCGTGCGCGGAAGGTGAAGGTTTTAACTTGACCATTGTCAACAACTTTCGCGTTCCTAAACGCGAGGCACTGAACGCACCCCTGCCGCAAGGCAAAGGTATAATCCATAACCTACTTACTTGTCTTATAAAGTTCACCTTGCCGATTTGTTTGTTTGATGATCTATACGCAGGTACTCTTGGGACCTTGGACAATTTGAGGTGAAAGGTGCCCCCAAGAAGCATGCGGAGAAGAAGCATGTAGAGAAAGCTGTGCGGGGTCGCGGCAAGAAAAAACCTGAGGCTGCTGTTGTTCCTCCTTTGGTGCCGCAGGCGGCAGGTATCTCTCGTTCTCGTTTCCGCAGATATACCGATTACGTGGTAGTATCTGACACCCTTGAGGGTTTGGGTGTTCCAGGTGGTAGTGCGGCGGCAGGTGGATCCTCTGCGGGTTCCAAACCTGCTGATGAGAAGAAGAAGAGAAAACCAGAGAAGGCTGCTGATGCCGGTGAGAAGAAGCGTCCGAAGATACAGACCAAACGGACAATTGCTGTGAAACCTGTGGTTGTTTCTGGTAAGTGATTCATAACCTTTACAAGTGGTTTGTTATGGTACTTGTAATTGATAGGTGTTTTTGCTTTGTGCACAGAACCGCAAGATGAAGGTTTCTCTATATTTGATGCTCCTCATTCCCCCCTGCATGACACGGTTCCGGATGCGGGGGTTAATAAAGAATTTACCAGAAGCCCTTCTATTAAAGTGGTACCTGAGCCCTCTGCGTGGGCAGAGGATATTAGAAAGGGACCAGCGGCCCAGATCTTTGATACGATGGATTCTCATGATAATCTGATCTCCCCGCAGGATACTGATGAGCTGAACCTGAAGTTTTCTGATGTTGAAAAGAAAAAATCTCCTACTGCCGAGAAGGCTTCTGGTTCCGCTTCTGGAGGTGCGGGTTTTAAAGGGTCTCCTATTCAGCCTGAAGAGTCAGAATTGGAGTTTTATTACCATACCTATACAGAAGACCGGGCTGTGAACTATCACCGTCCCCCTTGGAGCATTATGCAAGGGGATGATATTTCTGCTGATCCCTCCGCGTGTAGGGAGATTTTGGGTGGTTTGGGCACCCCGTTTGAAGTTAACCGGGCCCGCGATTTGCCACGTGAGCTCCGGATCAATCAACTCTCCTCCATGCTTGTGGGGAGTTCCATAATGGTGAATGCCATTATGGAAGAATACAAGGTACTGGGGCGCAAGGAGGAGGAAACTGCTCGCTTGCGGGCTGAGGCCTAAGAGTTGGTGAAGGCTGCTCGTGAAGGTGCAGAGCAGCTTGAAAGGGAAAAGGCTGCCTTTGAGAAGCATAAGCAGACTGAGGAATGGGCTGCAACTGCTGAGCTTAAACAGGTTCGTACCCTTGCCAAACTGCTCTCTGATGAGCGCAAGAGTTGGAAAGAATCTCTTTCTAATGAGCGCAAGACACTTTCTGACGAGCGCAAGACTTGGAAAGAATCTTGGGCCAAACAGAATGAAACTCTCTTTCGTGTTCGTCAAGAGCTTACTAACGTCAAGGCAGTGAATGCTGCTTTGGTTAAGGAGAAAGCCGCAGCTGATGCGGTTGCCAAAGAGGCCAAGGAGGTGGAAGCTCGCGTTGCCAAGGCTCTTGAAGAGGCCAAGGAGGCGGAGGCCCGCGCTGCCAAGGCTCTTGAAAGGGCAAATGCTGACCGCACCAACTTAAACAAAACTGTTCAGGGCCTCTAGGTATGAATTTATTTTGCTCTTGAATCTGTATATATATCTCACAAGTGTGTTTGATTATCTTTGTATACTTGTGTTTTCCTTGTTAAAAGGCTGAAGTGCGGAGTCGGGTGGCCATTATTGAGGAGGTCTCTGCCCGTGCTGCTGAAGCTGAAGCGTGGGCAAGAGAAGCTGCCGAGGCTAGGGATAGCCTTGTTTCTTCATTCGATCAGCTCAAGGCGGATCGCGAATGGATGCGCATCCACGGTATCGGGCATGTAAGTACCCGTTGCCGTTGCTATATTTTTAGGTTTGTCGTTGATAACCTTATTGCTTGTGCCTTGCAGATTGTTAGGGCTATTCTTGACGCGCCTGAGAACGCAGCTGGTGTAGAGCAGATTAGGCTGCGCGCGCGTGACGCTGGTTTTAAAGCTGGCTACAACCAGTGCATCAATCATATGAACATTATGGCCCAGGGCTAATATACCGATTAAAGGTCCGGTTTCCATGGTGTGGACACTGAAGCGCTTCTTGCTACCTCTCTTGCGGATTATAACGATATGTCCATTTCCGCCCTTGAGGAACTTGACAAATGCCTGGATGCAGAAGACTACATAGACCGGTTGCGGTTATTATATGCTGATAAGGAAGATGAGGAGGAAGAGACTGCTGGTGATAGCAAGGGTGATGCGGGTTCCAGCGGTACAAAGAAAGACTAGGATGGCCTGCGTGCCCTTTTTTGTTTCCTCAATGTAAATGTTAGGAACCTTATGTAAATCTCTTGGGCACTGCGTAGGTGTAGAAATTTTTTGAATATAAAGAACCGTTTTGTTCAAGTTGTACAAGTGTTTTTATTACTTGTATGTTTGAACTTGTATGAATTGATGTTATTGTGTATAACGCTAAGTCTGTATTTCCCTTTTGCATATCTAGGTGATATGCAAGTATGAAGAACTCTACCCACTGTAAAGCGCGGTTAAGTATACTCTATACCTTTGTCGTTTGAGTATTAGTCAATTCCTGTTTTTATCCCGTTAGGGTTTAGGAATTGTGTAGGCTTTGTGAAAACCGTATTTGCATATCCAGCCGGATAGACAGTTGATGTTTTGCCATTGCTGGCCTATTACAATAGTTGCGTGTGGTCACCACTCTGTGTGGCTATCGCGAATGAAGATTTTGCCAATCTGCTTTTGTAGATACCGCAAAGTGGAACACGCATTTGTAATAGAAGTAAATAAACAATATTGCATTGAATCGTTTATTTATTTATTTGCAAATGGCCTGCGGCCCGATAGGTTACATGGTGAATGCAAAAAACATGGCTTACATGTAACAGCGTCGAAGCTGTTGTGCATTCCATGTGCGTGCGATAGTTTCACCCTCTAATGTTTGCAGTTTATATGCGCCTTTGCCCAGGACCTGTTGGATGAGGTAGGGTCCTTCCCACTTGGGGGCAAGTTTCCCTGGGCTTTCCGCGTTAGATGCTTCATTGTCACGAAGGACGTAGTCTCCCGGGTTGAAGGTACAAATGCGGACGCGTGCATTGTAGTACTTTTCAAGTTTGGTTTTGTACTTGGCCTCGTTGATGGCAGCGTTTTCACGCCTTTCTTCCAGGAGGTCCAAGTCAACCCTGCGTTCCTCATTGTTGTCTATCTTGTTGATAGCCAACATTCTAGGTGAGGGAAGGCCTACTTCCGCGGGGATCACCGCTTCAGTGCCATAGACCAGGCTGAAGGGTGTCTCGCCGTTACTTGTCTTTGGGCTTGTCCTGTGGGCCCATAAGATACTTGGGAGTTCATCAACCCAGCCGCGACTGGCTGTTCCCAACCGTGCTTTGATGCCTTCGACTAAACTTTTATTGATACTCTCAACTTGGCCATTCCCTTGCGGATGCGCCACTGAGGAGAATATGTGTTCAATGTTTAGCTCCTTTAGCCATTTTTGAAAGTCATCGGCAGCGAAGTTGGTACCGTTGTCGGTAACGATGCACATTGGTAGACGGAAACGGCAGATGATATGTTCCCAGACGAATTTCCTTGTTATCATAGCGGTGGTTGAGGCGAGCGGTTTTGCCTCTACCCATTTTGTAAAGTAATCAACAGCCACTATGATAAACTTCACTGCACCTGGTGCGTCTGGAAATGGTCCCACCACATCGATTGCCCATTTTTGGAATGGCCACGCAGTGGTGATGGGGATCAGGTTATTCTTGGGGCGCAAGGTCTTGGGAGCATGCCGCTGACAATTGAAACACTTGCGTAAGACTTTGACCGCATCTAGGTGCATGCCGGGCCAGTAGTACCCGGCGTTCATGATTTTGGTCACCACCATGCGTGGGCCTGCGTGTATGCCACATATTCCCTCGTGTATTTCTCTGATAAGGTATGTGGCATCTTGGGGGTCGACGCATCGTAGGAGTGGCCCCAGGTATGATTTACGGTATAAGATACCGTCTCCCATTTGGTAATGACACGCTTTGTATTGCAACTTACGTGCCTCTGCCTTGCTTTTGGGAGTAACACCTGATTGCAAGTATGCAATTATTGGTGTCATCCAGGATGTTGTACCGTACTGGATGACATTGACTTGGCGCAGGGGTACTGAGGGATTTTGCAGAATCTCGATGAGTACCTCTTTTGCAAGGTGTTGGAAACTGGTGGATGCAAGTTTTGACAGTGCATCCGCGGGTTTGTTATCACTCCTGTTGATATGGCGGATATTGAAGGAAGTGAACTTTGATTTCAGTTGCAAGGCCTGTTCGAGGTAGAGGATCATGATATCCCCTTTTGCGGCATAGTCGCCACGTATCTGCCCTGCAACCAATAGTGAGTCGACGTGTGCTTCCAAATGTTGGACGCCGAGTTTGACTGCCAGACGCAGCCCTGCCAGTAGAGCCTCGTACTCTGCCTCGTTATTTGTGCTTTTGAAATCGAGGCGGATTGCATAGGTAAGCTCTTGGCCATCGGGGCTGACAAGTCGCAGACCCGCACCTGCACCATCCTCGTTGGATGCACCATCGGTAAATAGTGCCCATGTTTCTGAGGAGGATGGTGGTGGCGTAGGGTTTTGTTCTTGTTTGCATTCTTGAATGCGATTTGCTGGTACTTCGGCGACGAAATCAGCCAAGACCTGGCCTTTGATTGCGGGGCGCGGCTTATAGTTCAGTGTAAGTGCGCCCAGCTCAATTGCCCATTTTGCTAATCTACCAGAGATGTTGGGTTTTGATAGGATCGGGCCGATCCTGTAGTTGGTTAACACTGTAATGGCGTTGTTTGCAAAGTAACGTCGCAGCCGTCTTGACGCATGCACTAGTGCCAATACCAACTTCTCCATGATGGAGTACCTCGTCTCTGGGTCGTTGAGCATTTTACTGATATAGTAGATAGGTGTTTGAACTCCTTCTCGCTCCACTATGAGTACCGCGCCTATTGCGTTGTCCGCGGCAGATAGGTACAAAATAAGTGGCTCATCCTTGCGTGGTGCGGTTAGAGTTGGGAGTTGAATCAAACACTTTTTCATCTCCCGGAAAGCTTTTTCGGCCTCTGCGGTCCATTGGAATTGTTCCTTTTTTAAGCAGCTCCGCAGGGTCTTGATGAAAGGGTAAGACTTAGCTGCATGGTTGGCTAAGAATCTATTCAGTGCGGCGAGCATGCCGGCTAGTCGTTGCATTTCTTTCATCGTAGAAGGCGATGGCATGCGCTCGATCGCCTGAACTTTTTCCGGGTTCACCTTGAATCCATCTTTGGTTACGATGAATCCAAGGAACTTGCCTTCTTCCATTCCAAACGAGCATTTCCCTAGGTTTAGCTTCATATTGACGCTTCGCAGAGTTTGGAATGTTCTTTCAACATCGTTGAGCATGGTATCTTCCTCCATGCTCATGACGACCAGGTCGTCCATATAGATTTCGACACTTTTGTTGATTTGACCGTGAAAAGTGTCGTTCATCAACTTTTGATAGGTTGCGCCCGCGTTGCGCAACCCAAACGGCATTTTCGTATAGCAGTAATTACCGGTAGGCGTGCGGAATGTTGTTTTATCTTCGTCTTCGATTGCCATCTGTACTTGGTGGTAGCCTTTGTAACAATCGAGGAAACACTTCCATCGAAATGGTGCAAAGTTATCGACCTTCTCGTGGATCTCCGGAAGTGCGTAACAATCCTTGGGGCAGGCTTTGTTGAGATCTTTATAATCGACGCACATGCGCCAGCCCCCGCTTGGTTTTTCTACCATGACTGGGTTGGACAACCAAGTCTGGTATTTGACTTCCCGCAGGATGCCTGCGGAGAGCAGTTCTTGGACCTGCTCATTCATTGCCTCGTTCTTTGCTGATCCAACGTGGTGTTGGCATTGGATCACCGGCTTAATACCTGGCATGGTATTCAAGAAATGCTGTGCAATTTCGCGTGGTACCCCTGTCATGTCTGCGGGTGTCCACGCAAAAATATCCTGGTTCCTGAAGAGGAGCTGCTTCAGGTGCGCTCTGATGGTGGGGGACAAGTCGTGGCCCAACGTGACCGTTTGCTCTGGGTGTCTTGCGTTAAGAACCCATTTTTCTGGTTGCGTGTTGGGGGTAGGCTTTGCTATCTTGGCCGGACGCAGCTCATCCGAGGACATAATTTCTCTGCGGGCGTATATTATCGCAACCCCCGTCTCGGTTGGGAAACCGATGGCAGAGTGGGGGACGGATGTGATCATGTTGAAGTCACCCTGGGATTCCCTCCTAAGAAGTACGTCGTATTTCGAGGTGTGAGGTAGAACCATGAAGTTTACCTCCTCCGTTCGTGTGTGCCTTCCATTGGTGAGGCGCACAGGAAAAGTGATTTGGCCTAGGGGGAATACGGTTTCCCCCGCAAACCCGGCCAAAGGGTAGTCTACCGGCTGCAACCGATCCTTGTCTTCTTGATCGAACTGGTTGAAGCACTGCTCATATATAATGTCAGACGTACTGCCCGGGTCAATGAATAATCGCTCGGTGCAGTAGTGAGCCAGGTAGCCTGTGATAACGATGGTGCGCCTGTCGCGTGGTCCGCCTCGGACTTTTGGAAAGACCACTTGCTCGTCTTTCCAGTCATTGCCCGGTCTTCTTGCCGCCTTACGCGGCCTTCCTCGTCCTCCATTGATCATGTGGGTTGAGGCCACGTGCATGGTCCTCTTACCCGTGGAGGTGCCCTCGTTGTGGGGGGTAATGCGCTTGGTTTGCTTTTGCGCTGCTGGCAACATATGTTGCAGCTTCCCCTCCTTAAAGGCTCGCTCAATCTCCAGTCGGAGTCTGATGCAGTTGTTTGTTGTGTGGCCCGAGTCCTTGTGGTACTCGAAATAGAGTGCGAGATCCTGGTTCTTCTTGGACTTCATCGGTTGGGCCGGTCGCAGGAATTGCGCGTCCGTAAGGAGGACGTCGCTTGGCGACTGGTTGATCTCGGTCCAGCTACGGTCCCGAGACTCCTTCTTCGACGCCCGGTTTTCACGCTGGGCGTTGATTGTAGCCCTTGCGTCGGGCTGGTTGTTACACGGGACATATGGTCTGGGATCGCTGCCGCAATTCCATGTGTCCCGGTTGCGCTTGTTGTTGCGCTTGTGCTCTTGGTGGGAGAACTGGCCTTCCGTTTGGGGCTGTACCTTTGAGACGTGCGGTTTGAGGGACCGCTGAGTCTGGGCATATGTCTTGACCGCAGCCATGACATCTTCCCATTTCTTAGGCAAGCCTTCCTTGCCGGAGATAGTGATAAATATTTGTTCGTCCTTAACGGCAACAATGAAATGGTTGCGTGCCATTTGGTCTGCAACGTCGCCTATCTCCAGGCACTCTTTATTGTAACGGACAACGAACGCCTCAAGTGATTCATTGTCTCTGCGCCAGATGTTCATGACGTCCATAGAATTACGTTCATGACGTTGCTGCTGGCAAAAATGCGCGAGGAACTTTGCTTGCAAGTCCTCGAATGAGGTCAGTGACCCCACTGGCAAAGAATCAAACCAAGCCCTGGCCAGACCTGTTAGGGTCTGCGGGAAAAATTGACACCAAGTGGGTTCATCCCACCTGCCGTTGCACCCGGCGCCGACGAAGATGTTCATGTGGTCATCTGGGTCGGCCGAACCGTTGTATTTCCCAACGTTTAATGGGAATTTGGTGGTGGTGACATCGGCGTTGGCAATCTCCGGGACAAACTTGGAGTTTTCGGCCGCAGATTTCGGCCTGTATGGTTGGCTCTGGTGGCGCTTTGCAGCGCGGAGGTATGTGGTGCGGGGTTGAGTGGGAGGAACATAATTGCGTCCCCCCGGTCTACTGCTAGTAGCATGAGAGTCCCCGCAATATGTACCGTCGTCCGGATCGGTACGGCCCTGCCCTTCATGGTGGGACTGAGGTCCCAGCCGGCTATGGATGCCGGGGCCGTGGTGGGCTGTAGACTGTCGCCTAGTTTTGCCATGGGGGCCTAGGCGGCTATGTATAGGGCCCCTGCGGCGGGACCCATATGAGGAATCGTCCTCATCAAGTGTGCGGACGTTGCAGTAAGAGGAGCCGCGGTCTTCATGCCTACTCCGGGAGGCTGGATTTGTGGGGGCCCTGCCGTCGTATTGTAAAATACGACCCGCAGGTGTATGCGGTGCCGGGGTAGGCCCCACAGGTACTTGCGCTTCTGCGCAAGCTCTGTTGTATGTTGCGTCCAGCAGAGCTGTTGTTGGTCGTACCAGGTATGAAGGTTCATGCCTGGAGGTATCACAGAAGCGTATTGTGACAGATCATGTCCGAACGTAAGGGATGCGCCCCCTTGCGTTGATGTGCCAATATGTTCAGCGTTTGGGGCTAGGGGGTGCTCCCCGTAGGCCCTGGGTTTACGGGGTTTAGGTTATCCCCAGCAGTGTTGTTTAATAGATCAGCCATAATCTTAGGAAAGAAAAGGATGGTGGAAGAAAGTGCTAAGAGTAGCGGTGGGCGCCAATGATGAAACAATGGTTAACCGGGTGGCGTTAACTCACTGGTCTCGTCAAGTAGGGTTAATCCCTTCTTTCCGAGGATCGCTGGCTGGATCATCCGCTGGTTGGTTTCCTGCACAAGGAAACAAGCTGTGACTCGTAACAAGGAGGATGGGGTGGGGGGTGCTCCTTGTTACCACTCTCCGGCGTGACAATCAGTAATTTGCTTGGAAAGCAAAGTGTGATAGTAGTAGTAGTGAGAGAGTTGAGAAGAGATACCTCAAACCTGGTTTGGGATGGGTATTTATAGCCGAGGAGTGAAGGAGGGTAGTTGAGTAGCTAGTCTGACATCGCACAGTCACTTGTAGGTGTGTCAGAACTGTCAGTTACAGTGGTGATGCCACGTCCTGCTGTGGTGTCAGACTGTTGCACACATGTGGGCTAGTAGGCGACTGTTCTCAGTGCCACTTGCACTGTGGTGTCACACCCACTTGCCTTGTAGGCAAGATGCGGTGCTGGGCCGCATCTGTTGGATCGTCGTGTGACCCTAACGAGTCAATATGAAGAATTCAGCATCAAAAACAAAGGCGGAATCAGTGTAATTGATGTAAAACAGCTTGTTTTCCTTTAATTATCCTCTTTTATTGATTTCCTGAGCTTTTACAATTCTGATAACAATTCGGCAGCACCTCGGATCTCAAACAATGACTTCTAATTCCGTTTCAAATGAAACAACTTGATCAGGTATATATAGGCTCTTAATTCCGCTTGAAACCAACTTAAACGGAATCATCATTCAAACGGAATTACCTAATTCCGTGCGGAATTAGTTAATTTCGCTTGAAACCTTTAATTCCGTTTTTTTTTTTGGGTAAAGGGTTACCCCGGTGATTTTATAAATTTCACAACCAAATAAAAACAAGTAGTGTAGAGAGCCTACACTAGTTCAAACATAGGACATGCCCTATGAAAGTAACAACCATCAAAACAAACTAAAACAACTACAACCACCTAAAGGACAGCCACTAGACAAAAATTAATCTAGAACACACAAAACTAAGAAGCCTTAATCAGCAGCCATCTCTAACATAACTGAGCCATTAATACCCCATTCCTCTAGAAGCCTTCGGACATTGACACAATTCTTCAGCTTCGCTCCCATCAACTTATACCTCACTTGTTGAAGAACAATTTCACTTATAATCTCAGGAGGCCGCAATTGGTTCTTGAATAACCTCAAATTACGCTCTTGCCAAATACAATAAGCAGTCGACGCCACTACTAATCTAGCAACAAAACCAGAAACAGTATTCGACTTGGAATGCACAAGCAACCAGTTTATAATGTCGTTCCACCTAGGTTGAACCGAAACCATACCAACTTTTTGCCTAACCGTACTCCACACTTCAGCTGAAAACTTGCATTCGAAAAACAGGTGATTATGCGAGTCGTGATTGGCATAACATAGTAAACAGCACATCATGTTCATATTCTTTCTACGCGAGAAATCCCAAGACAAGATTTTATCCTGAGTAAGCAACTTCCGCCTCATAATAAGCCACATTAAAAACGCATGACGGGGGATGCATTGAGGGAACCAAACTATACGACACCAATCAACCTCATCTTCTTGATGCCGAACAGAATCCCAAGCACGCGAAGAAGAAAAATCATGTTTAAAATCGCCCTGTCGCCACATAAGTTTATCCGACTTATTCGGAATCAAAAGCAGCTGATCTAACTGAATAAGCTCCGGATAAGAAACCCTCCACTCATTCGGCCAACTCCAAACATTAGAAGAATAAAGATCCGACACTTTAGAACCCATATCGAAACCCGCGTTAGCGATGACTCTAGGAGAGATGAAAGCATGTAACGGCCCTAATTCGCTCCATGTATCAAACCATGCTGAAGTATCCATCCCATTCCCTATCTCGGACCATATGAATCTCCTTATAATAGGACGAATCTGAAGCAGCTTCCTCCAAGACCAACAGCAAGAAGACGGAACTCTGCAAGCCCAAAAGCTTTTTCCACTCAACCTGTAAGCGTGAACCCACTCAACCCACAAAGATCTCCGTTTCGTGAGAATACTCCAAATATGATTTGTCATGAGAGCTATATTAGCATCCCCAATCCGCCGTATGCCTAAACCCCCTTCATACTTAGGAACACAAACCGATTTCCACGACACTTTTGACCGCCCTTTTTGAAACGCACTGTCATGAGACCATAAAAAATTCCGCATCAAAGCCTCCAACTGAAGAATAATCCGAGACGGTAACATGAAAACAGACGACCAATAAATGTGCATCGAAGACAAAACCGAGATAATAAGTTGCAACCTGCCTGCAAATGATAGTAATTTATTCCTCCAATGCAAAATCCGTTTTTCCAGTCTCTCCACCAACACATAACAATCCTTATGAAGCAACCTTGAAGAGATAAGTGGCACTCCAAGATACCTCACAGGCAAAGAACCCTCCTTAAAAGGCATAATATTCAAAATAGCAGTTTTAACATAAGAAGGCACATTCGAGAAAAACACAGTACTTTTGTGCACACTAGGCGACAAACCAGACATCTTTGTGAACGAATCAAGGGATTTCATAATGCACCTAGCTGAGGCAATCTCACCTTTCGCAAATATAAACAAATCGTCCGCGAAACAAAGATTAATAATTCGTTGACGCTCACACTTATTATGAAATTTAAAAGAAGAGTCAATCCTTACCGCATGCTGAAGGATACCCGTAAGCACCTCCATAACCAACGTGAACAAATAAGGAGAGACCGGATCACCTTGCCTTAAGCCCCGATTACCCTTAAAATAGCCATGAACTTCACCATTAACGCAAACCGAATACGTTGTAGTAGAAACACAAAGCATAATCCAGTGAACCATTTTAGGATGAAAACCGAAACCAAGCAACACATCTTTGAGAAAATTCCAATCGACAGTGTCATAAGCCTTTTGAATATCAACTTTAAAAGCACATTTAGGAGGCCCGATATTACGATGATAATTATGCATCAGCTCTTGCGTTAACAAAATGTTATCTGAAATTTTTCTACCCGGAACGAAAGCTGACTGATTGATGCTAACAATGTCGTCCAAAACCACTTTAAGTCGATCTGCCACTATTTTACTAATGCATTTATACAAAACATTGCAACACGCAATCGGACGAAAGTCCGTCACCATAACTGGAGAAGGGGACTTAGGAAGAAGAACAATAAGTGTATGGTTTAATTCCCGAAGAAGTTTCCCAGTATTAAAAAAATCGATAACAGCCTCCGCCACTTCACTACCCACAATCTGCCACGCTCCTTTAAAAAATCCAGCAGTAAAACCATCGGGCCCCGGAGCTTTGTCTGAACCAATAGAAAACATCGCTTTCCTAACCTCTTCGACTGTGACCGGACGAACCATATGAGACGCAACGTCTAAATCCAAAGTTTTATTAAATAACTCTGGAGACGGAATAAGAGACGTGTCTCCCTGGCAACCCAAAAAATTCTCATAGTGCTTAACAAACGCTTCATGAACTAAACCATCTTCATACACCTTCCCGCTAGAATCCTGAATCACCTCAATACGGTTATAATGAATTTTATTCTTGAGAACCGAATGAAAGAAGGCTGAATTCGAATCCCCAGCTGCCAACCAGTCTACTTTGGACTTTTGCTTCAAAAAACGCTCCTCATCTAAAAGCGCTTCTTGATAAACACGTCGGGTACTAGTTTCTTCCTCCCTCAGCGCAATACTAGACGGATGAATATCAATATCTTTTTGAATCTCATCTAGTTTAGACCTCAGATCTTGAACTTTTCTATGTAGGTTTCCTTGTTTAAAGAGTAAAGATCGAAGCGGAGATTTTAGCAGCCGAAGCTTTTTAACCACCGAAAATTGCGGCACCCCTCGAACACATGTTTCCCAAGCTTGCTTTACGATGACCGAAAATTCAGGTTTATGAATTAAAAAATTGGCAAACTTGAAAGATCTATGTTTAACTTTCCCATCTTCTGGAATTTTTAGAACACACGGACAATGGTCCGACAAGCGAGCCGGAAAAAAGACCGCCAAAGCATTAGGAAAAAGAGCTATAAACTGCGAGTTCCCCATAATTCTGTCAATTTTTTCAACAAGCCAATACCCTTTTTCGGCTTCTGACTCCAAGTGTAATGAATACCCGAACGATTCAGATCTATCATCTCCACATCATCTACACAAGCTTGAAATTCCCTCATGCTAGCCGAGATCGAGGACGAGCCCATAGATTTGTCTTCCAAATTTAGAGCCGAGTTAAAATCTCCTAACATGACCCAAGGAGCATCACGAACAAAAGACTTATGAAAAGAAAGATGATTCCATAGCTCCCTACGAGCAACATAATAATTCGCAGCATATACAATCGAGCAAAACACCATCTTTTTCTCCTGTTTAAAATTTAATTGTAAATGCATTACCTGATCCGTCTGAGAAAGCACCATAACATCAAAGATATATGGATTCCAACCAACAATAATTCTGGTTCCTTTATCGCAACAATCACCATTAGAAGCCCATTGCCAAGACCGGAAAACCGACTTGCAAATTTTAGATAAATTATTCAGATCAACGTGAGACTCAAGAATCGCACACAAACCTAAATTAAAATCTTTAATCGCCTGACGAACCTCCACTTGCTTAATGGGGCGGTTCAAACCCCTAATATTCCAAGAGGCCAGATTAACCATTGATAACTAGCGTAGAAGGAGTGCTTGCCCCTTTTTTATTATCTTTTTTAATGGTACCCTGATTCAAAAAAGCATCCATCCCATAACCATCTACTTCATTGTACACTTCTTCCACCTCTCCTTCCCCGGCTCCACCACGAACCTCCCCCGACTTATTTCTATCTGCATCCTCAGAAATACTTGGGTCATTAAAGACATCAAAAGGGTTCGTCGATTGAAACGACCCACTACCCGCTTCTTGAGATTTCTTTGTAGCCACTGGCCGATACTCGAATTTCTGCTTGGGCTTAGTAATAGGGAATCCAGATTTTCTAGCAGCTTTCTTACCATATACACCTGTGTACCCATCCTCATCCACCAATGGCTTCTTACCAACCCTTGAATTATTACGAGCATCATTCTGAACTTTCGGCTGGTGAGGACAAGTCTCATCAGAGTGGCCAAAAACACAACAGTGGCCACAACGCAAAGGCACCCATTCAAATTCGACAGACATAGTCTCCTTAGTGAAACCCTCCCCCTCGGGTTCAGGAATAGCTAACGTGATCTCCTCCCTTAACTTCTTTTCAGCCGACACCTCTATTAAAGCTCTAGCATAACTACTTCGGCCCCACATATCCATGCACATCGATGAAGTATATGAATCAAGAAGTTTCGGAACACCAATCGTAGTGGCAATCATACTAAGGCCATCTTCCGTATATGCCGCAATCGGGACGTCATGAATTTTAACCCAAACCTGCACATTTTTGACACCCTTTTTTTCCAATTTAGTAGTCGGAATCCAGATATTCAGAAAAAGAGGCTGTGACCGAATGATCCAAGGACCCTCTTTCAAAACATTCAACATTCCTGCTTCATCCGAGAACTTGAAGAAGAAAAAACCGTTATCATTCATCATAGACTTTTGAACTCCAAATTTCTTCCAGTTATTACGCACAAAGTAATCAACGACAGGAAAAGCTACCCGATCACCTAGAAAGTAACCATACAAGGTGTTTGCCATTTTATCTTGAACTAAACGAACAGATTCTTTAGGAAGAACCACATCACACCCATCTTGAACATTTTCACCAACAAGAGATCGAAAGTTCAGCTTCTTCGTCTTGTTAACAAGCAGCGATTCAGCATATGATTTGGTTTTCGAGGCATTACCAATATCCGGGTTGGCCCCCATGCCACCATCTTTATCGTTTTTGCCACTACCCGAAGATTCACACTCCTGCTGCCCCAAATCAATACTACTAACAGGAGTAGTAATCTTAGTTAATTCATCAATGATATTAATCTGTTTAGGTTCATTAACAATCCCCCGACGAGGCAACAACGGGTTGCCATCAATGTTGACAATGCGACTAGCAATACCCTTAGTAAATAAATTAGGTTTACCTCGATCTCCCTTATCAAACTCAGCCGAAGACTTACGATCCTCCATGCAGAAAATAACACCACTCTCTCTAAACGAAACAGAAGACAACCATGCACAAAAAGAAAACCCTAATAACCAGCGGCACCAAAAACGAGAACAGCAAATCCGAAACCCTAAAACTAGCAAAACCTATCCCATGTTCACTCGATCAAGTGCACACAGAATAAGCATACGGCGAAGAAGAAAACCAAAAGAAACCCTAGATAGAATCGACTCAAAAACGCTAACAAGTTCGTTATAGATGAAAACAATCAACCACTAATCACAGACTGTTATACATTCATTAAGAATGCTAACAAATTCGTTATAGATGATTGATGATCAACATCCAATGACAGACTGTTATACGTTTAATCTCGAAAAATCTTGGGAACCATGAAGAACATGAAATCGCCTAGCTAGTGAGAGAGAATTAGGGTTCCCCGATTCATCTTTAATTCCGTTTGAAATGTCATCATGCACCTTTCAAGAGGAATTACCCTTTAACACATTTTCTCGATATCCGTGCCCTGATCTATCTAATACAATACAAGACTTGATAAAGACGAAGTTAACAGACATCAGTGCACCAACAGACTCCCCCTTAGATGTTGACGAAGTCTTTGGCATCCAGTCTTTAGTCTTGATTTATCGTTCTCTGCCCTAAATTGTCTTGACATTGTAAAGCATCCTTCAATTCTTTTCTTCTTCTATCAACAGCTAGCGTGAATCACAAAATCTAAATCTTTAACAACCTTCAAGCTCCCCCTTGAATGTAGATCCAAGAACTGCATCTGACTCTTAAGTCTTCAGACTCCCCCTCTCAGTTAGCTAGGATCTTGCTTAGCTGCTTTCATGAACTCATACCTGTTACCTGCACAATCTCTACCTAAATATAAGATATATGACAATAACAGTTTCAATCCTGTCACACCCCAAAATCCATCATGCGGAGTACCACCGCTTGGAGGCGTGACGTGACCAGGATCGAGCCACCAATCATATTGAACATCGTAATTAAGTAAATAAGACCAACCTCAATACCATTGGTGACCAAAGCTAGTTAACCATGTTTAGTTTAAACAGCGGAAGCATAAAGGGAAATCCAAAAGCATAAGTTCGCAGTTCATAAGTTTAAAGTCCAACACTTAGGTTTAATAAGTTCATAATGTTTTAAATATTAAACACTGGACATAACCGTCCGTACACCACAACGACTCCTTCCTCGTGCAAGCTCCAAGTGTTTAGCGACCTGTAAGGCATGTAACAACTAGTCAACAACAAAGTTGAGTGAGTTCACGTTTGGTTGTTTAGTTTTAAGTTGTTTCTGAAAAACGTGGTTTGACTTTCGTTGGCTTATTTGCCGTGGGGGTTACCCCGTAGTTGAAAGTATGTTTATCCATATCCTTTTTCTTTACCCAATCCATAACCATGATCAGTGGGGGTTTTCCCCGTTTGAACTACTAGACGGTATGATATCGACTGCTACGCAAATAAGTTGTGCCCTATATCAGTGTCTATCATCACTGACAGTCTGCCATAGTCCATTAGTACACGCCCGTCCGACTGGCACGGTGTGAGGTTTGTTAAACCTAATAGCGCTATTAACTAATGACCCGCTCGCCATTGGCCTCGGCGATTAAGTCGATATAATTTGAGGGACTTCATGATAGAGTTTTGTCTAGCTAGTTTTAAGGTTGTTGTCCTACCCAAGGAGGACGAACGTACGTATTCTGCACCAGGAGAATTCGTAGGATTAATAATGGCATCCTGCCTATGGAGAATGGCCGTACATATCCTACCCAAGGAGAATATGTAGATCCCGTTTTAATTTCTTTAACCCATTCCCAACCACCGGGAATCCCATGCCTTAGAAAGTGTGAACTCACCTCGGTTTGCTCGCTTAGATTCTCAATATAGCTAACAGTCAGGGTCGGTCAATCGCGTCCTAGTATGATTTATCAGTTAGTCATTTAGTGGCTTTCAATTAGAGCACAAAGTTCCTACACGTATCTAGCACATAACATGCATTACTTTAACTGTTTATGCCCATGTATGTTTCCCATCCATTCCCCACTCATAATCAAACATACGATAATACACATAACATATATAGCATATTAGATCATTCACAGATAGCATACTTGACATTTAGACACGCAAGTCACAACTTATGTCATTTCAGCATTTATATTCAAAACCGGCTGTTTCGGACATTTTAATAAAATAGTTAAATTATTCCAAAAATTCCTAAATTTTTGCAGAATGTCGTAAACGTTCCATATTTTATTGTGTAAAAATATCGGGGTCCGGTTCATTACCAATATTTTATAAAAATTCATATTCCGGACTGAACTCAGATTTATGTATTTCTGACCACAGTCCACGGAAAAATTTATTAAAAATTCATCGAGTGTCCGATTTACGAAATTCCAGTGGGGTAATTACAAATGCATCGGTTTTCATCTACTGTACAAATTTCATGGTCCGATTCATCACAAAACTCAGGTTATGACTGAAAGTATGACACCCATTTATTGCTGTCAAAAATTCAGCTTAAGTTGCTGTTACAAATTAACACTTTAAAAATAGTAAACGAAGTCCAAAAATTACGATTCCGGTGCCATTAGAACCGTATTTCATAATAACATATTTTAGATTCAAAATATCGGTTTTTTGTTGAGTTTAAGACCTGTTTACAGCCATCTGAAGTTGGCTGTAAAATCAGGACAGGTTCTGATTTTCAGTGTTTATCCTTCTAAATCATGTTCGGTTGATTCCGTTAACAAGTTTAGTGACCGCAACAACATCACATATTAATATTAATCAGCAAAACATCAAATAATCAACCAATAATCATAATCACACAAGATCTACATGATTTACACTAATATTCATCCATTAACCACCTTGTACATCACTTTAGTAGACTTTTAGTTGGTGATCTTATATGTTAGTGATTTTCAACCGACGAAACTCTTATTAACCACTTTAGGATAGATCAAAGAGATGTTTAGAGTCACTTACTACTAGCTCGAGGCTAGGGAAGAAACTAGTCGAAAATCGAGTGGATAAAAGCAATGTAGCGAGGTCCTTCGCGTTCCGAATGCACCGAGCTCCTTTGTATGAGATCCTTAATCCTTGTATAAGCTTGGAATGGCAAGATCAAGATCGAAAGGTGGCGGTGGGGGTGCTTGTGTCTTCGGCCGAGAGTGAAAGAGAGGGAGAGAGAGTTGGTTTGTTGAGTTGTGATGAATGATATGATGGATTAAGGTTGCAACTTATAGATAATTTCCTTCAAGTTTAACCAATGGTTCTAATGCTAGCTAGATATTAGACAACCTTGATTTAAATAATCAAGTAAAGTACATGGGGTGGTCACATAGTGACCGAACTCGGTTGGGGGGGGGGGGTCTCCTAGTTAGGTTCCAACTATTAGTTAAGTATTAGTTAGTTAAGTTGGAGGTTAACCATTTACTAGTATGTTATGCGTTGTGACGGGTGTTAGGGTATTCGGGGACCCTAACTGGCTTAGAAAAAGAAAAACAATGCCATTGACAATATTTTTGGGTTCCGGGTGAAGTCCGGTTGTTCGGTTGAATGCTGATTCGTTAAAGTGCCAAATAAGCATTTAAAGTGTCTTTTATGTATATTTTCGTAACACTTTTAATTTCTAACACTTAGGAAATTATAACGAACTATTTAGTGACCTTTCTGCATACTACTAGTATGTTGACAAGCACATGTAAGCACATCACAGATATCAGAAAGCAGTTATGTAATTCCACACAGTCGTCAAACACTTTAATTATCAATAATAAATTGTACGGAATACATAGGATTTTGAGGGTTGTCACATTCTCCCCCTGTTAAGAGAATTTCGTCCCGAAATTTAGCGCGTGGTTACTGAGGAAGCTAGTTACGTTGCGTTGTTTTCCTGATTTTCCTGGGGTGTCACATCATCCCCCCGTTGATTTGGAATTTCGTCCCGAAATTCTGCAGTAGCTTCAGCCTCAGTAGTGGTTGCGTTTTTCTTAAACAGCTGGGGATACTTGAGTTTCATTTGGTCTTCACGTTCCCAGGTATACTCTGGGCCACGACGAGCATTCCAACGAACTCGGACCAGAGGTATCCTGGTATGCTTGAGGATCTTAACATCTCGATCAGTAATCTCTACAGGCTCCTCGACGAATCGCAGCTGGTCGTCGATTGTGAGTTCCTTGAGGGGAACTATGGGGGTCTCATCTGACAGGCACTTTTTCAGATTCGACACATGGAAAACATTGTGAACTCCGCTGAGTTCTTCAGGTAGATTCAACCTGTAGGCGACTTTGCCAATTTTCTCGGTGACTTCGAATGGTCCGACATAACGCGGATTGAGTTTGCCTCGTTTACCAAAGCGGACTACACCTTTCCAAGGTGAGACTTTGAGTAGCACTCGATCCCCAACCTGGAGCTCGAGTGGTTTTCTTCCTTTATCAGCATAGCTTTTCTGACGGTCACGAGCTGCCGCCATTCTCTGTCGTATCTGAGCAATTTTCTCGGTGGTGTCTACCACATGTTCTGGGCCAGTGATTTGACTGTCACCAACATCTGCCCAACAGAGAGGCGATCGGCATTTGCGTCCATATAATGCCTCAAATGGAGCGGCTTGGATGCTGGTGTGGTAGCTGTTGTTATATGAGAACTCCACTAGCGGGAGGTGCTTTTCCCAGCCATTACCAAAATCGATTACACATGCCCTATGCATGTCTTCCAAGGTTTGGATGGTGCGTTTAGATTGCCCATCCGTCTGTGGGTGATAAGCGGTGCTCATATCTAAACGTGAGCCAAAGGATTTGTGCATTGCTTGCCACAGTTCAGAAGTAAAACGCGCGTCACGATCAGATATAATAGAGGTTGGCACTCCGTGCCTTGACACCACTTCCTTTAGATAAATGTCTGCAAGAGTAGAAAACTTATCCGTTTCTTTGATAGCCAGAAAATGTGCAGACTTGGTTAGTCGATCTACGATCACCCAAATGGTATCGTTTCCGCGTTGAGATCTGGGCAGGCCGGTAACGAAATCCATGGAAATTTGCTCCTATTTCCATTTCGGGATCTCCGGTTGTTGAAGTAGGCCTGATGGTTTCTGATATTCGGACTTGACTCTCGCACAAGTCAAGCACTTGCTGACGTAGGTTGCTATGTGGGCTCTCATGCCAGGCCACCAGTATGTGGTCTTTAAGTCGTGGTACATCTTATCCGAACCAGGATGTACTGAATAACGAGACTTATGTGCTTCATCCATCACAAGCTCGCGTAAGTTGCCATAGAGTGGAACCCAAATACGCCCCGTTACATACTAGGCGCCGTCTTCCTTTTGTTCTAGCCGTTGCCTCGATCCTCGTAGGGACTCAGCCCTGATGTTCTCTGCTTTCAATGCTTCGACCTGGGCATCTCGAATTTGAGCGGGAAGGTTGGATTGGATGGTAAGCTGTAAAGCACGTACACGCCTAGGTATGGTATCCTTTCGACTGAGGGCGTCGGCCACAACATTGGCTTTGCCCGGATGATATTTGATAGCGCATTCATAATCATTCAAGAGTTCGACCCATCGGTGTTGTCGCATGTTTAACTCCTTTTGCTTGAAGATATGCTCGAGACTCCTGTGGTCGGTGTAAATGGTGCACTTGGTACCGTACAGGTAATGTCTCCATATCTTAAGTGCGAAAACAACTGCTCCCAGCTCCAGATCGTGAGTAGTGTAATTTCTTTCGTGAACCTTGAGTTGGCGTGATGCGTAGGCAATGACCTTGTCACGTTGCATCAACACGCAACCAAGTCCTTGGATGGAAGCATCGCAATTAACTACAAAATCATATGTGCCTTCAGGCAATGAGAGGATAGTCTCGCTACAAAGTCTATCCTTTAGGTGTTGAAAAGCGGATTCCTGTGTATCACCCCAATGGTAGACGACACCCTTCTGGGTCAGTGAAGTGAGAGGTTGCGCAATCTTTGAGAAATCCTTGATAAACCTTCTGTAATATCCTGCCAAACCCAAGAATTGGCGGATTTCTGTTGGTGTACGGGGTGCAGGCCAGTTCTTGATCGATTCAACCTTAGATGGATCCACATAAATCCCATCCTTGTTTACCACATGGCCTAGAAAATGGACTTCGCGAAGCCAGAAGTCACATTTCGAAAACTTGGCATACAACTGCTCTTTTCGAAGAAGTTCCAACATAAGTCGTAGGTGCTGCTCGTGTTCCTCCTGACTCTTGGAATAGATCAGGATGTCTTCGATGAACACAATAACGAACTTATCCAGGTAAGGCTTGCATACTCGGTTCATGAGATCCATGAAGACCGCTGGTCCATTCGTTAGCCCGAATGGCATAACCAGAAACTCGTAATGGCCGTAACGAGTTCTGAATGCTGTTTTGGAGACGTCCTCATCTCGGACTCTCAGCTGATGGTATCCCGATCTCAAATCAATCTTAGAGTAATAGCTCGACCCTTGCAGCTGGTCGAATAAGTCGTCAATACGTGGAAGAGGATAACGATTCTTCACAGTCACCTTGTTGAGCTCGCGATAGTCAATACACATTCTGAAAGTACCATCCTTCTTCTTTACGAACAAGACTGGAGCTCCCCAGGGCGAAGAGCTAGGACGTATAAAACCCTTTTCCAAGAGTTCTTGTAGTTGTGTGGACAGTTCTTCGAGTTCTGATGGAGCTAGACGATATGGTGCTCGAGCTACTGGCGCTGCTCCAGGAGCTAGCTCGATTTGAAACTCAACTTGGCGATGAGGCGGAAGACCAGGTAATTCCTCAGGAAATACCTCGGGAAAATCGCGCACAATAGGGATGTCTTCAATTCTCTTCTCTTCCGTGGATGTGTCAGTAACGAGTGCTAGAATGGCAGTGTGGCCCTTTCGCAAACACTTCTGGGCCTTAAGGAAAGAGATGATGCCTTCGACAGCACCACTCTTGTCGCTGCGAATCATGAGAGGTTCTTCACCAGAACGAGGAATGCGGACGATTTTCTCCTTGCAAACAATCTCCGCTTGATGATAAGATAGCCAATCCATCCCAATAATGACGTCGAAACTACCAAGGGTGATAGGAACAAGATCGATAGGGAAAGTCTGACCAGCTAAGACGAGGTTACAACCTTTAACTACGTGTGTGGCTTCAAGACTTTTACCATTTGCTAGCTCTACCGCGTGTTTGGTGTTCAGGAGTGTTGGAGTGCGCTTAAGCATTTGGCTAACTTTTAAGGACACATAACTAGTATCGCACCCGAATCGAATAAAACAGTAACAAAGAAGTCATCCAGAAGAAACTTACCCATCACAACGTTGGGATCGTTCCTTGCTTCTCCCTGACCAATCACGAACGCACGCCCCTTGCTCCATTACCATTGTTGTTTCCCCCATTGCCGCCTCCATTGTTGCCTCCATTGTTGTTCCCATTGTGGTTCCCGTTTCCTTGGTCGTTGTTGTTCTGATTCCGGTTCAGTTGGGGGCAGTTTCTCTTAAAGTGGCCTTCAGCGCCACAATGAAAGCATCCTTTATTGCCCTGTTGTTGTTACTGCTGATGGGTCTATGGAGCTTGTTGCTGTTGGCGATTCTGATTCACAGGACGCGGGCTCCTGCAATCCTTAGCTTCATGACCCAGCTTTTGACATCTCTGACAGCGACCTTTGTTGCACTGCCCGCTGTGATGCTTGTTGCACCGGTTGCACTTGGGGTGGTTTCCTCGGTATCCACCCTGTCCTTGGTTACCAGAAGATTGCTGACCAGGACTCTGGTAGTCATCAGTCTTTCGCTGCTGAGACTGAACTGAAGTAGAACCCTTTCCGGAGTTCCCATCCCATTTTCGCTTGTTATCGGTAGGTGCATCAGAAGTAGCTGTGGCACTGATACGTTTGGGTAGCCTGTTTTGCTCCACCGCTTGGTCGGTGAGACGATGAGCCAGTTTGACGACTTGCTGGATGGTACCCAAGTTGGCTGAAGTCACGTGACTTTGAATCTCTGGTACAAGGCCCTTGAGATAGAGCTCAATTCGTTTGATGGGAGGGTTCACCATGGTTGGACACAAGATGGCCAGCTCGTTTGACCTCCTAGTATACGCCTCGATCTCAGATCCTGTCATCTTCAGATTGTAAAATTCCACTTCTAGCTTGTGGATGTCATCCCGACTACAGTACTCTTCTTTGATCAGCTCTTTGAAACCATTCCAGGGCGTGGCATTAGCAACTGCCAGTCCTAGTAGTTGAACCTGTGCCTTCCACCAGGTTAACGCAGCTCCTTCAAGTGTTCCGGTAGCATATTTCACCCTACGGTCTTCGAGGCATTCGCACATCTCGAAAACTGTCTCAAGCTTTTCAAACCAGTGAAGAAGGCCCACTGCTCCTTCGGTGCCACTGAAAGTGGTAGGTCGGCAGTCCATGAACGTCTTGAACGTGCACACCGGAGGTTGAGCATGTTGACCTGTAGTGCGAGAATAATAGGCATAGTTAAGCACGAGGGTTGGTTTGTGAAGGTAGGATCTAAACGTCCTAAGGTAAGTTGGTATGGCAAGTTATACCTCCTGCAGGGTTAGCTGCGAGTGCCTCCGCAACTCGTTCGTTGATCAAAGCCGTCAACTGGGCTTGAGTGAGGTTGATACGTCCTTCGCGTCCGCTCATGATCTTCATAATGAAGCAACGTAAGTGAGGAAAGTGTCGCGAAAGTGTGTAAGTGTATGGGACGACATTAGAGAGTAAGCACACAAGGTTCAAATAGCAATTATCACATTATCTAATGCACAGTGAGAACTATCTAACCGACAATATAACATAAATCATACCACTTATGGTGTCGAGTCTTGCACGTGGAGCGAAGCGTCGTTGTGGATCGTTGAGCACTGTACTGGTTATAGTCTGGTTTTATCAAAAACTTTTCCCTTTTAAAACCAAGTTCACTATAACCAATGGCTCTGATACCAATCTGTCACACCCCCAAAATCCATCATGCGGAGTACCACCGCTTGGAGGCGTGGCGTGACCAGGATCGAGCCACCAATCATATTGAACATCGTAATTAAGTAAATAAGACCAACCTCAATACCATTGGTGACCAAAGCTAGTTAACCATGTTTAGTTTAAACAGCGGAAGCATAAAGGTAAATCCAAAAGCATAAGTTCGCAGTTCATAAGTTTAAAGTCCAACACTTAGGTTTAATAAGTTCATAATGTTTTAAATATTAAACATTGGACATAACCGTCCGTTTCAAATGAAACAACTTGATCAGGTATATATAGGCTCTTAATTCCGCTTGAAACCAACTTAAACGGAATCATCATTCAAACGGAATTACCTAATTCCGTGCGGAATTAGTTAATTTCGCTTGAAACCTTTAATTCCGTTTGAAATGTCATCATGCACCTTTCAAGAGGAATTACCCTTTAACACATTTTCTCGATATCCGTGCCCTGATCTATCTAATACAATACAAGACTTGATAAAGACGAAGTTAACAGACATCAATGCACCAACAGACTCCCCCTTAGATGTTGACGAAGTCTTTGGCATCCAGTCTTTAGTCTTGATTTATCGTTCTCTGCCCTAAATTGTCTTGACATTGTAAAGCATCCTTCAATTCTTTTCTTCTTCTATCAACAGCTAGCGTGAATCACAAAATCTAAATCTTTAACAACCTTCAAGCTCCCCCTTGAATGTAGATCCAGGAACTGCATCTGACTCTTAAGTCTTCAGACTCCCCCTCTCAGTTAGCTAGGATCTTGCTTAGCTGCTTTCATGAACTCATACCTGTTATCTGCACAATCTCTACCTAAATATAAGATATATGACAATAACAGTTTCAATCCTGTCACACCCCCAAAATCCATCATGCGGAATACCACCGCTTGGAGGCGTGACGTGACCAGGATCGAGCCACCAATCATATTGAACATCGTAATTAAGTAAATAAGACTAACCTCAATACCATTGGTGACCAAAGCTAGTTAACCATGTTTAGTTTAAACAGCGGAAGCATAAAGGTAAATCCAAAAGCATAAGTTCGCAGTTCATAAGTTTAAAGTCCAACACTTAGGTTTAATAAGTTCATAATGTTTTAAATATTAAACACTGGACATAACCGTCCGTACACCACAACGACTCCTTCCTCGTGCAAGCTCCAAGTGTTTAGCGACCTGTAAGGCATGTAACAACTAGTCAACAACAAAGTTGAGTGAGTTCACGTTTGGTTGTTTAGTTTTAAGTTGTTTCTGAAAAACGTGGTTTGACTTTCGTTGGCTTATTTGCCGTGGGGGTTACCCCGTAGTTGAAAGTATGTTTATCCATATCCTTTTTCTTTACCCAATCCATAACCATGATCAGTGGGGGTTTTCCCCGTTTGAACTACTAGACGGTATGATATCGACTGCTACGCAAATAAGTTGTGCCCTATATCAGTGTCTATCATCACTGACAGTCTGCCATAGTCCATTAGTACACGCCCGTCCGACTGGCACGGTGTGAGGTTTGTTAAACCTAATAGCGCTATTAACTAATGACCCGCTCGCCATTGGCCTCGGCGATTAAGTCGATATAATTTGAGGGACTTCATGATAGAGTTTTGTCTAGCTAGTTTTAAGGTTGTTGTCCTACCCAAGGAGGACGAACGTACGTATTCTGCACCAGGAGAATTCGTAGGATTAATAATGGCATCCTGCCTATGGAGAATGGCCGTACATATCCTACCCAAGGAGAAAATGTAGATCCCGTTTTAATTTCTTTAACCCATTCCCAACCACCGGGAATCCCATGCCTTAGAAAGTGTGAACTCACCTCGGTTTGCTCGGTTAGATTCTCAATATAGCTAACAGTCAGGGTCGGTCAATCGCGTCCTAGTATGATTTATCAGTTAGTCATTTAGTGGCTTTCAATTAGAGCACAAAGTTCCTACACGTATCTAGCACATAACATGCATTACTTTAACTGTTTATGCCCATGTATGTTTCCCATCCATTCCCCACTCATAATCAAACATACGATAATACACATAACATATATAGCATATTAGATCATTCACAGATAGCATACTTGACATTTAGACACGCGAGTCACAACTTATGTCATTTCAGCATTTATATTCAAAACCGGCTGTTTTCGGATATTTTAATAAAATAGTTAAATTATTCCAAAAATTCCCAAATTTTTACAAAATGTCGTAAACGTTCCATATTTTATTGTGTAAAAATATCAGGGTCCGGTTCATTACCAATATTTTATAAAAATTCATATTCCGGACTGAACTCAGATTTATGTATTTCTGACCACAGTCCACGGAAAAATTTATTAAAAATTCATCGAGTGTCCGATTTACGAAATTCCAGTGGGGTAATTACAAATGCATTGGTTTTCATCTACTGTACAAATTTCATGGTCCGATTCATCACAAAACTCAGGTTATGACTGAAAGTATGACACCCATTTATTGCTGTCAAAAATTCAGCTTAAGTTGCTGTTACAAGTTAACACTTTAAAAATAGTAAACGAAGTCCAAAAATTACGATTCCGGTGCCATTAGATCCGTATTTCATAATAACATATTTTAGATTCAAAATATTGGTTTTTCGTTGAGTTTAAGACCTGTTTACAGCCATCTGAAGTTGGCTGTAAAATCAGGACAGGTTCTGATTTTCAGTGTTTATCCTTCTAAATCATGTTCGAATGATTCCGTTAACAAGTTTAGTGACCGCAACAACATCACATATTAATATTAATCAGCAAAACATCAAATAATCAACCAATAATCATAATCACACAAGATCTACATGATTTACACTAATATTCATCCATTAACCACCTTGTACATCACTTTAGTAGACTTTTAGTTGGTGATCTTATATGTTAGTGATTTTCAACCGACGAAACTCTTATTAACCACTTTAGGATAGATCAAAGAGATGTTTAGAGTCACTTACTACTAGCTCGAGGCTAGGGAAGAAACTAGTCGAAAATCGAGTGGATAAAAGCAATGTAGCGAGGTCCTTCGCGTTCCGAATGCACCGAGCTCCTTTGTATGAGATCCTTAATCCTTGTATAAGCTTGGAATGGCAAGATCAAGATCGAAAGGTGGCGGTGGGGGTGCTTGTGTCTTCGGCCGAGAGTGAAAGAGAGGGAGAGAGAGTTGGTTTGTTGAGTTGTGATGAATGATATGATGGATTAAGGTTGCAACTTATAGATAATTTCCTTCAAGTTTAACCAATGGTTCTAATGCTAGCTAGATATTAGACAACCTTGATTTAAATAATCAAGTAAAGTACATGGGGTGGTCACATAGTGACCGAACTCGGTTGGGGGGGGGGGGTCTCCTAGTTAGGTTCCAACTAATAGTTAAGTATTAGTTAGTTAAGTTGGAGGTTAACCATTTACTAGTATGTTATGCGTTGTGACGGGTGTTAGGGTATTCGGGGACCCTAACTGGCTCAGAAAAAGAAAAACAATGCCATTGACAATATTTTTGGGTTCCGGGTGAAGTCCGGTTGTTCGGTTGAATGCTGATTCGTTAAAGTGCCAAATAAGCATTTAAAGTGTCTTTTATGTATATTTTCGTAACACTTTTAATTTCTAACACTTAGGAAATTATAACGAACTATTTAGTGACCTTTCTGCATACTACTAGTATGTTGACAAGCACATGTAAGCACATCACAGATATCAGAAAGCAGTTAAGTAATTCCACACAGTCGTCAAACACTTTAATTATCAATAATAAATTGTACGGAATACATAGGATTTTGAGGGTTGTCACAAAACTTACCATTTAACTTCATTTGTTGGTTTTGTCAGAATTAGAAATCCACTTAAGTATTCAGGTCCAAATTAATGACCCTGATTACTCAATTTGTCTACCAAGTCCAACTTAATGACCTTGGTTGACCTGAGACAAATCACACTGACATTATATACAAACTAGTTCAAATAATTTCTGAAATTTACAAGTTTCAAATTAATGAACTTGTTTTGACTTTTCAATTTCGCAAGTTTAACATAATTAGCTCCAAACTCATCCTCCAGCTCAGAAACTTCCTGCATCTTGCTTCAAATTCGAATCTGAAGATCAGCTTTCCACTTTGGTTTGTCGGAAAATAAAGCAGAAATGTAAAATCTTTTTGGATTTTTAATAAAGTTTCTAAACTAGAAATGAAATACAGAAATAAAATGCAGTAAATGTAAACTATTTACAAACATATTTTTGGTGAGCGTGTTAGGGAATCATATCAGCTATTCGACAAGTCACAAGTACCGTTAAGCTTTAATTTCATACTCAGAATTAAACAATTCACTTAGATTGTCGATATACTGATCCACTTAAATTCTCACACAATTTTCAATCTGTCCAGGATACGAATTAGGTGAATTAAGAACTTAAACTCATTCATGTGTCCCACCTCTTGAATATACTCCCGTATCCAAATCCCAATATTCAATCTTACAGGTGAGTATACCACAGATGATATCTGTAAGGGGTTCCGTGAGAGCTCAGGTCAGAACTTCCGTTCAGCAGAGAGATGACGGCTTCGACTTTAGGTGTGTCCCCTTTAGAGGATCTTTTCTTCAACAGCACATGATTAGCATTTTTCAATGTTTCATCATTTTTTATGCTGAGGGAGATACTATATTTTAAGCAAGCGTAAAGTATTATACGGGGACTAGGCCATTGCTTTCGCAAAATCAGAAGTCTCGGGATAATACCCCAGATATCACTGAGTATAAAGACCTAGTATCTCAGAAAGAGGGATTTTTCAAACGAGATTTCAGGGGTTACCTATATATCCAAGTAGTGTTCCCCACGAAATAAGCAAGTAAGGATTTAAGTTTATATCCCGAACAAACCTACTAAATGTGCAAAAACCTATCGGCATATCATCAGCGAGACTGTTTAATCACTTTTAAACTTTACAAATCTTTAGCATACCGTAACTGTCAAGCCGATGTACTATCATTTTCCGTTTTTACACAAGCTCTTTTCTGGTTTTCTATTGTTTTTGTATTTTGAAAATATCTCATGTTTTTGAATTTTTGAAATTTTTACTGTTTTTGAATTTTCTGAAAATATTACCCTATACTCCCCCTAAATACCAAAACAAGTAAAAAATCAACAATATGAAGAATTATACGTATCTTGTTGAAAATGAACGTATCTTGTTGGATCGTCGTGTGACCCTAACGAGTCAATATGAAGAATTCAGCATCAAAAACAAAGGCGGAATCAGTGTAATTGATGTAAAACAACTTGTTTTCCTTTAATTATCCTCTTTTATTGATTTCCTGAGCTTTTACAATTCTGATAACAATTCGGCAGCACCTCGGCTCTCAAACAATGACTTCTAATTCCGTTTCAAATGAAACAACTTGATCGGGTATATATAGGCTCTTAATTCCGCTTGAAACCAACTCAAACGGAATCATCATTCAAACGGAATTACCTAATTCCGTGCGGAATTAGTTAATTTCGCTTGAAACCTTTAATTCCGTTTGAAATGTCACCATGCACCTTTCAAGCGGAATTACCCTTTAACACATTTTCTCGATATCCGTGCCCTGATCTATCTAATACAATACAAGACTTGATAAAGACGAAGTTAACAGACATCAGTGCACCAACAGACTCCCCATTAGATGTTGACGAAGTCTTTGGCATCCAGTCTTTAGTCTTGATTTATCGTTCTCTTCCCTAAATTGTCTTGACATTGTAAAGCATCCTTCAATTCTTTTCTTCTTCTATCAACAGCTAGCGTGAATCACAAAATCTGAATCTTTAACAACCTTCAAGCTCCCCCTTGAATGTAGATCCAGGAACTGCATCTGACTCTTAAGTCTTCAGACTCCCCCTCTCAGTTAGCTAGGATCTTGCTTAGCTGCTTTCATGAACTCATACCTGTTACCTGCACAATCTCTACCTAAATATAAGATATATGACAATAACAGTTTCAATCCAAACTTACCATTTAACTTCATTTGTTGGTTTTGTCAGAATTAGAAATCCACTTAAGTATTCAGGTCCAAATTAATGACCCTGATTACTCAATTTGTCTACCAAGTCCAACTTAATGACCTTGGTTTACCTGAGACAAATCACACTGACATTTTATACAAACTAGTTCAAATAATTTCTGAAATTTACAAGTTTCAAATTAATGAACTTGTTTTGACTTTCCAATTTCTCAAGTTTAACATAATTAGCTCCAAACTCATCCTCCAGCTCAGAAACTTCCTGCATCTTGCTTCAAATTCGAATATGAAGATCAGCTTTCCACTTTGGTTTGTCGGAAAATAAAGCAGAAATGTAAAATCTTTTTGGATTTTTAATAAAGTTTCTAAACTAGAAATGAAATACAGAAATAAATGCAGTAAATGTAAACTATTTACAAACATATTTTTGGTGAGCGTGTTAGGGAATCATATCAGCTATTCGACAAGTCACAAGTACCGTTAAGCTTTAATTTCATACTCAGAATTAAACAATTCACTTAGATTGTCGATATACTGATCCACTTAAATTCTCACACAATTTTCAATCTGTCCACGATACGAATTAGGTGAATTAAGAACTTAAACTCATTCATGTGTCCCACCTCTTGAATATACTCCCGTATCCAAATCCCAATATTCAATCTTACAGGTGAGTATACCACAGATGATATCTATAAGGGGTTCCGTGAGAGCTCAGGTCAGAACTTCCGTTCAGCAGAGAGATGACGGCTTCGACTTTAGGTGTGTCCCCTTTAGAGGATCTTTTCTTCAACAGCACATGATTAGCATTTTTCAATGTTTCATCATTTTTTATGCTGAGGGAGATACTATATTTTAAGCAAGCGTAAAGTATTATACGGGGACTAGGCCATTGCTTTCGCAAAATCAGAAGTCCCGGGATAATACCCCAGATATCACTGAGTATAAAGACCTAGTATCTCAGAAAGAGGGATTTTTCAAACGAGATTTCAGGGGTTACCTATATATCCAAGTAGTGTTCCCCACGAAATAAGCAAGTAAGGATTTAAGTTTATATCCCGAACAAACCTACTAAATGTGCAAAAACCTATCGGCATATCATCAGCGAGACTGTTTAATCACTTTTAAACTTTACAAATCTTTAGCATACCGTAATTGTCAAGCCGATGTACTGTCATTTTCCCTTTTTATACAAGCTCTTTTCTGGTTTTCTATTGTTTTTGTATTTTGAAAATATCTCATGTTTTTTAATTTTTGAAATTTTTACTGTTTTTGTATTTTCTGAAAATATTACCCTATACTCCCCCTAAATACCAAAACAAGTAAAAAATCAACAAACCATTGCAGATTGCTACTCAACATCATCATCTACAGTGGTACCTTCATCAACGCCAAGAATCTCCTCCAACACCGATAAAAGCTTCATACCGTTCAATTTTAACAAGTATTGAAAACGAGTTTTGTCAAAAGCTTTGGTATGTAAATCAGCTTTTTGTTCGTCAGTGTGGATTTTCTCAATTCGTATCAACTTCTTCTCGAAACAATCTCGGATGAAGTGATGACGAATTTCAATATGTTTCGTTTTAGCGTGATGAACAGGATTTTTAGTAATGTTAATCACTGCCTCATTATCTACAAAGATAGGGGTGTTAAGAAATTGCAAACCATAGTCGCGCATCTGTTGCTGGATCCACAAGATCTGAGAGCAGCAACTGCTAGCAGATACATACTCAGCTTCACATGTGGATAAAGCTACAGAGGTCTGCTTCTTGCATTGCCAGGTAACCAATCGTGATCCAAAAAACTGGCATCCCACTGTTGTTGATTTAGCGTTAACTTTGCAGCATCCGAAATCGGAATCGGAATACCCTTCGAGCGTGAAATCGCCTTCTTTTGGATACCACAACCCCAATGATGGAGTTCCTTTCAGTTAGCGTAATATCCGTTTCACAATCACCATATGCGAAGCTCTCGGGTTAGATTGAAATCTTGCTGCGAGGCAGGTTGGATACATAATATCGGGTCTTGAAGCTGTCAAGTACATCAGCGATCCGATCATGGAACGATACAACGTTTCATCTACCTTCTCTCCGGTGAGATCAGGGTTTATCCCATGGTTCGTCGCTAACGGGGTGGAAGCTGGAGTAGAACCTGACATCCCAAATTTCTCTAAGATATCATGAATATACTTCGTCTGATGTATGAAAATTCCCTTAGGCAGTTGATCAACTTGAAGTCCCAAGAAGAATTTCATCTCACCCATCGATGACATTTCAAATTTTTGCTTCATAACTCGTTCGAAATCTTTGCACAGATTCTCATTTGTAGACCCAAATATGATGTCGTCCACATATATCTGAACTATCAGAAGATGTCCGTCGACCTCTTTGGTGAAGAGAGTGGCATCCACTTTTCCTCGGATGAAGCTGTTGGCTAGCAGGTGTTGAGACAAAGTCTCGTACTAAGCTCTCGGGGCCTGGTGTAAACCATACAACGCTTTATCCAGCAAATAAACCTTGTCTTTGTGGATTGGATCGGTGAAGCCCGGTGACTGTCCGACATATACCTCCTCTTTTACCTTCCCATAGAGAAACGCCGATTTAAAATCTAATTGATAAACCTTAAAATTTTTCCAAGATGCAAATGCTAGGAAGATTCTGATCGCTTCTAGTCTAGCAACCGGAGCATATACTTCAGTGAAATCTATCCCCTCCTGCTGACTGAAACCCTGGACTACGAGTCGAGCTTTGTTACGAATAATAACCCCTCGATCGTCTCTCTTACACTTGAACACCCACTTGGTGTTTATCTTCCTTTGACCATCAGGAAAGTCTACTAACTTCCACACTCCTAACTTCTCAAACTGACTCAACTCTTCTTGCATAGCATTGACCCAAGAATCTTCAGTTAGCGCCTCTTTGTATGTTCGCGGTTCGATCTGCGAAATAAAACAACTAAGTGAAAACTCAGTTTGTAAAGGAGCAACTGTAGAATTAAAAAAAGTAAGGCCTTGGTCAATTTGACGTCTAGTGCGAACGCCTGATTGTAATTCTCCAATGATCAACTCTTCTGGATGGTATGAAAGAGTTCTCGGCATCACCTCGCCTGGAACATCTACCTCGCCTTCCAAATTTGTAACATTCTGATTTGCACCTTGTTCACTGACTGGAATTGTTTGACTTGATATATGGATTTGCTCCCCCTCAATATCTGAATCACCATGATCAAATACAGGTCTGTCATCAGATTCTAGATTATCATTGACTACCGTCTGATTGTCAAGAGATTGTTGAATATCATCATGTTCTCCAGCATTACTTGGACCTGCTTCATCATCATTCGAAGTTTGTCGTTGACGAATGTAAGTTTCTGCTGGAAATCTTTCCTGCGATTCTTCATATTCTCTCAAAATATCTAACTCGTCAAAGAAATCTTGTTCTTCTTCAATGTCAAACGAATCCCATAGTTTATCGTAATTAAAATGCCATGAGTCGCCTGGATTCTGTGGTGGCATTGTGTAACCTTGACACTCAACATTGTGTGCTTCAATAATCCGCTTCAAGCTCGGAACAAAGACTCGTTTCAATGGACTTGAGTAACCCACAAAAATTCCCTCAATGCTCTTTGCACCAAACTTTCCAAAAGGCTCTAGAACTGTACAAGGAGACCCAAACGGTTCTAAATACTTCAGATTCGGTTTGCGGTTATTGATCAGTTCGAAACATGTCTTGTTGAAATTCTTTACTGTAAGAACCCGGTTGAGTGTATACCAAGCGGCTGACACTGCTTCTGCCCAAAAGTTAACAGGTAGTTTAGAATCAGCAAGCATCGTCCTAGCCGTTTCAATTAGCGTCCTGTTCTTTCTTTCAGCTACTCCATTCTGCTGCGGAGTGTAAGGAGCATTAATTCTTGCAGTATACCTCTCTCATCACAATACTCTTCCATCTTGTTGTTCTTGAACTCTGTACCGTTGTCACTCCTGATTCTTCTGATTCGAGTTTGGTACAAGTTTTCAATTTTTCTGAACAACGGCATCAAACTATCAAATGTCTCATCTTTTGACTTCAGAAACGATACCCATGAAAATCTTGAGTAGTCATCTGTTACTACTAGACAGTAGAGATCTCCAGTAATACTTTTGACGTTCACTGGACCAAACAGATCCATATGGAGTCTCTCTAGTGGTCTTGAGACTGAGTTGACTTTCTTTTGAGGATGTGATTTCTTCTTTTGCTTGCCTTTGATGCAGCTAATGCACTCTCCTTCAAGATGAAAACCTTTCACATGAACACCAGTAACTAAGTCGTTATGCACCAGGTGATTCATTTTTCTTAGGTGAATATGGCCCATCTTTCGATGCCATAACTGTGATTCTTTTTATGTTGCTCTTGACATAAAACAGTGAGCCTGACCCGTGGTTGTAGTAGCTACGCTCATGTCCAACACGTACAGATCATTCACTCTAGGCGCTCTCATGATAACCCACTCTTCGGGAAAAACAAATCCTGGTTTCAAGATCAAACACTCTTTGTCTGTAAAGTGCGTTGTATACATACGATCACAAATCTGAGATATGCTTAGAAGATTGTTTTCAAACTCGGCGATGTAGTTAACTCTTTAAAACGTTACGATTCCATTCGATAAAGTTCCTTCTCCAACTATTCGACCACCTTGATTTCCCGCAAATCCCACGTAACCTCCATTAAACCCACGAACATCGTACAATAGGGTTTTCTTCCCCGTCATGTGCCGAGAAGCTCCACTATCCATAATCCAACGTGAAACGGATCTTGGAAGCTCCTGCACATATCACAAAACACTTAGTGAGATTTTGATGCTACCCTAGCCTCATTTGACTCGGGTAACTTGACATTAATGTGACTTTTTGCAATGTAAAGTGGCGGAAAATTCTTGTCATTCATCTTCAAGCTTTCCTCAAACCCAATCTCAACCTTTTTGTATAAAAAGAAATCATTTTTAGAAGGTTGACCAGTTGATTGGTCTTGCTTTGGTACATTCTCCTTTTTAGAAGTAGTAGCCTCTTGTTTTTCAAGTTTCTCATAGTAATCCAAAGGAACATCCATCTTTACCGAAGTGGTAGAAGATAATTGTTTTTCTGACTCTAAAACCTTTGGTTTTGGAGAACTTTTTGGCTTCCATGTTTGTTGAGATGAAGCAACCCGTTTGTAAAAATTGTTATTTTTAGTTTCCAACTTCTTAACAGGTTCAATTTTGACTTTTGTGTTCTCATTTTTCAAAATTTTCTCAACAACCATTGGAGCTTTGCCTTTTGCATCAACCTTCTTCTTTTGACTCTCAACAACTTCAGACTTAGGCTTAAAGTTGGTGCACTTTCGTGCAATGTGTCCAACTTTGTTGCACTTAAAGCATGTACGAGTATCAACTACTCGACTTGTGCCTTCAGTCTGAGGCTGTGAGGCCTTCTCCTCAAAGAATTCTTCATTTGATTTTGAAAAAATTTCAGACTCTTGCTCGGAATGAGAACTCGAGCTTTTGACAAACACCTTTTTGTCAACAAACTTTTTGTTTTGAAAATTCCTTCTTGAATAACTCTTACCACCCTGATATCCACCCGACCATCTGTTTTGATTGTAGTTAGAAAAACGTGGCGGTACAACAGGCTTTTTGTAGTAAGATTTATCTTTTTCAAAATTCAATTGTCTCTCAACACGTTTTAAATTTTTAAGTTCAGAAACATCAATTTCGACCAACTTGAACACATTTTTCAATTTATCCACATTCACATTCTCTAACGGAAATTCAGAGTCCGAATACAACTTATCCGATCCCGACATCTTGTACATCACACGATTAGGTTCTTCATTTAAGTTATTTTTGGATTTTGATTTCGGAATGTATTTGTCCAAAAAGCATTCATCATCCTCAGTAGTGTCACTTTCAAATTTCAAAACATTTTCAGCCATGCTTTTAACAATTTCAGATTGGACACTATCTTCATCAGATGATGAAGTGAATGTAACATCAATTGTATCTGGAAGTTTAACTCCATTTTCATCTTCATCATTAACCAACCCTGATTTTTTCTTTGAAAAATTGTTTAAGACTGGTGGTGGAACCTGATGAAACCCAACCCCGGTTCCATCAAAGTATACATCTTCACCTGCTTTGTTTTTCCCGATGGGTTTGGGAACAATGTATTGTAAAACAAAGCTTGCAGAGTTGTAACTATTCAGTTTCAACTGGATACGTTCATTTTCAATTTTGGCTTCTTGAAATTGAAGCTTCAACTTAGCAATTTCATCCAGTTGCTGGTTGATTAACTCTTCTTTCAGTCTAAGAACTCCTGACAGTTGAAGATTTTCCTTGGTTGTCTTACCATTTCTTTCATCAGAATCTTTAACCGTTCGTTTTAGCTTCTCAATTTTTCTGAAATCTGACGATTTTCAAGAACTAACTTTTCGTTTTCTTTCCTTACTCTTTCTATGTCATTTTTATCATTTTCAATTTTCTCAGTTAATTCTTTTAATCTTTCGTTTGAAGCTTTCAACAATTTATCACGGTTTAAAATCTGATCTTCAACACTTCTGACTCTACTAGTCAGTTCTTCAACTTTCTTACCACTGAGGTAAGTGATTGTACTACAAACTTTGCACTCTTTCATGCAATTTTTGCAGTCGTTCTCAGATTTAACTTTCTTACCTGACTCATGTGTATCATTTGAACTGACCTTATCTTTGGACTCAGTTCCAGAACCAGAATCTACCTCTAGTTCTTTTGTAGCAAGAACTTTTTCAGCTATCTCCTTCAAGTTTTCAGCGGTAAATTCTTGTGATGTATCAATGATCCCATCATCAATCTTCTTTGTCTGCTGCTCTTTTTTTTTCTCTTTTTCTTCTACTTTCTCTTCTCCACCTCCCCACCATAATTTTTGCCAACCTTCTTCTTCTTCAGCAATTTGTTGAATCATAGTATCAAGACTAATGGATTTTGGATCAACAGCAATGTTTCCTATGGGATCAAGATAACATTCTCTATCAGCATCCCATCTTTTTGCCTTTTTAGCTTCATTGAATGTAGAAGACATTCTGATCATCCTGCTTTGAGCTTTCATCTTTCTGTTGACAAACTTCTCTTTTTCTGTTCTGTTGTCTTTAAATGGAACAGGCTTTGCCACAAACGCATATCCTACCGCATCCTCCTCTGGTAGTAATTCGCTCCAGTGAAAACCTTCATCGTCATGAATAACAGTAAGAGCTCTGGATTTTTCTTTGGGGGTATCTTCAAGCTGCTTCATTCTGGGCGGTTCTGATTTATTCTGATGATAGATCGCTCTTTTGTTGTAATCTCCTCTAAATGGATTTGCAGTATCATCAGCTGGTGCACGTGAAGCACGTGACTTTTGATTTGTCAAAGCCAAGTTTTGTGGACGGCCCTCCGATAGAATGTCTACCAGTAATCTCCATGAACCTTTGTGCTCGTCGGACTGCACTAGCCATACACCACCTAATGTCGATCAACTCCATCTCTTCCGGGTCGATCTGATCGTAATCCTCCTTGGTGAGATTAGTGTTTCCAATCTTGCCTGCCACAAGGCTCTCATATGACTCTAGCACAGAAGCTAAGAACACCATCTGCTGTTTTGCTGATTCTTCGCTGAAATTTTGAGCATTCTTTAAATCCACAGCAATGTTGCATTGAAACAAGTTCTTTGAAGCTGATTGGCTTGAAGTTAACAAAGAACCACTGTGAAAACCACTGCTTAAACTCTCTTTACTTGATGTGTTAGAATTTTCAGCAGAAAAAGCTGTCTTGGGAGACACATTCTTGGGAATCATACTTTTTGGATAGTACAGCTCCACATTCTGTTGATATGAAGAATGATTGACTTTGTTTGATTTCTTTATCTCCAACTCGTGACTCTCCAGTCTTTCAATCAACAAATCAACCGTCAGATCCTCGGACTTGATTGTATTCTTCAACATCAAGGCAAAGTATTGCCAATCCATCTCATCCGGCAACGAGTCAAACAATTTGTCAACTAATTCTTCTCGAGAATATACAACCCCGTGTCTTGCCAGTTCCAACTTCAAGTGTCCAAATCTCTCAATTATCTTAGAAACAGATTCATTTTTTAAACAACCAAATAAATCAAACTCTTTTCTTAACAGTTTCTTTTTGTTTTTTACTATCTCAGCAATACCCACACATTTCACTTTTAATTTTTCCCAAAGATCTTGAGCATTTGTGTACTCAATCAGAGATATTATGTCGTCTCTAACAGACTGATGAAGCAATGCAATGCACTTTTGTTCAGCAGCAAAATTCTCTATATCTTCAGTTTGTGTCAGATTTTCACCATCTTGTCCTCCATTATTGAATCCATCCTTTAAACTTTTCCAGCTTGGATACACAAACTCTTTCAACCACTCTTCAATTGCCATCAACTTTGGAGGTTTGTTGTATGTGCCGTATGCACTCTCCACACTTAAAGCATCGGACAAAGTTTTCTTTGCACTCGGAGTGTTCTCATTGGTGTTGTTTGAATTATCATCTCCGGTGTTTCCCACAAAGGCAAACATATCACTGAAAGGATTCATAAACTCGTCCATCTTTCAAGTACCTGAAACAGTCAACAAACACTTAGAAAAATTTTGGAATTTTGAAAAGCAGTTTTCAAACGGAATCAGTTGAAGCGGAATTGCTTCAAATGAAATTATCACTCAAACGAAATATGGTTTTCAAACGGAATTATCAAGCAGATTTTAATTCCATGTGGAATTAGATCAATTTCAAACGAAATTAGGCCAACTGAAACGGAAATAAGATCTTTGAAGCGGAATTAATAATTCTGTTTTAACTCTTCAAAGGGAATTTGATTCCGTGTGACTTTTCAAGCGAAATTAAGAACAGTGTGGTTAATTCCGTGCGGAATTAAGATATGGTTCAAATGGAATTAAGATAACGTCAGCATTTTTGATCAGTTTTTCAAGCGGAATTATCAGTTTTATTAGTTTTAAGTCGAATTTTAGTCCAATTCTTTCAAGGATTAGATAAAACTATGTTTCACTTATAATATGTGAAAATCAGGCCATTTTATCCGTTCAATCTTGTTCAAATCAGAAAAGGAGTAGAAGTGAAAGAATCCAATGAAATCAAGCTGAATTGGTATGAACTCCTCGTCCTGAGCTCTGATACCACTTGTCGGATCGTCGTGTGACCCTAACAAGTCAATATGAAGAATTCAGCATCAAAAACAAAGGCGGAATCAGTGTAATTGATGTAAAACAGCTTGTTTTCTTTAATTATCCTCTTTTATTGATTTCCTGAGCTTTTACAATTCTGATAACAATTCGGCAGCACCTCGGCTCTCAAACAATGACTTCTAATTCCGTTTCAAATGAAACAACTTGATCAGGTATATATAGGCTCTTAATTCCGCTTGAAACCAACTCAAACGAAATCATCATTCAAACGGAATTACCTAATTCCGTGCGGAATTAGTTAATTTCGCTTGAAACCTTTAATTCCGTTTGAAATGTCATCATGCACCTTTCAAGAGGAATTACCCTTTAACACATTTTCTCGATATCCGTGCCCTGATCTATCTAATACAATACAAGACTTGATAAAGACGAAGTTAGCAGACATCAGTGCACCAACAGCATCGCTGCTTGCGGTAACTGATGTTGTTCCCGCGTTCTTGTTCTTCCCAAGATGTATGCGGGATGCGGTGTCGTGCCGCATCGCCGCTTAGTGACTGTTACTGTTGTCCAGATCCCTTGTCGTGACGAAAATGTTCATAGGATTCGGTGCCAGGCCGCATCGCTATGCGTAACATCTGTTCTCGTACTTAAGGTAAGTCTTCTCATCAATGGACAGTTACCATACCAGTATTCAGGCAGCTCCGTTCGAGGCTTTATACAGACGGAAATGTCAATCTCCTCTCTGTTGGGCTGAAGTGGGTGAGAGCCAAATCACAGGCCCGGAGCTTGTGCTCGAAACTTCTGAGAAGATTGTACAAATCAGAAATCGTATGGCGGCAGTGCGCGACCGTCAGAAAAGCTACGCTGACAAGCGTAGGAAACCTTTGGAGTTTGCTGTAGGCGATCGCGTTATGTTAAAGGTCTCACCCTGGAAGGGTGTGGTACGTTTTGGGAAGCGCGGTAAGCTTAATCCGCGTTATGTCGGGCCATTCAAAATCCTGGAATGAATTGGTAAGGTGGCATACAAGCTTGAGTTACCTGCTGAGCTGGGTAACGTTCATGATGTTTTCCATGTTTCACAGTTGAAGAAGTGTTTGTCCGACGAAACACTTGTAGTACCGTTTCAAGAGCTGAAAATCGACGACAAATTGCAGTTTGTCGAAGAACCCATTGAAATTATGGACCGGGAAGGCAAGGTTCATAAGCATAGCCGAATTCCGATCGTGAGAGTTCATTGGAACTCAAGACGTGTACCAGAGTTCACGTGGGAACGCGAGGATCAGATGAAGCTCAAGTATCCTCACCTGTTCCCAAGTGAACAACCTAAACCTGGTGCAACTAATGAATTTCAGGATGAAATTGCCTTTCAAGTTGGGGATGATGTGGTACCCGAGGAAAATCCATGGTCATCCTGATTTGACACTTCGCCGCTTTTGGTTTACTTATTAAATTTCGGGACGAAATTTCTTTCAAGTTGGGGATGATGTGACAACCCGAGTTTTCAAGACCTTTCCTCGACACGTTACTTGTTTCGCAACTGTGTTTTCATAATTCGTTTGCATTGTAACTTGTGCACGTTTGATATATGATTGGTGTATTGTATTATTGTTTGGTTAAATAATGAACTTGTGAACTGTTTAAAGTTATAAACTTAACACATGCATTCTCATGACTGCTGAAACATAGGAGTTTCGTCAAAATCCTTACTCGACGAAACATAGGACTTTCGTCATCACCCTCGCTCGACGAAACATTGGTGTTTCGTCACACACATCACGATGAAGAATGGTTCTTCGTCGAGGCCCTTATTCGTCATGTGGGCTTGTGGCCCAGGTGAGGCCCAAGTACGAATCAATTATATTTACATCATAACATTACGTAAGGCCACAATTCGCGAAACCCTAGACACTCTTCTCCTCTCCCTTGCACCCGACGTCGATCATCACCCTCTCGAAGTTCTTGCTTGTTCCATCTCACATCCGGTTAGTTGTGATAACCCGACTCGATCTATTATTGTGCTGTTTGTGTGAATATCCATTATCATAATGGGTGTCATTTGTTGATTGATTCGATTGTGATTGATTGTTTGAATTGAAACTCATGAGTTATGGTTATAGAGACAAACCATAGGATACGAATGTATGTGACCCGTAACCGAAAAGTTAAGTTTTCGTATGATAGAAATCCTTATGAATCTGTCTGCGTGATTAAATGTTGAGTGGTAGAAAGGATTGGCCGTATTTAGGGTTTGATATTTTATTGTTTAACCCGATAGATTGGATCACGCATGATATGAATCTGATGTTTTGTCTTTCGTCATATTCACTGCACGGTTTAATGATTCTGATGTTGTATGAACATTATGTTGTCAGTGTGTATAGTTATGAATGAATCAGAACTGTGAAGGATGAGAGTTGTGGTTAATCTTGATGAACAGTAGGGCGGGAAGAAGAAGGGTCTTCGACGAAATACCCATCTCAACGAACAACCTAAGGTTTCGTCACCTACATGTCGACGAAACACTTGATGTTTCGTCACCCATCATGTTGATGAAATACTTGATGTTTCGTCACCCATATGTCGACGAAATACCTTGGTATTTCATCGTTTGAAGTTTCGCCGCCCAGAGGATAGTTCACAACAGACTGTAGTTCAGAACACGTATGATAATGAATGATTATTGTTGATTTTTGTCTGTTAATGATGTTAGTTATGACTTGGGGATAACATGATTCGGTCTGAACGCGTTTCACAAAGTGTCACACCCTATACGTAATATATGGAGGTTCTCTGGGCGAATTGGGTGTTCCTGTGAAATCTGTCCTCCTTTCAATTCAATCCTGGTTCTGATCGATCTTGCTTAGCATCTAGGGAGTACCTGATACGCTCCTTAGTTTCTAATCGATTGAAATCAGCCTAGGGTTTTTGCGAGTATAGGATTTCTGTCTATTTCGTTCGTTCGACTAAGCTATTGATTTCCGATTTCGAGTTTAGGGGTCTAGTTTTTCTATTTCATTAATTGATTGCTTTCAGTTGTTGAGTTTAGGTTTCCGATTGGCTTCTGGTTGGGTTTTGATCGAACTTCAGCTTGACGACGGCTAGGGTTTTGATTGATTTCAATTGGTGAGTCGGCTAGGGTTTGTCACGGCTGCCTTTGTTTCAGCCGGCATATCTTTTACCGAATTTCTGTTGACGGCTGCTAGGGTTTGTCAATATTGGAATGGATGATCTTAACAGTTCTGGTGGAAACCAACGATATTCGTGGGAAGCCACGATTATCGTTTGAAGAAATTGCTGCACGGTTTCTTGATGTTGATGGGAACAATTTGCAGCCAAAGCGTGGTGTAACGATTGGAACACAAAATGACCCTAAGTCTTCAAACATCAGCGATGATCTCACCAAGGTCACAATTCCGGTTCGTTTAGAAAAACGGGATGTCGAAAAGTCAGACAACTTTTGGGATTACCCTAGCAAGTATACGCCAAAATCAGACCTATTTGGTGCATCTTTTTCGGCAGACAAGAGGAAACAAACAGGTTCTGGTTCTGCGGAACAATTATCCTTTGCGAATGTTGTGAAGGATTCTAAAGAGAAGGTGGGTGATGGAATCGAATGAGGCTGTTGACGGAGCTGATGTTGTCATTCCACTGTCTTCAGTTAAACAAGTCAATGACAGGTATGCGAACACTTTGTATGGTTATTTTCTGGGTAAACGGCTGGCATTTCCTGTTGTTGATTTCTTTGCAAAGAACAATTGGGCAAAATATGGTTTGTCAAGAATTATGATGAATGCACACGGGTTCTTCTTCTTTAAGTTCAAACGAAAGAAGGGTTGGATCAAATGTTAGAGGATGGTCCGTGGATGATAAGAAATGTCCCAATAATTTTGAAAGCATGGTCGGCCTCTATCAAGTTGGAAAAAGAGGATTTAAAAGCTATTCCGGTTTGGGTCAAGATGCATGATGTGCCGTTAGCGGCATTTACTGAGGATGGGCTTAGTTTACTTGCATCTAAAATTGGGGTGCCTATGATGTTAGATTCGTATACTGCCACAATGTGTGCGGAATCTTGGGGAAGAAGCAGCTATGCTAGAGCTCTTATTGAAGTTCAGGCAGGGGTTGATTTAAAGAAGAGTGTTACTGTTGCAATCCCATCTTTGGAGGGTCTTACTCATTCAATGGTGGAGGTTAAAATTGAGTATGATTGGGAGCCTTTAAGATGTTCTTCTTGTTGTGTTTTCGGTCATGAGGATAGCTCGTGTCCTAAGAACCCTCAGGTAAATTTGATTGGGGATACTGAGAAGAAGAAAAATGATGACTTTCAGGTCGTAGGTGCCAAAAAGAAGAAACCGAATAATCAAGGGTTTCATATAAAAAATCAGAAGCCTAATTTAGTCTACAGGCCAGTTGTCAAACCTAAACCGAAATCGTCTATGTCGAACCCGATGATTAATCAGGTCTCAACATCGAACTCATTTGGTATTCTATATGACGAAGACGGCAATCATGGAGGTACCACTGTGGGGCAAATAGAGAAGAAGGAGAAACAGTCGAGTGACAGGCAGGATTCGGATGAAGAGGAGGTCGTTGAAGTCTACAATGAAACTAGTGATTTTATGACATCGGGTACTCATCCTTTTTCTTCGAAAGCAGGGGCAAGCACCTCTTCCACAAAATTCTCAAATGGATAGGCTATTGTTGGTTCGTTTGAAGGGGTTGCCGGTTTGTGGCAGCTTTATATTTGATGATGGCGGTTGAGGATTTTGTTTTTGTTTTTGCATTGTTTTGTCTACTAGATCTCTCTCTTGATGTATAGTAGGCTAGGTTATGGGGTGTCATAGATACTTTGTTTTGCTTTGTTATACATATATGGGGCATGTCCTATATATGAACTAGTGTGGAACACATCCTCACTACTTGTTCTTATTTGTGGTTGAATTTTAATAGAATCACCGGGGTAACCCTTTACCCAAAAAAAGAATGTAAACTAATTACGTATACATGAATACTATAGGCTTTGATTGATTAAGTGTGAACGAATATCTAAATCATACCGAGAAAACCAAGGTGAGTTCACTTCTCTCAAAACAAGCATGCGTCCGGTGGGGACAATCAAACTGATAAAACTTGTTAACGGATTTTCGTAAACCCATATCCTTGTAGGGGATATGAGGCAGTTTCGAATACCCACATCCTTGTAGGGGATGTGAGGCGGATTTCACAAACGAATATCCTTGCAGGGGATATGCAACGGTTTTCGGTAAACGTTAATGTTGGATAATACACTCACTCTCTATCACTTAAGTCCCATCATACTACCGGGTTAGTTTCTTGTAGGGCAACGGGGTTATTAGTTGATAGTGCTATTAGGTTTGGCACCCTCACGACGTACGTGGATAGGACGGGCGTGAACTAATAACTTTAAATCATGACCAATGTTTGATAGAGCATTGGAGAAGGGCAAAAAGGGTCATCTAGAAGGGCAAAAAGGGTCATCTGCGGTATCGAGTTATTATCAACATAGCATAACATAACATATCATAAGTCATTACTTGGTATTAAACGGCTAAAACAAACTGTGAACTCACCAGCGTGTCTGATACACTTTTCTGCATGCTTGCAGGTCCTTAGGTACATTGTTATGGAACTTGCCGTCTGGGAAGCTGGAGTGGTCATGGGTCGTGGCATTTGGAAAACTTCTCAATGTTGCATTGTTGAACACTTTTATTTAAACAAACTATTATGCTTCCGCTGAACATGTTGATTTTATTAAATGGTGTTTGAATTATACAGTTACATTTAATGAAAGGTTTATATTGTCTTTTATGTCTGTGGTTCAATGTGATTAGTGGCTAGATCCTGGTACGTCACACGCCTCGCGGGGGTTTCTGCTTGTGGTATTTTTGGGGATGTGACAGTTTGGTATCAGAGCCACAGATTATAGTGAACTAGGTTTTAAAACATTTTCGTAAAACCAGACTATAACCAAACAGTATCGAAAACGACCATGACACTCAGCTCCAGATTGCAAGGTTCCTCCTCTGTTTACTTTATGCATTACTTGTTTAGTAGTCATACACTCACGACTTGCATGAAACTACATACTAGATACCATGATGTGATTACCTGTGCTGCATGTTTTAGTAAAGCTTGATAGTGTAACACTACCCTTCGACTTTGTGATTCTTAATCCTGTAATACTTTTCGTTTCGCTATTTGAATGTGGGGAACCTTTTAGCTCAAGTTAAGAGGCACTGAGATAAGCATGCAAATTGCTTTATTATTATTGGAGACAACATAATAATAATGTGGGGTGCATGTGAGTCCCAGTGAGGCTTAACAAGTGTGAAAGGGGTTCCGCTCTGTTGTTTGATGTGAACTTTGTAGTTTGTGGATGTCATCGTGAGGTTTGACTCCTACCTTATCTCGATCCTTAAACTTTTTCCCTCTTCTTATATTGAATAATGAGAGGATGAGGCCATTGACGTGGTCACGTTGCGATGACTCAGGCTGAGTTGACAAATTTGATTAACACCCGTGTGGCTGAGGCTTTGGCAGCCTATCAAGCTGGTACGATATGTGCCAATTATTCTTTATTCTTGTGTCGCGTACACAACTCTTGTCTGTATGCTGTATTTTCTTTCGTTCTTAGGTCAGCAAGCGAATCAGAATCAAAACAATCCGCCTGCTTGTACGTTCAAAATGTTCATGGATTGTAAGCCACAGACTTTCAGTAGAGCTGAAGGTCCCGTGGGATTGCTCCGTTGGTTCGAGAAAGCCGAATCCGTTTTTGCTATGTGTAACTGTCCAGCTAGGGACAGGGTGAAGTTTGCTTTTGGCACCTTGGAGGATGGTGCTCTGACTTGGTGGAATGCTCAGGTGCAGATGTTGGGCGTCGAGATGGCAAACGCGACCACTTGGGATGATTTCAAAGAGTTGATTCGGGAAGAGTACTGCCCTCGGGATGAAATTCAAAAGTTGGAAAACGAGTACTATAACCTGAAGATGGAAGGATCTGAGATCGAGGCTTATACGAAATGGTCTCACGAGCTGGCAAACATGTGTCCTAATTTATCCCGACCTCCACCTCGCAGGATCGAACTCTACATTAATGGATTGGCACCACAAGTCAAGGGATTAGTCACTGCAGCAAATCTCAATGACCTACCCCGGATTATCAGATTGGCTCACAAGATTACTGATCAGGAGGTGGAGCGTGGCTCGCTGCCACCCCATATTGATGCTACTACTGCTGCTACAGTTACCACCACCACAGATAACAAGCGTAAGTGGAGCGACATAGATAAGGCGACTAACTCAAATCCGTCACAAAAGAAGCCCGATAACAACAGCAGCCACAGCTTTAGTCAATCGTCTTCAGTTAATCAGAATCAGAACCACAGCCAGACTTCTGGTTACGCAGGAAAACAGCCGAAGTGCAATAAGTGTGGTTTCCATCACTATGGCCAGTGTAGTCGAGCATGTCAAAGGTGTGACAAGGTGGCTCACATGGTGAAGGATTGTATTTTTTTTTTTTTTGGGTAAAGGGTTACCCCGGTGATTCTATATATTCACAAACCAAAAAACACAAGTAGTGTAGCCTGCCTACACTAGTTCATTCATGAGACATGCCCCATGAACGTAAAACCAAGAAACCAGAAAACAACCAAAAGAGAAACAAATGGACACAACTAGACTACAATCTAGACAAATGCGCAAGAAACCAGAAACTAATCAGCCACCATCATCTTCCACATGCTTTCCTCGAATCTCCCACTCTTCAAAAAGTCTCCTCACACTTGAAGTGTTCTTCAGTTTAGCTCCCATGGCGAAGGATTGTAGAGCTCCACATCCCAAGCAACAGCAGCAACAACCTGAGCAACAGCAACAGAGGCAACAACCCCAGCAGAATCGGGGTAATTAGAGGGGATGTTATCAGTGTGGCAGTGAAGGGCATTTCAAGAAGGATTGCCCACAGCTGAACCAGAATGCCAACAACAACAATGGGGGTAACCGTCATAACAACAACAACAACACAGGAAACCACAACAATGGGAATAACGGAGGGAATGGTGCTCGCGACAGGGCGTTCACTATTGGGGCAGGCGATGCAAGGAACGATGGCAATGTCGTGACTGGTACGTTCTCTTTCAACGGTATTTTAGCTACTGTATTATTCGACTCCGACGACGACTGGAGTTATGTGTCTTTGGGGTTCAGTCGTCAGTTAGGGTTAACTCCAACACCCCTTATAAACAAGCACATAGTGGAATTAGCTGATGGCAAGTCCATTGAAGCCTCGCATGTACTTTTAGGAAGACGGCGCATACTATGTAACAGGACGCATCCGGGTCCCACTCTATGGCAACCTACGAGAGCTTGTGATGGATGAAGCACACAAGTCTCGCTACTCAGTACATCCTGGTTCAGATAAGATGTACCACAACATGAAAACTACATACTGGTGGCCTAGCATGAAAGCTCACATAGCAACCTACGTTAGCAAGTGTTTGACTTGTGCGAGAGTCAAGACCGAATATCAGAAACCCTCAGGCCTACTTCAACAACCAGAGATATCACAATGGAAATGGGAGCAAATTTCCATGGATTTCGTTACTGGCCTGCCTAGATCTCAACGCGGAAATGATACTATTTGGGTGATCGTGGATCGACTCACAAAGTCTGCACACTTCCTGGCTATCAAGGAAACGGATATGTTCTCCACTCTAGCAGACGTATATCTTAAGGAAGTTGTCTCGAGGCACGGGGTGCCCACCTCCATTATCTCTGATCGTGATGCACGTTTTACCTCTGAACTGTGGCAAGCAATGCACAAGTCCTTTGGCTCACGTTTAGATATGAGCACAGCTTATCACCCGCAAACGGATGGGCAGTCTGAACGCACCATCCAGACACTAGAAGACATGCTTCGTGCATGTGTTATCGATTTTGGCAACGGCTGGGAAAAGCATCTCCCATTAGTGGAGTTCTCGTATAACAACAGTTACCACACCAGCATTCAGGCCGCTCCATTTGAGGCATTGTACGGGTGTAAATGCCGATCACCACTTTGTTGGGCAGAGGTGGGGGATAGTCAGATCACTGGTCCAGAACTTGTGGTAGACACAACAGAAAGAATTGCTCAAATACGACAACGAATGGCGGCAGCTCGTGACCGTCAGAAAAGCTACGCTGATAAAGGTAGCAAACCACTCGAGTTCCAGGTTGGGGATCGAGTGCTACTCAAAGTCTCACCCTGGAAGGGTGTTGTTCGTTTTGGCAAACGAGGCAAACTTAAACCACGATACGTTGGACCTTTTGACATCATAGAGAAAATAGGCAAGGTAGCCTACCAACTGAACCTACCAGCAGAACTCAGTGGAGTTCACAACGTTTTCCACGTGTCGAATCTGAAGGAGTGTCTGTCAGATGAGACCCTCATACTTCCTTTGAAGGAACTCATTATCGACGAGCAGTTGCGATTCGTCGAGGAACCAGTAGAGATTACTGACCGAGATGTGAAGATTCTCAAGCGCATTAGAATACCTCTCGTTCGAGTTCGTTGGAACTCACGTCGTGGCCCAGAGTTCACCTGGGAATGCGAAGATCAGATGAAAGAAAAGTATCCCCAATTGTTCGCAAACAGTACAACCACTACTGAGGCTAAAGCTACCATGGAAACGGGGGGAGGATGTGACACCCCAGGGAAACTAGGAAAACCATGCAACTTAACTAGCTTCCTCAGTGAGTACGTACCAAATTTCGGGACGAAATTTCTTTCAACTTGGGGATAATGTGACAACTCGTATTCAGAACTTGTCTTTATGCTTAATGTAACGTATGTGAACCTTATGTGATAATCTGATATGTTTTAATGAATGTTATGAGGCTATATGTGAATGTGTGTATGTATAATTATATGACCCGAATCGCACAACAATAACCCAACCGCACAACACTTGGCACACCGCACTAGCTTCTAGGCTTTGGTCCTTGACTACTCTCGGCCCACTCCCCACTCGAAACCCATGAGCAGCCCATGCAAGGGTTCGGCCGCTCCCATATATAAACCGATACAAAGCCCTTGTGAGGTTTTGCTTCCCCATTATTTGCAAACACTCTATACACACCAAACCCTACTCTCTTTCTCTCCTCTTGAAGCCGACGGCAATACCCTCTCCTCATCGAAGATTTCCTTGTTCGGATTACCTTTTATTCAACCCTCTAACCGGTTAGTATTCTTATTATTGTTTGTATGTTGAACGATGTTGTGATCTATATGTCATACATGATGATTTAGGAATGGTATGTATTTGTTTGTAATGTAATCAATGAGATTTGATGTCTTTGTGTATTGGCTCACAAGTATGATATGCTAGATCGATATAGGGTTTGATAATCGTATGGTGCTAATGATGATTTAGGGTCGAACGCATGTTAATCGGCTGTGGTGTAATTGGACTTGGATGATTAGTATGTTTTGATTAATAGTTGTTGCATGATGAGTTAGAAATTTTGGTGTTAACCCTACTGTTGATTCGTTGATGATGATGATGATGATGATGAGTTGCTATGATATTAGGGTTCATATGATTTAATGTTGATTGTTCGATTTGATCGAGTGTTTGACTAGTTGGAAACTGTTAGAATTAACCTTGCAAGATAATAAGGAAACAAATTAATTGATCACATAATTTTAGGAAACATGTAACTGATCACACAAGTCTCTTAATCGCACAAGAGGCTCCGGTCGCACAAGACCAAACACACAAGTTCAGTCGCACAAGATAGGTGCAATTGTTTAAACTCACCGTTATGCATGATCGCACAAGATCTAGTGGATCGCACAAGATGGTGCCGATCGCACAAGATCTTGGGCCTTACACACTGTTTGAACTTAACATGTTATTGGACCTAATGGCCCAAAACCCAGTCGCACAAGTTGTCCGGACCGCACAAGATAAACGTATGGTGTTGTTGGGCCGTGTATTTATATTTGGGCCGGGTTTATGTTAAATCGCACAACCCATTGTGGATCGCACAAGTTATGCTGATCGCACAATAGGTTGGGCCGATTGTCTATTGGGCTTAGCTACCGATCTGTTTTACATGTTCTGAATATATGCCATGCATGCCATGCTTGTTACATGTCTGGATTTGATAAATCGATGCAAACATACGTGCTTTACTTGAACCTAGACCTGACTTGTATGGTAACCATGTTAGGACGTGGTTGACCTCTAGCAACTCGATTGACCTTTCGTTTATCTGCCGAGCTAACCTAAGGTGAGTTCACACTTTATACAAAGCATGGGATTCCCAGGGGTTGGGAATGGGTTAAGGAACATGGATTCCTCGTCCTTCTTGGGTAGGACAGTACGGGTTCAGGAATATAATTCCTCGTCCTCATGGACAGTTAAACTTCGCTAGACCAAAACTCTATCACGAAGTCCCTCCTTTTTATATCGACTTAATCGCCGGGCCAATGGCGAGCAGGTCATTAGTTAGATAGCGCTATTTAGGTCTGACAAGCCTCACACCGTGCCGCAGAGGACGGGCGTGAACTAATGGATCTGGGCACGTCAATGATGATAGACATTGACAGTTCAAGGCACATAAACATGACTACAGTCAGCAGTCGATATGGTAACGAGTCTAGTAGTATATACATGGGGTAGCCCCCATGGCCGAAGAGCCAGATAATTAAACATGGGGTAGCCCCCACGGCTGGATTGCCAGAGTAAATGGGATAAACAAATCACATTTTCAATTATGGGGTAACCCCCACGGCAGGGATGCCAGTTAAAGGAAACTGTTTTTGGAACAACATAAAACGAACACCCAACTGTGAACTCGCTCAACTTTATTGTTGACTCGTTACTACATGCTTTGCAGGTCAATAGGTACTTAGCTGGAGCTTGCATGGGGAAGAGTCGTTGTGGGACATGGACAGCTGTGTGCCATGTTAAACATTGAAACGTTTAAACTTATGTTTTGGTTTTAAACATTATGCTTCCGCTTGCAACTTAAACTATGTTTTGTTTGGACACCAATTGTATTGGTTGGATTTTATAATTACTTACATGCTTGTTCAATATGATTGGTGGCTGGATCCTGGTCAGTCACGCCTCCAAGCGGTGATACTCCGCAGGTGGATTTTGGGGGTGTGACAGATTGGTATCAGAGCCATTGGTTATAGTGAACTTGGTTTTAATAAGGGAAAAAGTTTTTGTTAAAACCAGACTATAACCTGTACAGTGCTCAACGATCCACAACGACGCTTCGCTCCACATGCAAGACTGGACATTCTAGGTGATATGGTTTATGTTTTATTGCCTACTTGCTAGATTACATAGAACTTTGCTTATGGTATGCTTAGATAAACGTAGCAACGATAGTTTGAAAACACATGTGTGCTTACTCTCTTCCGTCATCGCACTTTCATGAACCTCTCTTACTCATGTTTTCCTTGATATGAAGATCATGAGTGGATGCGTTAACATGACTCAAGCCCAGTTGACGGCTCTGATTAACCAACAAGTTGCCGCGGCACTTGCAGCCGCACAAGCAGGAGGTATACCCTGCAGTCGAAACTCATTCTAGAAATCCCTAGATCCTACTCTCGTGAACCAACCTTTGTGTTAAATTTTGTCCTTTCTTACTCTCACGACAGGTCAACCTGCACAGCCTCCTGTGTGCACTTTCAAGACCTTTATGGACTGTCGACCTGGTACCTTCAGTGGTACTGAAGGAGCTGTCGGTCTCCTCCAGTGGTTTGAGAAGCTCGAATCCGTCTTTGAAATGTGTGAATGCCCTGAGGCTTGTAGGGTGAAGTATGCTACGGGTACTCTCGAGGGTGTAGCGCTCACGTGGTGGAACGCTCAGGTCCAAATGCTGGGGTTGGTTGCTGCTAACGCCACCCCATGGAACGATTTCAAGGAATTGATCAAAGAAGAACACTGTAGCCGTGATGATATTCATAAGCTGGAGGTAGAATTTTACAACTTAAAGATGATGGGGTCGGAAATTGAAGCTTATACAAAAAGATCGAACGAGTTGGCCATCTTGTGTCCCACTATGGTAGACCCTCCTATAAAACGTATCGAACTGTATCTCAAGGGTTTAGTGCCAGAGATTCAAAGTCACGTGACTTCAGCAAATCTTGGCACCATCCAACAGATCATCAAGTTGGCTCATCGTCTCACGGATCAGGCGGTGGAGCAGAACAGGTTATCAAAGCGCATTAGTGCCACTACATCAGATACTCCCAGCGACAACAAGCGAAAATGGGATGGAAGCAAAGGTTCAACTTCTGTTCAGTCTCAGTCTCAACAGAGAAGGACTGACGACTACAAGAGCTTCAGCAATCAACTGGTAACCAGAGTCAAGCTAGGTACAGGGGAATTCATCCCAAATGCAATCGCTGTAATTTACACCATAGCGGGGCATGCACCAGGAGTAACTGTCATCGGTGCAACAAGCCAGGTCACGCCGCAAAGGATTGCAGAAGTTTATACCCCGCAGACCAGAATCGTCAGCAACAACAAGCCCCACAGAATCAATGCCAGCAGCAGCAGCAGCAAGGTATCAACAAAGGGTGCTTTCAGTGTGGAGCTGAAGGCCATTACAAGAGAGATTGTCCCCAACTGAACCGAAACCAGAACAACAACAACAATAATAACAACCAGGGGAACGGAAACAACGGGGGTAACAACGGCAATGGTGCAAGGGGTCGTGTGTTCGTTATTGGCCAAGGTGAAGCGAGGAATGATCCCAATGTTGTGACGGGTAAGTTCCTTCTCGACGACTTTTACGTTACGGTTTTATTTGATTCGGGTGCCGATACTAGCTACGTGTCCTTAAAAGTTAGTCAAATGATTAAGCATACCCCAACACTATTGAACACCAAACACACTGTAGAGCTAGCTAATGGTAAGAGTTTAGAGGCCACACATGTAGTCAAGGGTTGTAATCTTGTTCTAGCCAATCAGACTTTCTCTATCGACCTCATTCCTATCGTTTGGGTAGTTTCGACGTTGTCATTGGGATGGACTGGTTATCCCAACACCAAGCAGAGATTCTTTGCAACGAGAAGATCGTCCGTATCCCTCGCTCAGGTGATGAACCTCTCATGATTCGTGGCGACAAGAGTGGTACTGTTGTGAGCATCATCTCTTTCCTAAAGGCCCAGAAGTGTTTACGAAAGGGCCACACTGCTATTTTGGCTCTCGTTACGGACACCTCGAAGAAAGAGAAGAAGATAGAAGATTTTCCGATCGTACGTGACTTTCCTGAGGTATTCCCTGAGGAATTACCTGGCCTTCCGCCTCATAGACAAGTCGAGTTTCAAATCGAGCTAGCTCCTGGAGCAGCACCTATAGCTCGTGCACCTTATCGCTTAGCTCCATCAGAGTTGGAAGAACTCTCTACGCAACTACAAGAACTCTTGGACAAGGGTTTTATTCATCCTAGCTCTTCGCCTTGGGGAGCTCCAGTATTATTCGTGAAGAAGAAAGACGGTACCTTCAGGATGTGTATTGACTACCACGAGCTCAACAAGGTGACTGTGAAGAATCGTTATCCTCTTCCACATATTGATGACCTGTTCGACCAGCTGCAAGGGTCGAACTACTACTCGAAGATTGATCTGAGATCGGGATATCACCAGCTGAGAGTCCGAGAAGAGGACGTCTCCAAAACAGCTTTTAGAACTCGATATGGACACTACGAGTATTTGGTCATGCTTTTTGGGCTGACGAACGCACCTGCGGTCTTCATGGACCTTATGAATCGAGTGTGCAAGCCTTACTTGGATAAGTTCGTTATAGTTTTCATCGACGACATCCTGATCTATTCGAAGAGTCAGGAAGAACACGAGCAGCATCTACGACTTATTTTGGAACTCCTACGAACAGAACAGCTTTATGCAAAGTTCTCGAAATGCGACTTCTGGCTTCGTGAAGTCCATTTCCTAGGCCACGTGGTAAACAAGGATAGGATTCACGTTGATCCATTCAAGGTAGACTCAATCAAGAACTGGCCTGTGCCCCGTACACCAACAGAAATTCGCCAATTCTTGGGCTTGGCTGGTTACTACAGAAGGTTTATTAAGGATTTCTCCAAGATTGCACAACCTCTCACCTCACTAACACAGAAAGGTGTCACCTACCGCTGGGGTGACGCACAAGAAATGACGTTTCAGCACTTAAAGGATAGACTTTGTAGCGCACCTATCCTCTCATTGCCTGAAGGCACAGACAATTTTGTGGTTTATTGCGACGCATCCATTCAGGGACTTGGATGTGTGCTGATGCAACGTGACAAGGTCATTGCTTTTGCGTCACGACAACTTAAGATTCACGAACAGAACTACACTACGCATGATTTGGAGCTGGGAGCTGTTGTTTTCGCACTCAAGATATGGAGACATTACCTGTACGGCACCAGGTGCACCATTTACACCGATCACAGGAGTCTCGAGCATATCTTCAAACAGAAGGAGTTGAACATGCGTCAACGTCGATGGGTCGAACTACTGAATGATTACGAATGCGCGATCAAGTACCATCCAGGCAAAGCCAATGTTGTGGCTGACGCCCTCAGTCGAAAGGACACTACGCCTAAGCGCGTGCGAGCATTACAACTTACCATCCAGTCTAGTCTTCCTTCCCAGATACGAGATGCTCAGGTAGAAGCATTGAAACCAGAAAACGTCAGGGCTGAAGCCCTACGCGGCTCAAGGCAACGGTTAGAACAAAAGGAAGACGGTGCATACTATGTAACAGGACGCATCTGGGTCCCACTCTATGGCAACCTACGAGAGCTTGTGATGGATGAACAACACAAGTCTCGCTACTCAGTACATCCTGGTTCAGATAAGATGTACCACAACTTGAAAACTACGTACTGCTGGCCTATCATGAAAGCTCACATAGCAACCTACGTTAGCAAGTGTTTGACTTGTGCGAGAGTCAAGACCAAATATCAGAAACCCTCAGGCCTACTTCAACAACCAGAGATACCACAATGGAAATGGGAGCAAATTTCCATGGATTTCGTTACTGGCCTGCCTAGATCTCAACGCGGAAATGATACTATTTGGGTGATCGTGGATCGACTCACAAAGTCTACACACTTCCTGGCTATCAAGGAAACGGATAAGTTCTCCACTCTAGCAGACGTATATCTTAAGGAAGTTGTCTCGAGGCACGGGGTGCCCACCTCCATTATCTCTGATCGTGATGCACGTTTCACCTCTGAACTGTGGCAAGCAATGCACAAGTCCTTTGGCTCACGTTTAGATATGAGCATAGCTTATCACCTGTGACAACCCTCGAATTTACATGTAACTTACAGTTTATTAATAATAATAAAGTGCTTGACGACTGTGTGGAATTACGTAACTGCTTTCTGATATCTGTGTTATATTTACATGTGCATGTTGACACACTAGTAGTGTACAGAAAAGTCATTAAATAGTCTGTTATGACTTCCTGAGTGTTAAAAATTAAAAACGTTGCAAAAATATATAAGTAGGACGCTTTACGGATTAATTAAGCGGTTTAACGGAACAGGATCGAACCGAACAATCGGACTTTACCCGGAACCTAAAAATATTGTCCATGACATTGTTTTACTTTTCTGAACCAGTTAGGGTCCCCGAATACCCTAACACCCGCTATAACACATAACATACTAGTAAAAGGTTTAACCTTCTTATTAACTAACTAATACTTAACACTTGGTTGGAAACTAACCGGATTAACCCCCCCCCCCCCATTACATGTGGACGGCCCAAGGTAGTGGCCCCCACCAAAATCCTCCATAATCTTCCTAAGATTACTTAATCTTTTCTTGGATTGAGAAAGATCATGATCTGATTTGATTATGTACTACAAGAAACACATGACAACTAATTGGTGCAAAAATTGCACATAGACCCCTCCCCCACATGCATGAAATCGGCTCACATGGTCTATTTCAAGACCTTCACTTGATTCTACAAGATTTGTGGAGATTGTGTAAGGATATGCTATGTACCTTGGTAGACATAGGACCCAAGGGTTAAAAACTCATTGGAAATTATAAGTATGAACCTCTAGGTCATAACACACACATTTCACTCAACACCCCTCTCCCCCTCACTCTCTTGCTCTCGGCTCAACCAAGCAGCCCCATCACCACCATCTTCAACACTCAATCATCCATTCCAAGCTTGTACAAAGGTGCTACGGGTCTTACAACGAAGCTCGGTGTGTTCGGAAGTTGAAGGACCTCTCTCGTTTCCTTTTAACCACCACTTTTCCACACTTGAACTTCCCTAGCCTTGTGCTAGTAGTAAGTTTCTTAAATCTTCATATTGTTCATGTATTTTATGGTTAATAGATGATTAATGGTTAAAAACTTATGAAACCTTACAAGAACTTACATTAGTCTTGGATAAAAGATGAATAAGATGAATAAAGAGAAGATAGGTGTGTAAATCATGTAGATCTGGTGTGATTATGATTATTGGTTGATTATCTGATGTTCTACTGATTAATATTAATGTGTCATGTTGTTGTGGTCACTAAACTTGTTAACGGAATCGATCGAACACGATTTAGAAGGTTAAACACTGAAAATCAGAATCTGTCCAACTTTTACAGCCAACTTTAGTTGGCTGTAAACAGGTCTTAACTCAACGAAAAACCGATATTTTGAATCTAAAATATGTTATTATGAAATACAGTCCTAGTGGCACCAGAATCGTAATTTTTGGACTTCGTTTACTATTTTTAAAGTGTTAATTTGTAACAGCAACTTAAGCTGAATTTTGACAGCAATAAATGGGTGTCGTACTTTCAGTCATAACCTGAGTTTTGTGATGAATCGGACCATGAAATTTGTACAGTAGATAAAAACCTATGTATTTGTAATTACCCCACTGGAATTTCATAAATCGGACACTCGATAAATTTTTAATAAATTGTTTCGCGGACTGTGGTCAGAAATACATAAATCTGAGTTCAGTCCCGAATATGAATTTTTATAAAATGTGGGTAATGAACCGGACCCCGATATTTTTACACAATAAAATATGGAATGTTTGTGACATTCTATAAAAACTTGGGAATTTTTGGAATAATCTAACTATTTTATTTAAATGTCCGAAAAACAGCCGGTTTTGAGTATTAATGCTGAATTGACATAAGTTGTGACTTGCGTGTCTAAATGTCGAGTATGCTATCTGTGAATGATTTAACATGTTATATATGTTATGTGCATTATCGTATGTTTGATTTTGAGTGGGGAATGGACGGGAAACTTAGATGGGCATAAACCGTTACAGTGATGCATGTTGTGTGATAGATACGTGTAGGAACTTTGTGTTCTATTTGAAAACCACTAAATGACTAACTGGTAAATCATACTAGGACGTGATTGACCGACCTTGACTGTTAGCTATATCTGAGAGTCTAACCGAGCAAACCGAGGTGAGTTCACACCCTTACTAAGGCATGGGATTCCCGGTGGTTGGGAATGGGATTGAATAACTACTCGTACTATCATTCTATTTATATTACCAACACTACTAGACTACCTACTACTGTCCTCGGATTGAGAAGGGCACGTACGTAAAACCTACGTACACTCACACTTACTACTGTCCTCGGATGAGGAGGGCACGTACGTAAAACCTACGTACACTCACACTCACTGTTGTCCTCGGATGAGAAGGGCACGTACGTAAAACCTACGTACACTCATACTTAACTCCGTCCTCGGATTGGGAAGGACACTTATGGATATGCCTAGTCTAGTGACATACATAATGGGAAGCCCCCACTAAATATCGTAAAGGTTTGGGAATCAAGGATAATGGGTAATACTTGGTTATGAAATGAACTTCCGATTCCTGATACGAACTCATTAACTAAACAACCAAACGTGAACTCACTCAACTTTGTTGTTGACTAGTTATTACATGCCTTGCAGGTCGTTAGATGCTGTGGAGCTTGCACATGGAGGTGGTCGTTGTGGAATGCGAACTAATATGTCCCGTACTTACTAAATAAACGTTATGAACTTATGAAACTTATGTTGGAGTCTTTAAACTTATGAAACTACAAACTTATGTTTTGGTTTAACGTCTTATGCTTCCGCTGTTTAAATTGAACTTGGTTAACTTCCTTTTGGTCACCAATTGTATTGTGATTGGTTTTATTTACTAAAATACGTTGTTCGATATGATTGGTGGCTCGATCCTGGTCACGTCACGCCTCCAAGCGGTGGTACTCCGCATGGTGGATTTTGGGGGTGTGACATCACCCGCAAACGGATGGGCAGTCTGAACGCACCATCCAGACCCTAGAAGACATGCTTCGTGCATGTGTTATCGATTTTGGCAACGGCTGGGAAAAGCATCTCCCATTAGTGGAGTTCTCGGATAACAATAGTTACCACACCAGCATTCAGGCCGCTCCATTTGAGGTATTGTACGGGAGTAAATGCCGATCACCTCTTTGTTGGGCAGAGGTGGGGGATAGTCAGTGTGACACCTGTGTCACTGCAACCAGCAAACAAATACCAAGCCAATGAAATATTGTATTTCATACTTGGGATCTGTATAAATATGTGTATCTTTTGCACATATCAATTCTTGTTCGATTTCAAGCTCTAAATCGCTTTCTGGAAGGTTATACGCGCACTGATGCGTAAATATAACCAGTTTAATGCAACAAACACTCCGGAATAGTGAAATAGGCTTAACATACCTTAAATAACCTTTACATAACTTAGAAATAAGTTTTGAAGGCTTTGGTATGGCAAAATCAAGTTAAATCACTTACAGGGACTAAAGTTGACAAACTGCGAAAGTATGCCAATTTGAACTGTAACAGACATTCCGGAACATGACCATAAGTTAAACACACCTTAAATATCCTTTACATAGCTTAGAAATAGGCTTTAAGGGGTTCGGTGTGCTAAAATAAACTTTTGGGTCATTCAGGGACTAAAAGCGTCAAAAAGTGCACAAGTTTGCATTTTCGCGCATAACTTACGTTCTGAATACATCTGGACATCCAAAAATTTATGTAAGCACTATAATATTTTATTTTAGTGTTTGGCATGAGAAAAATCCATTCGTTGCGTCATTTGGATCGTTTTTCGCGCTTATGCGCATTCCGTCGTAATTAAGCGAACATCGCGTTCGTACGACCAAACGAACTGACATCCGACATATTTTTGAACATGTTTCATGTCCACAATGTTTAGGCATCATTTTAGGGCCTTAAAGTTTGCTTTACGGGCCTTAGAAGTGTCGGAAATGGCTTAAACACGTGCAGGGACTGAAACTGTCATTTCTGAAAAGTTTGTTCTGATCAGACAAGGCCAGGCGGCCCGCCTGAGCTTGTGTGTATCCTGAAGCGGGCCGCATCAGGCTTCCAGAACAGATAAGATCATCTAATCAGCAGATTTCAGCTGATTAACTCACAACCACACATTCTCAATTGCCCTTTCAGCTCATGGGGGGACCATTTTTAGTTACCACAACATTTTGACAAGTGTACGCACAAGATTAAATCACGTTATTCAAGAAACGATCTTAACGGTTCGGGAAAAACTATAAATACCCACATACCCCAACTTCATTTCTCACTAGAATCTGATCAATTGTGCTCTAAGTTGAAACCTTTGTTTCATACCTGAGCTATTTTGATCTAGATTAGCATTCGGGGACCCTTCGTAAGTGTTCCTTCGTTCTTTTATTGCTTTTCGAGTCCGAAAGTCAAATTTTGTTTGACTTTCTGCATTGACTAGTTTATGGTCGATGCGAAGTTCGTTTGAACTTCATAATGTGAGCGTCATCACGATGGTTATAGTCCCTAATGACTATACCTACTGATTACCACGTTATCTAGGCTCAGTGACGAGCCGTAGTTTCGGTCAGAATACGTATTCTTGCGTATTTTGTAACCAAACTACTTATGGGTATGAAAACCGTTTGTTTTGATACCAAACCTATTTTCTTTTTTTTTTTTTTTTTTTTTTTTTTGGGTAAAGGGTTACCCCGGTGAAATTTTATATCAATCAACCAATAAAAACAGGGTGTATCGAGACATCAATACACACTACTAGACTTGGCATACCAAGACTAGGACAACAAAAGAAAAACAACCCGACAAAACAAAACCAGAAATAAACAGACTACAAGAACAAACACGGCCCAAACAAAACACAGCTTCAAAACTAGTTAACCCGCTTTAGCCAGGTTCAAAAGTCATGCTGCATTCCGAAATCAACCACCGATCCAAAATCTTCTTTTGCTTCGGGTCTTTACTGAATCTGAACCCCATAATTTTGAGCCTCACCGTATCAATGATAACCTTAGCAAGCACACTAGCACTCCGCTGCTCTTGAGAGAATAAACGCGAGTTCCTTTCTTGCCAAACAAAATAAGTTGAAGCCGCCACCAAGATGTTGCAAATAATATGATCCATCGTTTTAGAGTTTACATTTAGCTCCATCCACTGCAAAATGGAAGCCCATGTATCCGTAACACTCCCCATGTCTACCATTCTCCTAACCAATTTCCAAACCTCTGAAGCATATGAACATTGGAAAAAAAGATGATCCCTAGAATCCCGATCAAACCGGCATAAAGGACAACACATGAGCCGAAGATTAGTAGCACTTCCCGCTTCCCAAATGGCCATCCTATCTTGAGTTTTTAACTTATTCTTGATAACCAACCACAAATGGAAAGAATGACGAGGGATACACTGACTGAACCAAACCGAATTACTCCATTGCACCTTATCATGTCTCTGCCGCAAGCTGTTCCAAACCTCCCATGATCCAAAAACATTAAGATTACCTTCCACATCCTTCCACGAAAATCGATCATTCACATCAGAAATAATCTGAGGAGGAACGATATTTATAAGAACCGGATATAAATTGTACCACGCCTGAGGCCATAACCATTGGCCATCTTCAGCAACAACATCCGCCACAGTATTATTTAAAGAAAAACCAGCATTTGCAATAGCTCTAGGGGAGATAAACGAGCGAAGAGGACTGCATGCACACCAATTGTCACTCCAAACATTAGTTTGTCGGCCACTTCGAATAGAACTCCATATGAACGACCGAACACTAGAACGGATGGATAAAAGCTTTCTCCATCCCCAACTAACACTACCTTTACATTGCACTTCCCAGAAACTTGTACCTTTCAACTTGTATGAGTGGATCCATTGTACCCAAAGGGACTGCCGATTAGTAATTAAGCTCCAGATATGGGAAGTTAAAAGAGTCTTGTTCACCTCCATTATACTTCGAATACCTAATCCACCCTCCTCTTTAGGCAAAGAAACATCCTTCCAAGCAACTTTAGCACGAACCGGACCTTGATTACCACCATTCCACAAGAACCTTCGAAGCCTTTTCTCCAAATCCTTTATAACACTAGATGGGAGCATCATAACCGAAGCCCAGTAGGAGTATAAAGCCGAAAGAACAGAGTTGATAAGCTGAAGCCGACCTGCAAACGACAGCGTTTTTGACATCCAACTATCTATTCGTCTCTCCATACGCTCCAAAAGAATTTTGCAATCTTTGGCAGCCAATCTGGTAGATATCAACGGAACCCCAAGATAACGAACCGGAAAAGATCCCTCTTGGAAGGGCATAATGTTCATAATCTGATTTTTAATCACTTGAGGAACATTGCTGAAGAAAACCGTACTTTTAGCCATGCTCGGAACCAGACCCGAAGCTAGAGTAAACTTCTCTAGGGCCTCTCTTAGATGCTTAACCGAAGTAGTATCACCATGAGAGAATAAAAACAAATCATCAGCAAAAGAAACACTAATTATCTTCTGTTTAGGACAACGAGTATGAAACTTAAAAGACGTGTGCAATGAAACTTGTTGTAATAACAAAGTCAGTACTTCCATAACCAGCGTAAACAAGTAAGGAGACAGTGGATCCCCTTGTCTAAGACCACGCTTTCCCGCAAAATACCCATGAAGCTCCCCATTTATGCTTAGAGAATAAGTGACCGAAGTGACACATGTCATGATCCAACTTACCATTTTATGATGAAAACCAAATCGGGTCAGGATTAACTCCAGAAATTGCCAGTTAACTGTATCATACGCCTTTTGAATGTCTATCTTGAACGCACATCGAGGAGGCCCTCTATTAAGATGATAATTGAGCATCAATTCCTGGGTCAAAAGAATATTATCTGAAATTTTCCTACCCGGAATAAAAGCCGACTGATTTATGCTAACCAATTTATTCAAGCTTCCTTTTATCCTATCCGTTATAATCTTGCTAATACACTTAAAAAGCACATTGCAGCAAGAAATAGGACGATAGTCAAGAACTGAATTGGGCGTATCCTTCTTAGGAATCAGAGCAAGAATAGTATGGTTGACCTGTTTTAGAAGTTTACCATTTTCAAAAAAATCAATAACAGCATTTGTCACCTCATCACCAACAATATCCCACGCGTGCTTAAAGAAAGAAGAAGTGAAACCATCTGGACCAGGCGCTTTATTTTCACCAATACTAAACATGGCATTTTTAACCTCCTCTCGAGTTACTTGTCTTGTCATTCGGTTCGCTGTTTCTTGGTCAAGCGTATTAACAAACAGGTCTTCAGCAATAACATTCTGGACAAGCTGATCTGTTCCCAGAAATGTCTCATAATGATCCAAAAGAGCAGCTGAGACATCATCACCTTCAAACCGATTACCCTGCACATCATGGATGCAATGGATCTTATTCCTAGCATTCCTGCTTTTCACTGAATTATGAAAATATGCTGTGTTCGAATCCCCAGCGCAAAGCCATTCAACTTTTGATTTCTGCTTGAGAAAACACTCCTCGTCATAAGCAGCTTTTTGAAACTCATGAAGACACTTGGCAGCCGCTTCTCGAGCTGCATTGTCTAGCGGGTTAGCATCAACAACCTGCTGAAACACATCCAGCTCACTACGCAATCGAGTCACTTTATCATGAAGATTTCCTTGTTGTTGTAAAAGTTTACGAAGGAGCGGTTTCAGATTACGTAATTTCTTAACTACCGAAAACATAGCATAACCTTGCACTGATTTAGCCCATTCGGACGTAACATACTGCCGAAATTCAGGTTTAGTCGTCAAAAAATTTGCAAATTTAAAAGGCTTCGGCTTATTACGTTTAATAGAAGGCAGTTTTAATACACAGGGAGTATGATCAGAAACTCGGGCAGGCTGGAACAGAGCATACACGTCTGGAAACAAGTCCAAAAGCTTAGTATTTCCCATAATGCGATCGATCTTCTTAAAAACCCCAATACCCTCCTTAGGTTTCTGGTTCCAAGTAAAATGAAAACCATGACATTTAACATCCATAAGCTCCACTGTTTGAATACAATCAAAGAATTCTCTCATTCCGATAGTGTGAGTAGACGGTCCATATAAGCAGTCTTCCATATTCAGTGCCGTGTTGAAATCCCCAAGAACCACCCAAGGATGGCCAAGAGCTAAACTGTTAAACTTGCAAAGATCTTCCCAAAGTAGACGGCGATCTTGATACTTATTCTCGGCATACACAAAGGAACAGAAAAACACTTTAGAATCAGCTTTGAGGCGAATTTGAGTGTGGATTACCTGATCAGACTGCGAGAGAACCATAAGGTCCACATCATCCAAACTCCATCCGAGAATAATCCTAGTACCTCGTTGACATAAATCCCCATTGGACGTCCAATTCCATTTACGAAAAACACTCTTACAGACTTTGCTAAGATTATTAACCTGAACATGTGTCTCTAAAATAGCACAAATACTCAAATGATTTTCATTTATAAGCACCCGGACCTCATTTTGTTTCAGGGGACGATTCAAACCCCTTATATTCCAAGCGGCCAAACTACCCATTGAAACCCATAGCACCGGGAGTGCTTGCCCCCTCAGATTGACTAACATTCACACCACCACTCATAAATTTCGACATCTCAGTAGGATTAGTCTCAAGCACCTCATCATTCGGCCTGTTGCCCTTCGGTATGTTTTTCTCCACTTGACCCGTATCATTACCAGCATTTGTACTCTCATCATTATCATCCACATCATCCGCCGATAGAGCTTGGAAAGAATTGGCCACTTTGACTGTTTGCGTCCCATTAGTGTGATCATCTGTTTTGGTTCCGGAAGTACTAGCTCCTGCTTTACTCATCTTTGGTTTATACATAAACTTGGCCTTTTGCTTCTTATAAGGATACATTTGTTTTGCCACTCGTCTCTTGTCTGTAATAAATCCATCCCCATCGACAACAACCTGCTTTGCTTTATCCTTAACAACTTTACTACACGTATTATGGTCATGACCAAAAAGACAACATGTCGGACAACGTAACGGTTTCCATTCGTATTCAACTTCTACCCTTTCCATAATGTAACCCTCCTCATCCATCTTAGGAATAGCTACTATAATATGATCCTTAAGTTCATTATCAGCATTAAGTTCAATCATTGCACGGGCATAACTACTCCTTCCCCAGTTTTCCACACACATATCAGCAGTATAGGAGTCTAGCCTTTTAGGAACCCCTAGTTTAGAAGCCAACAGGCTCAAACCATCATCAGTGTAAACTGAAATCGGAACATTATGCAATTTGACCCATATTGGAACCGTTTTAATACTATCTTTCTTAAGGATAACCTTTGGCGACCATATGTTCAAAAACAACGGAACTTTTCTTATTAACCACGGTCCTCCTTCCAGAACCTTCATCAATCCCTCCTTCGAATCAAACTTGAAGAAAAAGAATCCTGACGTGTTCATCATAAGCTTTGAAAAACCAAACTTTGCCCAAACATTCTTCGCATAGTATTCTACCACAGGAAAAGGTAATCTATTCCCTAAGAAATATCCATAAAGCACGTTATCAAACTTATCTTGTACCTGCTGAACAACCTCTTTCGGAATAACAATATCAGCATCATCTCGGGTCTCCGCAGGTGTCAAGAGTCTGAAGTTAACCTCCCTTTTATTACGAGAAGCCTGACTTTCGGAAAGAAGCTTTTCAGCATAAGAAGACAACATAGACTTCGGCTGATTCAGATCATCCTTGCAAACAGCGTGTGAGCTATCCATCTGCACCGGCACAGTGACTTTCTCCAACTCATCAATAACATTTATAATCTTCTGTTCTTTATGTTCCACTCCACGACGTGGAATTACCGGATTACCATCAATATTCAAAGGTTTGGCAAATAATGACGTCCTATCCCTTATTTCCTGAATATTCAACGGTGTATAACCCTTCGAACTTATGAACACATCCCCATGCATTTTTTCAGAAAACGATTGGAACCCTAAATCCTCCAAACCCCGATCCCTACTATTGACATCAGGCGGCTTGAATTGTTTTGAATCCATCACACAAGAAAAAACGAACCATGCAACGTAAAAGCAAACGAAAAAAGAAAAACCAAAGCGTATTAGCGGCAAACCCTAGCAAGAAAACGAAAAGAACAAACCCTAATCCTGACTTCAAAAGATTAGAAACCAAGGTAAAGTCTAGAAACCTTACTCAGAAGGATCGACAACACCACAATTGCTAACCCAGATCGATCAAGATTAAGATCAGAAAGAACAAGAAACTAGGGTTTTCAGGATCGCCAAATTTCGCCCAGAGCCATTGTAAATACCCGAGAATACTTTATAATTGATTTTATTTAACATGGCATTTTTAACCTCCTCTCGAGTTACTTGTCTTGTCATTCGGTTCGCTGTTTCTTTACCAAACCTATTTTCTAAACTTAGTTAAGCATGTTTTAGCATGCTTAGCTCGTCACTTTTAGTTTAGTGCTTATATAGGGTCGTAAGGTAAGCGATCTAAACAAATCGCTTATACTTTCGAACCCGACCCATTTGGTTGATCTTTCGGATCCGACCAAACACATTAGGTGACCATAGTATATAGGGAATAACCTTCCGAGGTTATACCTTATGGTCGCTTCGTTTAAGTAGTTATATGATAGGTAGTTTATATGCCTTAGGTAAATTACCAAAATACCCCTTTGATGCCAAAATTCATTTTAAACATATGTAACATAACTTTTGACATCTAAACTGATTTGACAACAATATTAGGCATGTTAAGGCATATTCTACTTGTCATAGGACTAGTTAGGCGGTCCGAACGCGTTTCACGCGCACGACGCGTTAAAGTAGCATAAACTACCTTAATGGGTCGCGATGGGTCGTAAGCAATTATGTTAGGTTTCATTTAGTATGTAGGCTTTGTTAAACCATATTACACGAGTCTCCATGCTCGTTTGGTTTACGAACCCTCATTCTATCCGATCCTCCGATTTAGGTCCGGTTTATTAACATAGTTACCTATATTAGGTACCGTTTGATTCCGTGATCTTCTAGCTTTGCTTGGTGGTTATCCTAGGACTATTGAGCAATCTCAAGTGAGTACATAGACCCCTCTTTTACTGTTTTCCAAACGTTTTGGGGTGGAACACATGTGCCTACTTGTTACTTTCATGCTTTCCATGTTTTCACATCATATACCTGCTATGTTCGTTAGTACATTATAGTACATGATTTCATTAAATTTCATGCTATGTATGCCCATTGTGTGCGTACTTAGTACATCGTTTTACATTACATTTCAAGCTATGTATGCCCATTGTGTGCATTACTTAGTACATTGTTTTACATTACATTTATGCTATGTATGTCCATTACGTGCATACTTAGTACATTGTTTTACATTGCATTTTGTTGCATATGTTCATCCAGCATATGAACACATTATTCTACATTTTGAACCGTTGTAACCATTTGACTATGTAAACAGTCGTAACCATTTGATTATATGAACCGTTTGTAACTGTTGAACCGTGTGAACCGTTTGTGACTGTTGAACTGTGTGAACCGTTTGTATCTGTTGACATGATTTACATTTGACAATAGACATTTGACTATACATAAACATTTCTACAATTGTTAAACATTACATCTTGGTGGTTTGGTTTGAGTAAGTGATTAAGTAACGAGGCGTGTGTAATATGATACAAGCATGGTGGATACGCCGCTGGTACTTCCTATATATAAGTGTTTGTATGGTATTACATGTCGTAGCGTTATTTGAATTATTTCAATTTGAGACATATAACATTTTATACAAATAACATACTTTTCACAAGACATTGATTTACAAACAACTGATCTTATACAAACTCATTTTACATGGTTGTTCATTTAACCATACATTATTCTCTTATACATATATATATCATTTGGTTTATTTATCACTTTTCAAATGATTTATGAAAGGGAACACTCAACAAGATTCATGGCTAATTTTTATTAAACAGTTTCTTTAAACTCAAGTCATGGATTCTATTTTCACAAAACCTATGTATCTCACAGGCATTTTTATGCTGACGTACCTATTTTCACATGTGTTTTCAGGAGATGATGCATAGGACTTATCAAGACATACTTAGGCGGACCTGTGCCTTAGTGACTTAAAACGAGACAAGAACTAGTTACTTTATGTTATGTACTCTTTATTTCTTGTTTAAAGACAATGTAACTCGCTTGTTTGATGAATAAAACGAAACTTTAATTTCCATGGTTGTGAAAAATTAATTCTGTTACAACACTCCCCGATGTTTCCGCCACGTTTTGTATGTTCTATGTGACACTTCGGGTTTTCCCGAGCAACCTCATTTGTTTAGCTACATGTGTACGTGTATTATTAAATGAAGATTTGCGAAATATCTTGAAGTATTATGTGATGCTTGTATCAAACTATGTGTACATAATATATATATATATATATATATATATGTGTGTACGTATAATGTATAGGCGAATATGTTTTAGCAAACCAGACCGAAACCCCTCTCTTGCACACTACGGACTACCAACCTACCTAGCCCATCAACATAAGGACCCGACTCGAGACCACTCGGTCTCGAGTGAACAGTGACAAATGGGCCGGATGGGCGGCAACCTTCCTTAGCCCACTCGGAAACCCAACTTGGGGTGCATCACCTCCTATTTAAGCCTAAAACCCTCACACACACTCTCTTTTACACTCTATCTCACCCTATCTCACTAAAACCCTAACAAATCAAGCTCACCCCCACCTCTCTCTCTCTCTCTCTCGGATTCAATCGACAACAACAAGGAGGATCGGTCAAGCTCATCATCACCCGGACACTTCATTTTCTTACCTTCTCCCTTGACTCGGTACCCTTTTCATCAACCGGTTAGTGTTCTAAGGTCTTGTTGGATGATTCTAGTATGATTAGTGAGTTTGTGATATGATAAATATTGTGTGTGAGCCATTGTATGAAAATGTCTTGCTAAGGTGTTCTTGTAGATGGTTATGTTATCCGATTATGTTAGATGTTCTTGTAGATGGTTATGTTATCCGATTATACTAGATGTTTTGTAAAAATGGTTATGTCATCCGATTATGTAGATGTTTTTGTGAGATGGTTTTGTTAATCCGATTTATGTTATATAATTTGTTATCCGATCTATGATTAGATGTTTTGAGACAAATGTGTGTTCAATAAGATGATGCAAGTTTTACTTAATCTTTGATCCCAATGTCCCGTGCTCGAATGATCTTATGAAGAACTTTATGAATATATGTTTAATGTGATATGAACATATGATGAACAATGTTGAATGTGGGATAAACATTTGAATATGCTTTGATTGATCTATTTTGATTTGCATTTAGACAAAGAAACATGTTTAAACGGATAGTACACAAATTTGCATGAAATGGCAATCCTATTGGATAGTACATCGGGCAGGTTCTAGAAGGTCGGATTCATCAGGTGTGCGAGTCGAGACCTCCTGTCTCGACTCGAGACTACGTAATTTCGACTCGGAACCAACTCATGACAACTCGAGACCATCTAGGTCTCGACTCGAGAACCCATGATCTCGACTCGAGACTAAATCCGGGACAATTGTGGTTGCGACTCAAGTTGGTGTGACTCGAAACCACTCCACTACAAACCGAGACCATCCGGTTGCGACTCGAGACCTGTCGATCTCGACTCGAGACCACCTTGTCTTGAGTGGGCCGCTTGTCTCCGATATTGGGCCGAAAATGTGTGGGCGGTGCATACCATTCTATTTGGATTCTGTGATGATGATTAACTGTTAGTATGACCGGTTAGGCCCAATAACACTTATGATTTGTATGATAGGTGTTGACGTTTACTGTTTAACTGCTACGTATCAGAATAGGCTCGATAAGTTGTTGGGTAATTATATGCTATGCATTCAATGTGTTAGCTATGTGTAGATATACGTGATTACTTGTACCCAAACCTGACCTATACCGGTAACCATTTAGGACGTGGTGACCTGCATACTTAACCGAGTAAACTAAACTGCCGAGCAACCCAAGGTGAGTTCACACACTAAAAGCATGTGTCCCAGGGAGGGACACGAACCAACTAACTAATGTTTTCAAACTAATAATTTCCGGGGGAATATGCAAACGGTACTCTTGTACTACTACATCCGGGGGAGATACGTTTGGGTATTATTTATAAATCACAACTAGCAACACTAAACGAATCTCTATCACATTAAGTCCCTGCTTATAGTACCGATTAATCGCCGGGGGCGAACGGGTTATTAGTTGATAGCGCTATTAGGTTTGACAACCTCACACCGTGACCGGGGGAGATCGGGCGTGAACTATAGACCTTGCATCTCGGTCAATGACGATAGACATTGACCTGGGGCACAAAATCTTCTCGTCAATAGTTTCGGTAATTCAAGTTTAGTAGCTTTCATATGGGGTAGCTCCCCATGACGTGATTATAAATGCTTTACCTAAACAACCTACATCTTCTTTTGAAAAGCTAAAACTGGACATCTCGTGAACTCGCCAACTTTTCTGTTGACACCCTACTGCATGCTTTGCAGGTAACCAGTGAATCAGGAGCTTGCAGCTTGGGGATATGTAGTGGTCGTCTTAACCCGTGTGTTGGGTTTCAAATAATCTTGAACAATGAACTTTGTTTTGAAACCGTTTGATTTATGCTTCCGCTGTTTGTTTAAACTACCACTTGAACTTAAACTTTTAGAACTTTAAAAATATGGTGTTTACTAACTACTATGGTTGGTGAATACTTTTGCTATTAATCAATGCTCAGTATAATTGGTGGCTGGATCCTGGTCAGTCACGCCTCCAAGCGGTAGTACTCCGCAAGTGGATTTTGGGGGTGTGACAGATTGGTATCAGAGCCATTGGTTATAGTGAACTTGGTTTTAAAAAGAAGAGTCTTTTTGAGGAAAACCAGACTATAACCCGTGACTCGTGACGACACTACACTCCAAGGGCAAGACTCAGCATACCAGACCTCATAGCTCGGGCTTGTGTTTACTTGCTTGTTTATCTTCTGTTGACTGCTCTATTATACATACTAGTGTGCCTAATTAGATAGAAACGCATCCCTCTTCTATCTCATTCTCATTACGTCACGACATCACTCTCATACTGTGTTTTCTGGTTATGAAGACAATGAGTGGACGCGGAAGAGGAAGCGTTAACATGACTCAGGCTCAATTCACTAACTTGCTCAACACGGTGGCTGCAGCTTTCGCAGCTCACCCTGGAGGTAAATTCGTTACTTTAGGATGTTTAGATCTTACCCCCGCATCGTCTCTTCACCTCTAAACCTATTCGCTCCACTTCTCACAACAGGTCAGCAAGCGCCTGCGCAACCACGTGTTTGTACCTTCAAAACCTTCATGGATGGCAAGCCTCTCCCTTTCAACGGCACTGAGGGTGCCATAGGCCTTCTGCACTGGATTGAAAAGGCCGAAGCTGTCTTTGCTGTCTGCGAGTGTCCCCCTGCTAACTGGGTTAAGTTCGCGACTGGTACGCTTGAAGGAAACGCGCTTTCCTGGTGGAAAGCGCAGATTCAGATGCTTGGTCTGGAAACTGCTAATGCTACTGCTTGGGAAGATTTCAAAGACATGATCAAAGAGGAGTACTGTCACAGGGATGACATCCACAAACTCGAGAACGAGTACTATGCGCTTAAGATGGTTGGGTCAGAGATTGAGACCTACACCAAGCAGTCCAACGACTATGCTGCACTTTGCCCAAACATGTCCCGACCTATGTATCGAAGGATCGAATTGTACATCAAAGGCTTGGTCCCAGAAATCCGGAGCCATGTGACCTCAGCCAACCTCAATACCATACAGCCCGTGGTTCGTCTTGCTCACAAACTCACCAATCAGGCTGTGGAAGAGGGCAAGTTGCCCAAGAGAATCAGTGCTACTGCTGGAACTTCTAATGACAACAAACGAAAGTGGGATGGAAACCAGGGTAAGGATGCTAACTCTACTCAGGCCCTGGCTCAGCAAAGGAAAACTGAAAATAACAAGGGCCCTCAGCAGCAGGGTGGCTATCAGGGCCATCTCCCCAAATGTAACAAGTGCAATCGACATCACAATGGGCCCTGTGCGAAGAACAAGTGCCAGCGGTGCAACAAGATGGGACATGAGGCCAAGGATTGTAGGAGCCCTCATCCCGCAAGGCAAAATCAACCACAGCAGCAGCAGCATCATGGGAACGTCAAGGGTTGTTTCCAGTGCGGAGCTGAGGGGCACATTAAGAAGAATTGTCCTCAGTTAAACCAGAATAACCCCAATCAGGGTGCGGGAAATAACAACAACAACGCCAACAATGCTGGGAATGGTGCAAGAGGAAGGGCTTTTGTGATTGGAGCTGGAGAAGCAAGGAATGACCCCAACGTTGTAGCGGGTAAGTTCCTCCTTAATGATCGTTATGTTTCCATACTATTTGATTCCGGAGCAGATGCTAGTTATATATCCCTACGTATTAGTAAGAAACTTAAGTCCACCCTTACGCCGTTAAGCTCTAAGCACATCGTCGAAATGGCTAATGGTAGAAACCTCGAGGCCTCACACATAATTCGTAACTGCAAATTAGAGTTGTCTGGTCAGACATTCCGCATCGATCTCTTCCCCATCATTCTTGGAAGCTTCGACGTTATCGTTGGTATGGATTGGTTATCCAAACATCAAGCTGAAATCCTCTGCCAAGAGAAAGCTATTCGCATTCCCCGTCCCCCTGGCGAACCTCTTATAGTTCAAGGCGACAAGAGCGGAGAAGTCACAGGCATCATTTCATTCTTAAAGGCCCAGAAGTGTCTACAAAAGGGGCACACCGCTATCTTAGCACTCGTTGCTGACACACAGAAAATGGAAAACAGGATTGAAGATTTTCCAGTCGTACGCGACTATCCTGAGGTATTCCCGGAAGAACTACCTGGACTCCCTCCTCACCGTCAGGTCGAATTCCAAATCGAGTTAGCTCCCGGAGCAGCACCTATAGCTCGTGCACCTTATCGTCTAGCTCCCGCGGAACTCAAGGAACTCTCTACTCAACTACAAGAACTTTTGGACAAAGGTTTTATCCGTCCTAGCTCATCACCCTGGGGAGCCCCAGTGCTCTTCGTCAGAAAGAAAGATGGCACATTCCGAATGTGCATTGATTACCGCGAACTAAACAAGGTTACCCATCAAGAATCGTTATCCACTTCCTCGTATCGACGACCTGTTCGACCAGCTGCAAGGGTCGAGCTATTATTCCAAGATCGATCTGCGATCGGGTTATCACCAGCTGAGAGTCCGCGATGAGGACATCTCTAAGACTGCTTTCAGAACCCGCTATGGTCACTACGAATTCCTTGTTATGCCTTTCGGAATGACCAACGCACCGGCGATCTTCATGGATCTCATGAACCGAGTATGCAAACCCTACCTCGACAAGTTCGTGATTGTGTTTATTGACGACATCTTAATCTACTCGAAGAGCCAAGAGGAGCATGAACGACACCTGCGTCTTATTCTCGAACTTCTTCGCAATGAGCAACTGTACGCCAAATTCTCGAAATGTGATTTCTGGCTTAGAGAAGTCCATTTCCTTGGGCACATCGTCAATTAGGAAGGGATTCATGTCGACCCCGCTAAGGTCGAATCCATTAAGAATTGGCCTGTACCTAAGACTCCGACCGAAGTCCGCCAATTCTTGGGATTGGCAGGATACTATCGAAGATTCATCAAGGGATTTTCCAAGATCGCTCAACCACTTACGACCCTCACTCAGAAGGGAGTTGCTTACAAATGGAGTGATGCACAGGAATCTGCCTTCCAGGAACTAAAGAAAAATCTTTGTAGTGCTCCTATTCTTTCCTTACCTGAAGGTACCGACGACTTTGTTGTTTACTGCGATGCTTCTATCCAAGGGCTTGGTTGCGTGTTGATGCAACGCGAGAAGGTTATTGCTTACGCTTCGCGACAACTCAAGATCCACGAACGGAATTACACGACACATGACTTAGAATTTGGAGCTGTGGTCTTCGCGCTCAAGCTTTGGAGACACTACTTGTACGGCACCATGTGCACGATTTACACTGATCACAAGAGTCTCCAGCACATAATGGAACAAAAGGAGTTGAATATGCGGCAACGCCGATGGGTCAAACTCCTAAATGACTACGAGTGTGCAATTAAATATCACCCAGGCAAGGCTAATGTGGTAGCCGATGCCCTCAGCAGAAAGGAGACCAAACCCAAGCGTGTTCGTGCCTTACAGCTCACTATCCACTCGAACCTCCCTAATCAGATCCGAAACGCTCAGGCTGAAGCATTGAAAGCCGAGAACATCAGGGCTGAGTCCCTACGAGGATCGAGACAATGTTTGGAACAAAAAGAAGATGGCGCTTACTATGTAAACGGGCGTATATGGGTCCCACTCTATGGGAATTTGCGTGAGCTTGTGATGGACGAAGCCCATAAGTCCCGTTACTCTGTGCATCCGGGTTCAGATAAGATGTACCACGATTTAAGGACTACCTATTGGTGGCCTGGCATGAAAGCCCACATAGCAGCCTATGTCAGAAAATGTCTAACTTGTGCAAGAGTCAAGGCGGAGTACCAGAAACCATCAGGCCTACTCCAACAACCAGAAATCCCACAGTGGAAATGGGAGCAAATTTCCATGGATTTTGTTACCGGCTTGCCTAGGTCCCAACGCGGAAATGACACCATCTGGGTGATAGTGGATCGATTAACTAAGTCCGCACACTTTCTTGCTATTAAGGAAACGGACAAGTTCTCTACCCTAGCAGAGGTTTACTTAAAGGAAGTGGTTTCGAAGCACGGGGTGCCAACCTCTATTATTTCCGATCGAGATGCGCGTTTTACTTCTGAGTTGTGGCAAGCCATGCACAAATCTTTTGGCTCACGTTTAGACATGAGCACCGCTTATCACCCGCAAACGGATGGGCAATCTGAACGCACCATCCAAACCCTCGAAGACATGCTCAGGGCATGTGTGATCGATTTTGGCAATAATTGGGAGAAGCACCTACCGTTAGCGGAATTCTCCTACAACAACAGCTACCACACCAGCATTCAGGCGGCACCCTTTGAGGCGTTGTACGGTCGCAAATGCCGATCGCCCCTCTGCTGGGCGGAGGTTGGTGACAGCCAGATCACAGGCCCGGAACATGTAGTTGACACCACAGAAAAGATTTCCCAGATTAGGCAACGCATGGCGGCAGCTCGTGACCGTCAGAAGAGATACGCGGATAAGGATAGCAAACCACTAGAGTTTCAGGTTGGTGAACGGGCTCTACTCAAAGTCTCACCCTGGAAGGGTGTGGTTCGTTTTGGAAAACGGGGCAAGCTTAACCCGCGATATGTCGGACCCTTTGAAATTACCGAAAAGATCGGTAAGGCCGCTTACAGATTGAATCTGCCTGAAGAACTGAGTGCTGTGCACAACGTCTTCCACGTGTCTAATCTGAAGAAGTGTCTGTCAGATGAAACACTCATCATTCCTTTCAAAGAACTCATTATTGACGAACAACTACACTTTACAGAGGAACCAATTGAGATCACGGATCGTGAGATCAAAACCCTCAAACGTAGCCAGATACCTCTCGTGCGAGTTCGTTGGAACTCACGCCGTGGCCCAGAGTTTACCTGGGAGCGGGAAGACCAGATGAAGCACAAGTATCCCCAGCTGTTCCCAAATGAAACTCCCAGCGCTGAAGCTACAACCGAATTTCGGGACGAAATTCCAAACTAACGGGGGGATGATGTGACACCCCGTTGAAACACCCTCACTCAGACCAGCGTGTCAGTGGCTGCCTTAACTTTCGGGACGAAAGTTCTTAAAACTTGGGGATAATGTGACACTTCGGGTTTTCCCGAGCAACCTCATTTGTTTAGCTACATGTGTACGTGTATTATTAAATGAAGATTTGCGAAATATCTTGAAGTATTATGTGATGCTTGTATCAAACTATGTGTACATAATATATATATATATGTGTGTACGTATAATGTATAGGCGAATATGTTTTAGCAAACCAGACCGAAACCCCTCTCTTGCACACTACGGACTACCAACCTACCTAGCCCATCAACATAAGGACCCGACTCGAGACCACTCGGTCTCGAGTGAACAGTGTGACAAATGGGCCGGATGGGCCGCAACCTTCCTTAGCCCACTCGGAAACCCACTTGGGGTGCATCACCTCCTATTTAAGCCTAAAACCCTCACACACGCTCTCTTTTACACTCTATCTCACCCTATCTCACTAAAACCCTAACAAATCAAGCTCACCCCCACCTCTCTCTCTCTCTCTCTCTCGGATTCAATCGACAACAACAAGGAGGATCGGTCAAGCTCATCATCACCCGGACACTTCATTTTCTTACCTTCTCCCTTGACTCGGTACCCTTTTCATCAACCGGTTAGTGTTCTAAGGTCTTGTTGGATGATTCTAGTATGATTAGTGAGTTTGTGATATGATAAATATTGTGTGTGAGCCATTGTATAAAAATGTCTTGCTAAGGTGTTCTTGTAGATGGTTATGTTATCCGATTATGTTAGATGTTCTTGTAGATGGTTATGTTATCCGATTATACTAGATGTTTTGTAAAAATGGTTATGTCATCCGATTATGTAGATGTTTTTGTGAGATGGTTTTGTTAATCCGATTTATGTTATATAATTTGTTATCCGATCTATGATTAGATGTTTTGAGACAAATGTGTGTTCAATAAGATGATGCAAGTTTTACTTAATCTTTGATCCCAATGTCCCGTGCTCGAATGATCTTATGAAGAACTTTATGAATATATGTTTAATGTGATATGAACATATGATGAACAATGTTGAATGTGGGATAAACATTTGAATATGCTTTGATTGATCTATTTTGATTTGCATTTAGACAAAGAAACATGTTTAAACGGATAGTACACAAATTTGCATGAAATGGCAATCCTATTGGATAGTACATCGGGCAGGTTCTAGAAGGTCGGATTCATCAGGTGTGCGAGTCGAGACCTCCTGTCTCGAATCGAGACTACGTAATTTCGACTCGGAACCAACTCATGACAACTCGAGACCATCTAGGTCTCGACTCGAGAACCCATGATCTCGACTCGAGACTAAATCCTGGACAATTGTGGTTGTGACTCAAGTTGGTGTGACTCGAAACCACTCCACTACAAACCGAGACCATCCGGTTGCGACTCGAGACCTGTCGATCTCGACTCGAGACCACCTTGTCTCGAGTGGGCCGCTTGTCTCCGATATTGGGCCGAAAATGTGTGGGCGGTGCATACCATTCTATTTGGATTCTGTGATGATGATTAACTGTTAGTATGACCGGTTAGGCCCAATAACACTTTTGATTTGTATGATAGGTGTTGACGTTTACTGTTTAACTGCTACGTATCAGAATAGGCTCGATAAGTTGTTGGGTAATTATATGCTATGCATTCAATGTGTTAGCTATGTGTAGATATACGTGATTACTTGTACCCAAACCTGACCTATACCGGTAACCATTTAGGACGTGGTGACCTGCATACTTAACCGAGTAAACTAAACTGCCGAGCAACCCAAGGTGAGTTCACACACTAAAAGCATGCGTCCCAGGGAGGGACACGAACCAACTAACTAATGTTTTCAAACTAATAATTTCCGGGGGAATATGCAAACGGTACTCTTGTACTACTACATCCGGGGGAAATACGTTTGGGTATTATTTATAAATCACAACTAGCAACACTAAACGAATCTCTATCACATTAAGTCCCTGCTTATAGTACCGATTAATCGCTGGGGGCGAACGGGTTATTAGTTGATAGCGCTATTAGGTTTGACAACCTCACACCGTGACCGGGGGAGATCGGGCGTGAACTATAGACCTTGCATCTCGGTCAATGACGATAGACATTGACCTGGGGCACAAAATCTTCTCGTCAATTGTTTTGGTAATTCAAGTTTAGTAGCTTTCATATGGGGTAGCTCCCCATGACGTGATTATAAATGTTTTACCTAAACAACCTACATCTTCTTTTGAAAAGCTAAAACTGGACATCTCGTGAACTCGCCAACTTTTCTGTTGACACCCTACTGCATGCTTTGCAGGTAACCAGTGAATCAGGAGCTTGCAGCTTGGGGATATGTAGTGGTCGTCTTAACCCGTGTGTTGGGTTTCAAATAATCTTGAACAATGAACTTTGTTTTGAAACCGTTTGATTTATGCTTCCGCTGTTTGTTTAAACTACCACTTGAACTTAAACTTTTAGAACTTTAAAAATATGGTGTTTACTAACTACTATGGTTGGTGAATACTTTTGCTATTAATCAATGCTCAGTATAATTGGTGGCTGGATCCTGGTCAGTCACGCCTCCAAGCGGTAGTACTCCGCAAGTGGATTTTGGGGGTGTGACATTCTACGTGGTCGGGGTGTGACAGAAAAGATGGTATCAGAGCTAATGGTTATAGGGAATTAGGTTATTAGTAATACTTTGACCTAGTCTATAACCTTCTTAGGACCCTAACGCGAGTTTACTTGCGTTTAGTCATAAAACAATACCGTCACCTATCCTTAGGCGACGACCACAACAAGAACATAAATTTCAAAACCGCTTTGAAAACTAATCATCTGTTCTAGGATGATTGATTACTAGGTTTTGAACCCTCTGTTATATGGTTTTGAACCCTTTTGAGTTTTCAAAATCTCGTCAAGGTTTTTGGTTTTAAATAATGTGAACATGTGCAAACTGGAAGGGTGAATACCTGTATTCTGGGTTTTCTGTCTAGGCAAGCACTTCGTATATATCTCATCAGACGCGAGACCAGTTGTGCTTACCTGGGAATTTTTGGGATGAGTGTTCACTTATAGGCGAGCATGTCTTCGCGATACATTATTTTTTACCTATTTACTTTGATTAATCACCGAGGACGTTTGTTGCTTTGTAGTAACAAACAAATGACCACTATCCTTGCTTTCATCAGATTTGTTTCATCTCATTCTTTTCGTCTAATTCTCTCACTCGTTTCCTTTCATGTTTCCTCTTTTAGAATGCCTCCTCGACGCGAAAACCAGATAGCGACCGCCGAACTGGCAGAAATCATTGCGCAGCAAATGGCTGCTCAATTCCCAAACCTCTTTGCTCAATGGAACCAAGCCAACAACAACAACAATGGTCCATGCAATTTCAAGAGTTTTAACTCGGCCAAACCACTCAAGTTTAGTGGTTCTGAAGGAGCGACTGGGCTTCTTCAATGGTTCGAGAGCATTGAGAATACTTTCCGCCACGTGCAGTGTCCTGACAATCGCAAGGTCGAGTTTTCTTCGAGTGTGTTTCAGAAGAGGGCTCTTACATGGTGGAACGGGGTTATGAGAGATCGTGGTGCAGAAGTTGCTCTAGCACAGACATGGGCTGAACTTAGGGCTCTTATGATGAAGGAATTCTGTCCTCGTCATGAGATCAGGGCCTTGGAAAGGGAATTCGACAATCTTGAGCAAGACAGCGGTGAACATCGAGCCTACACGGACCGTTATGAGGAGTTAAGTCTGTTATGCCCAAACATGGTCACGCCTTTGGATAAGGCAATCGAAAAGTACATTGATGGCCTCCCTGACTCAATACAAGACATTGTGACTGGTAGCAACCCTACTACAGTTAGACAGGCCATTGAGCTATCTGTAACCTTGACTGAATCAAAGATCAGGAAAGGTAAACTTTTTCCGAAAAGGTGACAAGAAACCGGTAGAGGAATCGAACCCAATCGAGGAATCAAAGACCATGGATGAACAGACTGGATCCCCTAAGAGGTCAAAGAAGCGAAAGGCTTCTCAGAACTTCGCCATGGTTACTCACGATGATCAAGCCGTCCCCAACCAACCAGCTCAACCCCCTGCTAGGAAGCCATACAATGGAACTGCACCCTTGTGCAACCAATGTAGCCTCCATCATCATGCCAATGTAAAGTGCCGCAAATGCCAAACTTGTGGACTTATAGGCCATACAGCAAGAGTCTGCCCAGCTGCAGCTGCACCAAACCAAGCTGGCAACAACCTCGCTCAAGGTCGTTTTCTACCAGGTTCTTGCTTCAACTGTGGCGAGATGGGTCATTTCCGAAGAAATTGCCCAAAGCTTGCTAAGGCAAATCCAGCACAGGGATGAGCATCTGACCGAATGGAAGACAACGTTGTTTAGAAATAATCACGTCTTATGTATTATTTCTTTTGTTGCCATGGTCCATGAAACAGTTGTTATCATTGTTTATAAATAAATCTTTCATTTACATTTTAATATGTTTATGTGGTTGCATGTATAAACATATCCTCTACAATACCAACAATCAAGGAACTATATTCCTTGAAGAACAGACTACCCCCAAATTTCTTCCATTGAATGATCTCTTGCGTTTTCCACGAAAATCCTAAGTACCCGTTTCTTCCAAGAGAAACGAAGTACGAGGTGCCAAGATAATAGCAATCAATAACAAGATAATAACAATTAAACAATTATGTGATTATGTGCTTATGTGTTCCCTTTTATGTGTCATGTGATCCAAATTATGTTATCCAAATCCTCGTAGAATCTTACATATCCTTGCAGAAGAGATTCATAGTAGGATACCCAAAGGTACTACCTAAAATCCTTAATGGACTACTACATTGTAGTTAAGTCCCTTGGATTATAAAGTACTACTCCATAATTAGACCCCTTTAGTGGTCTAGTTAAACTGATCGATCCAAAAATCTGGTTAGGAATATTATGTGATGATATAGATGAAAGGACTCCTTGGTGGCCTAATTAAGAAGATCCTCTATCGATCTAATTAAAAGGACCCTATGGTAGTCTAGTCACCCTCATCACAAGTTTTATATCCTTCCTCACAACATTACCAAAACGAACTGTGCGGACTGTGCAAGGAATTACGTAATTATGGATGCATACATAATTATGGGATTTAGTGCACAGAAATCACAGCAAGTTCTATCATGTATCTAAGTTAACCCAATTCATTTCCAACTCTGAGGAAGCAACCGTTGAAAATGACTCCGTTAGTTCATTTTCGTTTCTGAAGATTATCCGTTGAGGAAATGAATATCCGTTTATCCTTCATTTCCAACTCTGAGGAAGCAACCGTTGAAAATGACTCCGTTAGTTCATTTTCGTTTCTGAAGATTATCCGTTGAGGAAATGAATACCCGTTGTTAAATCTTTCATTTCCGAACCTGAGGAAGCAACCGTTGAAAATGACTCCGTTAGTTCATTTTCGTTTCTGAAGATTATCCGTTGAGGAAATGAATATCCGTTGAGTATTCCTTCATTTCAAATTCTGAAGATTAACCGTTGAAAATGACTCCGTTAGTTCATTTTTCACTTCTGAAGAATATCCGTTGAGGAAATGAATATCCGTTGTTAAATCCTTCATTTCCGTACCTGAGGAAGCAACCGTTGAAAATGACTCCGTTTGTTCATTTTCGTTTCTGAAGATTATCCGTTGAGGAAATGAATATCCATTTGACTATCCTTTTTCATTTCCGTTTCTGAGGAAGCACCCGTTGAAAATGACTCCGTTTGTTCATTTTCGTTTCTGAAGATTTGTCCGTTGAGGAAATGAATACCCGTTTGTTTCTCTTTTTCATTTCCGTTTCTGAGGAAGCACCCGTTGAAAATGACTCCGTTTGTTCATTTTCGAGTCTGAAGATTTGGCCGTTGAGGAAATGAATATCCGTTTGTTTCTCCTTTTCATTTCCATTTCTGATGAAGCACCCGTTGAAAATGACTCTGTAAGTACATTTTACGTTTCTGAAGAATGACCGTTAAGGAAATGACAAGATTGTGCCTTACATATCTCTGGTGGTTATTTGACACAAAGTCACAATTAGACTCCTACGAATAAATTTCGGGACGAAATTTCCTAAAGTAGGGGAGACTGTGACACCTGTGTCACTGCAACCAGCAAACAAATACCAAGCCAATGAAATATTGTATTTCATATTTGGGATCTGTATAAATATGTGTATCTTTTGCACATATCAATTCTTGTTCGATTTCAAGCTCTAAATCGCTTTCTGGAAGGTTATACGCGCACTGATGCGTAAATATAACCAGTTTAATGCAACAAACACTTCGGAATAGTGAAATAGGCTTAACATACCTTAAATAACCTTTACATAACTTAGAAATAAGTTTTGAAGGCTTTGGTATGGCAAAATCAAGTTAAATCACTTACAGGGACTAAAGTTGACAAACTGCGAAAGTATGCCAATTTGAACTGTAACAGACATTCCGGAACATGACCATAAGTTAAACACACCTTAAATATCCTTTACATAGCTTAGAAATAGGCTTTAAGGGGTTCGGTGTGCTAAAATAAACTTTTGGGTCATTCAGGGACTAAAAGCGTCAAAAAGTGCACAAGTTTGCATTTTCGCGCATAACTTACGTTCTGAATACATCTGGACATCCAAAAATTTATGTAAGCACTATAATATTTTATTTTAGTGTTTGGCATGAGAAAAATCCATTCGTTGCGTCATTTGGATCGTTTTTCGCGCTTGTGCGCATTCCGTCGTAATTAAGCGAACATCGCGTTCGTACGACCAAACGAACTGAAATCCGACATATTTTTGAACATGTTTCATGTCCACAATGTTTAGGCATCATTTTAGGGCCTTAAAGTTTGCTTTACGGGCCTTAGAAGTGTCGGAAATGGCTTAAACACGTGCAGGGACTGAAACTGTCATTTCTGAAAAGTTTGTTCTGATCAGACAAGGCCAGGCGGCCCGCCTGAGCTTGTGTGTATCCTGAAACGGGCCGCATCAGGCTTCCAGAACAGATAAGATCATCTAATCAGCAGATTTCAGCTGATTAACTCACAACCACACATTCTCAATTGCCCTTTCAGCTCATGGGGGGACCATTTTTAGTTACCACAACATTTTGACAAGTGTACGCACAAGATTAAATCACGTTATTCAAGAAACGATCTTAACGGTTCGGGAAAAACTATAAATACCCACATACCCCAACTTCATTTCTCACAAGAATCTGATCAATTGTGCTCTAAGTTGAAACCTTTGTTTCATACCTGAGCTATTTTGATCTAGATTAGCATTCGGGGACCCTTCGTAAGTGTTCCTTCGTTCTTTTATTGCTTTTCGAGTCCGAAAGTCAAACTTTGTTTGACTTTCTGCATTACCAGTTTATGGTCGATGCGAAGTTCGTTTGAACTTCATAACGTGAGCGTGATCACGATGGTTATAGTCCCTAGTGACTATACCTACTGATTACCACGTTATCTAGGCTCAGTGACGAGCCGTAGTTTCGGTCAGAATACGTATTCTTGCGTATTTTGTAACCAAACTACTTATGGGTATGAAAACTGTTTGTTTTGATACCAAACCTATTTTCTAAACTTAGTTAAGCATGTTTTAGCATGCTTAGCTCGTCACTTTTAGTTTAGTGCTTATATAGGGTCGTAAGGTAAGCGATCTAAACAAATCGCTTATACTTTCGAACCCGACCCATTTGGTCGATCTTTCGGATCCGACCAAACACATTAGGTGACCATAGTATATAGGGAATAACCTTCCGAGGTTATACCTTATGGTCGCTTCGTTTAAGTAATTATATGATAGGTAGTTTATATGCCTTAGGTAAATTACCAAAATACCCCTTTGATGCCAAAATTCATTTTAAACATATGTAACATAACTTTTGACATCTAAACTGATTTGACAACAATATTAGGCATGTTAAGGCATATTCTACTTGTCATAGGACTAGTTAGGCGGTCCGAACGCGTTTCACGCGCACGACGCGTTAAAGTAGCATAAACTACCTTAATGGGTCGCGATGGGTCGTAAGCAATTATGTTAGGTTTCATTTAGTATGTAGGCTTTGTTAAACCATATTACACGAGTCTCCATGCTCGTTTGGTTTACGAACCCTCATTCTATCCGATCCTCCGATTTAGGTCCGGTTTATTAACATAGTTACCTATATTAGGTACCGTTTGATTCCGTGATCTTCTAGCTTTGCTTGGTGGTTATCCTAGGACTATTGAGCAATCTCAAGTGAGTACATAGACCCCTCTTTTACTGTTTTCCAAACGTTTTGGGGTGGAACACATGTGCCTACTTGTTACTTTCATGCTTTCCATGTTTTCACATCATATACCTGCTATGTTCGTTAGTACATTATAGTACATGATTTCATTACATTTCATGCTATGTATGCCCATTGTGTGCGTACTTAGTACATCGTTTTACATTACATTTCAAGCTATGTATGCCCATTGTGTGCATTACTTAGTACATTGTTTTACATTACATTTATGCTATGTATGTCCATTACGTGCATACTTAGTACATTGTTTTACATTGCATTTTGTTGCATATGTTCATCCAGCATATGAACACATTATTCTACATTTTGAACCGTTGTAACCATTTGACTATGTAAACCGTCGTAACCATTTGATTATATGAACCGTTTGTAACTGTTGAACCGTGTGAACCGTTTGTGACTGTTGAACTGTGTGAACCGTTTGTATCTGTTGACATGATTTACATTTGACAATAGACATTTGACTATACATAAACATTTCTACAATTGTTAAACATTACATCTTGGTGGTTTGGTTTGAGTAAGTGATTAAGTAACGAGGCGTGTGTAATATGATACAAGCATGGTGGATACGCCGCTGGTACTTCCTATATATAAGTGTTTGTATGGTATTACATGTCGTAGCGTTATTTGAATTATTTCAATTTGAGACATATAACATTTTATACAAATAACATACTTTTCACAAGACATTGATTTACAAACAACTGATCTTATACAAACTCATTTTACATGGTTGTTCATTTAACCATACATTATTCTCTTATACATATATATATCATTTGGTTTATTTATCACTTTTCAAATGATTTATGAAAGGGAACACTCAACAAGATTCATGGCTAATTTTTATTAAACAGTTTCTTTAAACTCAAGTCATGGATTCTATTTTCACAAAACCTATGTATCTCACAGGCATTTTTATGCTGACGTACCTATTTTCACATGTGTTTTCAGGAGATGATGCATAGGACTTATCAAGACATACTTAGGCGGACCTGTGCCTTAGTGACTTAAAACGAGACAAGAACTAGTTACTTTATGTTATGTACTCTTTATTTCTTGTTTAAAGACAATGTAACTCGCTTGTTTGATGAATAAAACGAAACTTTAGTTTCCATGGTTGTGAAACATTAATTCTGTTACAACACTCCCCGATGTTTCCGCCACGTTTTGTATGTTCTACGTGGTCAGGGTGTGACAGTCAGATCACTAGTCCAGAACTTGTGGTAGACACAACAGAAAGAATTGGTCAAATACGACAACGAATGGCGGCAGCTCGTGACCGTCAGAAAAGCTACGCTGATAAAGGTAGGAAACCACTCGAGTTCCAGGTTGGGGATCGAGTGCTACTCAAAGTCTCACCCTGGAAGGGTGTTGTTCGTTTTGGCAAACGAGGCAAACTTAAACCACGATACGTTGGACCTTTTGACATCATAGAGAAAATAGGCAAGGTAGCCTGCCAACTGAACCTACCAGCAGAACTCAGTGGAGTTCACAACGTTTTCCACGTGTCGAATCTGAAGAAGTGTATGTCAGATGAGACCCTCATAGTTCCTTTGAAGGAACTCACTATCGACGAGCAGTTGCGATTCGTCGAGGAACCAGTAGAGATTACTGACCGAGATGTGAAGATTCTCAAGCGCACTAGAATACCTCTCGTTTGAGTTCGTTGGAACTCACGTCGTGGCCCAGAGTTCACCTGGGAACGCGAAGATCAGATGAAACAAAAGTATCCCCAATTGTTCGCAAACAGTACAACCACTACTGAGGCTGAAGCTACCATGGAATTTTGGGACGAAATTCCAGATCAACGGGGGGAGGATGTGACACCCCAGGGAAACCAGGAAAACCATGCAACTTAACTAGCTTCCTCAGTGAGTACGTACCAAATTTCGGGACGAAATTTCTTTCAACTTGGGGATAATGTGACAACTCGTATTTCAGAACTTGTCTTTATGCTTAATGTAACGTATGTGAACCTTATGTGATAATCTAATATGTTTTAATGAATGTTACGAGGCTATATGTGAATGTGTGTATGTATAATTATATGACCCGAATCGCACAACAATAACCCAACCGCACAACACTTGGCACACCGCACCAGCTTCTAGGCTTTGGTCCTTGACTACTCTCGGCCCACTCCCCACTCGAAACCCACGAGCAGCCCATGCAAGGGTTCGGCCGCTCCCATATATAAACCGATACAAAGCCCTTGTGAAGTTTTGCTTCCCCATTATTTGCAAACACTCTATACACACCAAACCCTACTCTCTTTCTCTCCTCTTGAAGCCGACGGCAATACCCTCTCCTCATCGAAGATTTCCTTGTTCGGATTACCTTTTATTCAACCCTCTAATCGGTTAGTATTCTTATTATTGTTTGTATGTTGAACGATGTTGTGATCTATATGTCATACATGATGATTTAGGAATGGTATGTATTTGTTTGTAATGTAATCAATGAGATTTGATGTCTTTGTGTATTGGCTCACAAGTATGATATGCTAGATCAATATAGGGTTTGATAATCGTATGGTGCTAATGATGATTTAGGGTCGAACGCATGTTAATCGGCTGTGGTGTAATTGGATTTGGATGATTAGTATGTTTTGATTAATAGTTGTTGCATGATGAGTTAGAAATTTTGGTGTTAACCCTACTGTTAATTCGTTGATGATGATGATGAGTTGCTATGATATTAGGGTTCATATGATTTAATGTTGATTGTTCGATTTGATCGAGTGTTTGACTAGTTGGAAACTGTTAGAATTAACCTTGCAAGATAATAAGGAAACAAATTAATTGATCACATAATTTTAGGAAACATGTAACTGATCACACAAGTCTCTTAATCGCACAAGAGGCTCCGGTCGCACAAGACCAAACACACAAGTGCAGTCGCACAAGATAGGTGCAATTGTTTAAACTCACCGTTATGCATGATCGCACAAGATCTAGTGGATCGCACAAGATGGTGCCGATCGCACAAGATCTTGGGCCTTACACACTGTTTGAACTTAACATGTTATTGGACCGAATGGCCCAAAACCCAGTCGCGCAAGTTGTCCGGACCGCACAAGATAAACGTATGTTGTTGTTAGGCCGTGTATTTATATTTGGGCCGGGCTTATGTTAAATCGCACAACCCATTGTGGATCGCACAAGTTATGCTGATCGCACAATAGGTTGGGCCGATTGTCTATTGGGCTTAGCTACCGATCTGTTTTACATGTTCTGAATATATGCCATGCATGCCATGCTTGTTACATGTCTGGATTTGATAAATCGATGCAAACATACGTGCTTTACTTGAACCTAGACCTGACTTGTATGGTAACCATGTTAGGACGTGGTTGACCTCTAGCAACTCGATTGACCTTTCGTTTATCTGCCGAGCTAACCTAAGGTGAGTTCACACTTTCTACAAAGCATGGGATTCCCAGGGGTTGGGAATGGGTTAAGGAACATGGTTTCCTCGTCCTTCTTGGGTAGGACAGTACGGGTTCAGGAATATAATTCCTCGTCCTCATGGACAGTTAAACTTCGCTAGACCAAAACTCTATCACGAAGTCCCTCCTTTTTATATCGACTTAATCGCCGGGCCAATGGCGAGCGGGTCATTAGTTAGATAGCGCTATTTAGGTCTGACAAGCCTCACACCGTGCCGCAGAGGACGGGCGTGAACTAATGGATCTGGGCACGTCAATGATGATAGACATTGACAGTTCAGGGCACATAAACATGACTACAGTCAGCAGTCGATATGGTAACGAGTCTAGTAGTATATACATGGGGTAGCCCCCACGGCCGAAGAGCCAGATAATTAAACATGGGGTAGCCCCCACGGTTGGATTGCCAGAGTAAATGGGATAAACAAATCACGTTTTCAATTATGGGGTAACCCCCACGGCAGGGATGCCAGTTAAAGGAAACTGTTTTTGGAACAACATAAAACGAACACCCAACTGTGAACTCGCTCAACTTTGTTGTTGACTCGTTACTACATGCTTTGCAGGTCAATAGGTACTTAGCTGGAGCTTGCATGGGGAAGAGTCGTTGTGGGACATGGACAGCTGTGTGCCATGTTAAACATTGAAACGTTTAAACTTATGTTTTGGTTTTAAACATTATGCTTCCGCTTGCAACTTAAACTATGTTTTGTTTGGATAGCAATTGTATTGGTTGGATTTTATAATTACTTACATGCTTGTTCAATATGATTGGTGGCTGGATCCTGGTCAGTCACGCCTCCAAGAGGTGATACTCCGCAGGTGGATTTTGGGGGTGTGACAAAAGGTCTCACCCTGGAAGGGTGTGGTACGTTTTGGGAAGCGCGGTAAGCTTAATCCGCGTTATGTCGGGCCATTCAAAATCCTGGAACGAATTGGTAAGGTGGCATACAAGCTTGAGTTACCTGCTGAGCTGGGTAACGTTCATGATGTTTTCCATGTTTCACAGTTGAAGAAGTGTTTGTCCGACGAAACACTTGTAGTACTGTTTCAAGAGCTGAAAATCGACGACAAATTGCAGTTTGGCGAAGAACCCATTGAAATTATGGACCGGGAAGTCAAGGTTCGAAAGCATAGCCGAATTCCGATCGTGAGAGTTCGTTGGAACTCAAGATGTGGACCGGAGTTCACGTGGGAACGCGAGGATCAGATGAAGCTCAAGTATCCTCACCTGTTCCCAACTGAACAACCTAAACCTGGTGCAACTAATGAATTTTGGGACGAAATTCCCTTTCAAGTTGGGGATGATGTTGTACCCGAGGAAAATCCACGGTCATCCTGATTTGACACTTCGCCGCTTTTGGTTTACTTATCAAATTTCGGGATGAAATTTCTTTCAAGTTGGGGATGATGTGACAACCCGAGTTTTCAAGACCTTTCCTCGACACGTTACTTTTTTCGCAACTGTGTTTTCATTATTCGTTTGCATTGTAACTTGTGCACGTTTGATATATGATTGGTGTATTGTATTATTGTTTGGTTAAATAATGAACTTGTGAACTGTTTAAAGTTATAAACTTAACACATGCATTCTCATGACTAACGAAACATAGGAGTTTCGTCACAATCCTTACTCGACGAAACATAGGACTTTCGTCATCACCCTCACTCGAAGAAACATTGGTGTTTCGTCATACACATCACGACGAAGAATGCTTCTTCATCGAGGCCCTTATTCGTCGTGTGGGCTTGTGGCTCAGGTGAGGCCCAAGTACGAATCAATTATATTTACCTCATAACATTACGTAAGGCCACAATTCGCGAAACCCTAGACACTCTTCTCCTCTCCCTTGCACCCGACGGCGATCATCACCTGCTCGAAGTTCTTGCTTGTTCCATCTCACATCCGGTTAGTTGTGATAACCCGACTCGATCTATTGTTATGTTGTTTGTGTGAATATCCGTTATCATAATTGGTTTCATTTGTTGATTGATTTGATTGTGATTGATTGTTTGAATTGAAACTCATGAGTTATGGTTATAGAGACCTACCATAGGATACGAATGTATGTGACCCGTTACCGACAAGTTAATTTTCATATGATAGAAATCCTTATGAATCTGTCTGTGTGATTAAACATTGAGTGGAAGCAAGGATTGGCCGTATTTAGGGTTTGATATTTTATTGTTTAACCCGATAGATTGGATCACGCATGATATGAATCTGATGTTTTGTCTTCCGTCATATTCACTGCACGGTTTGATGATTCTGATGTTGTATGAACATTATGTTGTCAATGTGTATAGTTATGAATGAATCAGAACTGTAAAGGATGAGAGTTGTGGTTAATCTTGACGAACAGTAGGGCAGGAAGAAGAAGGGTCTTCGACGAAATACCCATCTCAACGAACAACCTAAGGTTTCGTCACCTACATGTCGACAAAACACTTGATGTTTCGTCACCCATCATGTCGACGAAATACGTGATGTTTCGTCACCCATATGTCGACGAAATACCTAGGTATTTCGTCGTTTGAAGTTTCGCCGCCCAGAGGATAGTTCACAACAGACTGTAGTTCAGAACACGTATGATAATGAATGACTATATGTTGATTTTTGTCTGTTAATGATGTTAGTTATGACTGGGGAAAAACATGATTCTGTTTTGAATAGCACACTTAACTGTTGAATGCTGTTGCGAAACATGCGTGTGAATTGTGGATATGTATGAGTTGGAATGACTGCTATGTGTTATTCGGAAACCGTTGCTTGAATGCACATGATGATTATAATTTATACGTGAACCAAGCGAATGTAAACTAATTACGTATACATGAATACTATAGGCTTTGATTGATTAAGTGTGAACGAATATCTAAATCATAACGAGCAAACCAAGCTGAGTTCACTTCTCTCAAAACAAGCATGTGTCCGGTGGGGACAATCAAACTGATAAAACTTGTTAACGGATTTTCGTAAACCCATATCCTTGTAGGGGATATGAGGCAGTTTCAAATACCCACATCCTTGTAGGGGATGTGAGGCGGATTTCACAAACGCATATCTTTGCAAGGGATATGCAACGGTTTTCGGTAAACGTTAATGTTGGATAATACACTCACTCTCTATCACTTAAGTCCCATCATACTAACGGGTTAGTTGCTTGTAGGGCAACGGGGTTATTAGTTGATAACGCTATTAGGTTTGGCACCCTCACAACGTACCTGGATAGGATGGGCGTGAATTAATAACTTTAAATCATGACCAATGTTTGATAGAGCATTGGAGAAGGGCAAAAAGGGTTGTCTGCGGTATCGAGTTATTATCAACATAGCATAACATATCATATCATAAGTCATTACTTGGTATTAAACGGCTAAAACAAACTATGAACTCACCAGCGTGTCTGATACACTTTTCTGCGTGCTTGCAGGTCCTTAGGTACATTGTTATGGAACTTGCCGTCTGGGAAGCTGGAGTGGTCATGGGTCGTGGCATTTGGAACACTTCTCAATATCGCATTGTTGAACACTTTTATTTAAACAAAATATTATGCTTCCGCTGAACATGTTGATTTTATTAAATGGTGTTTGAATTATACAGTTACATTTAATGAAAGGTTTTATCTTGTCTTTTATGTCTGTGGTTCAATGTGATTAGTGGCTAGATCCTGGTACGTCACACGCCTCGCGGGGGTTTCCGCTTGTGGTATTTTTGGGGGTGTGACATGAGCTCGTAATTATCTTTGTAAACATTTGTATGAATGTATGTATGTATTCGTAAACCGGTATGAAAGCAACAAGGAAACAGATCGATTAATTGTTTGCAAGGCCTTTAATATGTGTGCAGCGGTGTAGGAATGGCTCAATCCTTTATGCATATTTCGTACCAGGCCATCCGGCGGGAACAACATAGTCGCCTCATGGTCCAACCCGCGGGCTCATGGGCGAGGCTCGCAACACCCAATATATCTATCACTCATGCCCCTCGGTCCTTAAACAAGGATTAATGGTCTTTAGTTACTCGCCTACCCATTCACATGATCTAACAGTTCATTCCTTAGCTAACCATACCATTTGTAATCGTAATCATTTGTAACATGTATTTCATCCCCGAAGTTATAAAACTGAAAACAGTTAAAAGAAAAGGGGGACATGAACTCACAGTCTTGCGTTCTTCAATCCAGTAACTCAGAGCCCTTTCTTGGTCGCACGACTACCTACACACGTGCTACGGTTTATTAGACGGATGGGCCGTGCCTTGACCTTAGTCTTAATTAGTGTCTTTGAGTTACGTTTCTTTGTGTCATCAATACTATTCCAAGTATATAATTATTTGTTAAAATAACAAATATTTTAACATAAATTATATTTATTAAATTTTGGAATATTAGTTAAAATAATATAATTTAACTTGAACCTTTTATGTATTTGTACATGTATAATTTCCCCAAGTTGACGATTTATGTGTTATGTGGTAGTTGTGATTTAGATAACGAAACGGGTACAATAAAATAAGAACATGGTGGATACGCCGTTGGTACTTCCTATATATAAGTGTTCTTATTTTATTATTCTTGTAGCGTTATCTGGATCACTTTAGGATTTTGTGTACTATGGTTTCAGTATTCGATTATTGAGATCCTTGTAGAATCTCCCATATCTTTATATGTTAGATTCTTAGAAGGATATTTAAAGTATTATCATAGATCATTGATTTGATTTATATAATACTTATATAAGTTTTGATTTATTTCAAAACAGTTATTATTAATCCTTGATTGGATTCCTAATAACATATTAACAAGTTTTTATGATGGTTTAATCGAGATTTCAATGTAAGGCATAAAATGACTTAGTAAATATCATATTGCCATATACAAACCTATTTTGTCACGAGTTTTCACAGTTAAGATTAAAATATTGCAATACCAAATGTTTTGCCATTTATTTGGCTAATAAAACCTATGTATTCGCCGGCATTTTTATGCTGACTGTTTTCGCATATGTTTCAGGTTTTCGACTGTTCAAGCATGCAACGCATAGGACTGCATACGGGCCTTAGACTTCTAAAACAAAAGAACAATTACATGTATTCTTTGTTTGTAAAACAACGTTAATGATATTGAAACAATTTAGTACCAGTAGTTGTGAGCAATTTGTAACGTGACTCCACGATATTTCCGCCGCGTGTTGTTATATTACGCGATTGGGGTGTTACAGATTGGTATCAGAGCACTGGTTATAGGGAATTAGGTTATTAGCATGCCTTAAACCTAGTCTATAACCTTCCTAGGACCCAAACATGAGTAGACTTAGGACTTCTTTCCTAATCCTCATCCTTATTCGTGCCATAACTACTCCATGATTTACGAATCATCTAACCTTAGATGATTTATCCTAAAACCCTTAGGCTTTATGCCTTAAGGTATTCCTCAAAATGTTTTTCTCAAAATGTTTTCATTAGAATATTTTTTTTTCAAAATGTTTTCTCAAACGTTTTTGTCAGAATATTTCAAACATGTTTTATCTCAAATGATTTGTATCAAAAGATTTCTTAAATGTTTTCTTCAAACGTTTTTCATCGAAATCTGGGGTTTTAATAATGTGAACACATACAATCTAGAAGGGTGGATGCCTGTACCCCGAGTTTTCTGTCTAAGGCTAGAGTGTTCGTACAAATCCGCATTATCGGACCAGTCACTCTTACCTGGGAACTCTTAGGGTGAGTGTCCACTTATAGGCTAAAGCATGTCTTCATGAAGCATTATAAAAACCTATCCGTCTTGACCCTACCAATCGATTCCTAAACGACCTTTGTAACCCTACTCATTCATGTTACCCTCGGTAATGTGTTTGCTCTTCATGACAATCGAAGCATCCTTCCTTTCCCAATACCATTTCGCTAACCGTGTGATTGATGTTGAGGGAAATACCTGGTTACCGCGTCGGGGTATAGTTCAGACATCCCAGTCCGAACCCAGGAAAATTAACATTGTCGATGAACTATTGAAGAAGACTGTTCCTGTTACTTTGGAGAAGGTGTGGCCAGAATCTAGGGCTTCGGAAAAATTGGATGCTTGTGAGGGTTCTCAGGGTAATCGTTGTGGTGTGGGAAACAATTCAAAACCTTTGTCTTATGCAGATTCGGTATTGGCAACCAAGTCAGTCAAGGTGAATTTCAGAACTCTTGTAAGTCCGGTTCTGCAGGAAGGTTGTGATGTGGTGCTTCCTCGTGAGTCTGTCAGAGCAGTTCAGGATAAGTTAGCAAATACTCTGTATGGGTACTTCTTAGGGGACCGAGTGGCATACCCAGTGGTGGAGTATTTTGTGAGGAATAACTGGAAGAAGTTTGGATTGCAAAAATCCATGATGAATGCAAATGGGTTTTTCTTCTTTAAGTTTGCTGATGAAGCTGGAATGATGAATGTTCTTAAAGAAGGTCCTTGGATTATCGAAGCTCAGCCTATATTTCTTAACGGTTGGTCTCTAACTTCAAAACTAGAAAAGAAGGAGGTAAAGAGTTTGCAAGTGTGGGTCAAAATATTCCGATTGCCGCGTATACGGAGGATGGTTTGAGTATGATTACTACGGCTATTGGTGAGCCGAAGCTTTTGGACTCGTACACTACATCAATGTGCATGGATACTTGGGGTAGGAGCAGTTATACCCGAGCTCTTATAGAAATCTCAGCTGAGTCTGATCTTAAGGATGAGATAGTTATAGCGGTTCCAGAACTGGAGGGTGAAGGTTTCATCAAAGAAAAACTGAGGGTGGAATACGAATGGAGTCCTCTTAGGTGTGCTCATTGTAAAGTATATGGTCATTCAGATGATTCTTACCCGAGGCAAGTTAGGAGGACCCCTACAGGGCCGGCCAAGATTCAGAATAAGCAAGAGGGAAACAAGACTCGGCATCAAGTGAAGCAGCCGGTTATAGACAAAGAAGGTTTTATGGATGTGGATCGCAAGAAAGCGGCTAGGAAATCAGGGTTTCCTGTTAATAAACAGAAGCAGAAATTTGAATATCGGCCGATTGGATCCAAGTCTCAAGGTGGGGCTACTACCTCGGGTCCGTCATCTAGTGTCAAAACGCATAATCCATTTTATGTTTTAATGGATAAGGGTAACAATGTGGGTAAAACTGGTGAAGTTAAACATGATCAGCAGGACTCGGATGATGAGGAGGTTATTGGAACCTATAATGAAACTAATGAGTTTATGACTTCAGGTTCACTTCCTGTGTCGTCGAAAGCAGGGGCAAACACCTCGTCCAAGAAGATCTCCAATGGATAGATTGTTGATGGTTCGTATCAAGGGGCTGCTGGTCTGTGGCAATTTCATTTTTGATGATGGAGGACGATTTTTAGTTTTGGTTTGGTTTGGTTTGGTTTGTCTTGTCTACTAGATATTTTTTCCATAATGTGTAGTAGACTAGGTTTTGTGGTGTCATAGGTATCATTGTTTATTTTTGCTTGGCTTACATATATGGGGCATGTCCTATATATGAACTAGTGTGGAACACATCCTCACTACTTGTACTTATTTGGGATTGTTTTTAATAGAATCACCGGGGTAACCCTTTACCAAAAAAAAAAAAATACCATTTCATCATATTACCTTCGGTGATATGTTTGGTTCGATACAGTTGAAATGAATCTCATTTCATTTCACGACTTTACGAGATCTTATTTTATTTTCAAAATACTACCTTTGTGTTTTAAAATTTCAAATTTTTACCATTTGGATGAGAATTTTCAAAATTTCAACACAAAGTTTCTTTATTTTAAATTTTTAATTTAAAAACATTTTGTATTATAAATTTTTAACAGGTAAAGAATTTATGATGGAAACCATTAACCCGGTTTGTATTCTCTCATCCAAAAATATTACAAAAGTTTATTTTCAAACAACTCTTGTTTCAAGACAATAATGTTACAAACTCATAACAATTGGATAAATCTAACTTTTGGTTTTCTCTATAGCTGTACTTTCGAAATGCCTCCTCGACGAGATACACAACCTCAAACCAACGAAGAAATCGCAACCCTTGTCACTCAGCAGATGGTTGTTGTGCTTCCGAATGTAGTAACCCAGATTCATCAGATATACAACAACAATAACAACAACAACGCCCAGTGTAATTTCAAGACCTTTAATTCAGCCAAACCGCTAAAATTTTCTGGGTCTGAAGGAGCAACCGCACTCTTGCAATGGTTCGAAAGTATAGAAAGCACATTCCGCCATGTTCAGTGTCCCAATGAGCGCAAGGTAGATTTCGCTTCGAGTGTCTTTCAAAGGAGAGCACTCACTTGGTGGAATGGTATTATGAGAGACCGAGGTGCCGATGTAGCAATGGAACTGACGTGGGAGGAATTTAAGGATCTTATTGTCACACCCCCAAAATCCACACGCGGAGTACTACCGCTTGGAGGCGTGACATGACCAGGATCAAGCCACCAATCATATTGAACATAAGTATATAGTAAAAGTCATTCATCAATACGATAGGTGTTTCCAAAACCAAATATAAACAAGTGTGTAGCGGAAGCATTACAGTAAAACCCAACATAAGTTTAAGTACAAAATGTCATAATGTTTAACAACACATTCACGATCCATGTCCACAACGACTGTGCCTCCCGTGCAAGCTCCAAAAGTACCTAAGGTCCTGCAAGGCATGTAACAGAGAGTCAACAACTAGTTGAGCGAGTTCACAGTAAGTAAGTTTGTTTCGTAACGTGCGGCTCTACTGGGCCGATAGTATGTTCTATTAGTGGGGGCTTCCCATGTTTGCATAT